>CAXITT010000286.1:263252-369335 GCA_964033795.1 Lymnaea stagnalis
GATAGATAGATAGATAGATAGATAGATAGATAGATAGATAGATAGATAGATAGATAGATAGATAGATAGATAGATAGATAGATAGATAGATAGATAGATAGATAGATAGATAGATAGATAGATAGCTGGATGGATGGATGCATGGAAAGATGGAAGGATGGTATGATGGATTGACCTAGATGGACTGATGGACGAATGGACGGACGTATCGGTGGATTGATGGCAGACAGAATGGTTGCTTCAATAGTAACGCAAAACGTATCTTTTATTCAGTAAACTATATTTATACATGTATAAAATGTTATGTATGCGTGTATGTGCTATATGCTCTACTATAACATTTATCGATTGCGATAAAAAATGTTTATTTTTTCTGCAAAGCCCGCAATTTTTTCTTAACCATTACACACATTTTATAATATTCTCTTTGGGTCCAAGGCCCAAAATTCTTTTTTTTTCTTTCATTTGCTAAACATAATTTCCGTATGCTTTCCTATAACATTCATTCGATAGTGATTAAGTTTTGGTTCATTTGTTTTGCGTGTGCCGCAAGGGTTTTTGATTTGCGTTATCTATTTTTTAATAATCCTTTTGGGGCCGCTGACTCTAAATTATATTTTTTCTTATAGGAGCTATACAAATATAATCTCAGAAAGAGCTATTGCATGGGTGGATAAAATTACATCAAATACAAGCAACATTTCATAGTGAAGACTTAAGAATTAGGCTTCTGAATTAGTACAACCATTTTACAGTTTGGCGTTTGGGGCCGGGGGCCTTGAAAAAAAACAACATGTGAGCTATATAAATATAATTGAAAACAGAGCTACTGCATGGGTTGATCAATCTCTACAATTGTGTAGACTGAATTTTTAAAATCCGTGGACAACCTGTGTGGCCTGCTCATTTGTCGAAAAACCTTCTAATTTATTTGTGTACGCACCAGACGGAAAAAACAAAACATATTTTTTATAAATTTATTTTTTTTTCAAAACGTAATTCAAACATAAAAATATTTTTGTTGAGTGGCATTGCAACGCTTGACGGGCTCTCACTAGTATTTGAATAAATTCGCAACAATTTTTTTTATATACATCATTAAATAATATATTTACCGCAAACTTGCAAAAAATCTATTTTTTTTTTGCTTTTTAAAGGGAAAAAAAAAACAATTTTTATCTGGAGAAAAGAATGTAATGTTTATGGAGAAGTCTTAATCTACCAAAAACTGCTTTTGGCAATTAAAGCAAATTTTTTCTCACTGAACAATTTTTATTGCAACAAAAGATTTTGATATGTTAACATAAAAAAAAAAGACAATCTGAAAATTGAAGTAGAAATGAATGTTTTTGCCCCTAAAATGGAAATAATAAAGTTAAAACTCAAAGTGACGAGACATTGTCTCTTACTATGAACTGATTTTTTTAAAAATGATTTTGCACTTTCTAAACACAGATTTAGTTTTGATACACAATTCTTTACTTTAAAAAAAAGAAGGTAAAAATTAATATAAAACATTATTTTATTATTATATTGTAAAATTACCAAAAAGCATATTTACTTAAATGGTAAATGATGGTAAAATTCATAATTTGCAACATTGTATAAAAAACTGTTTTGTTACATATAAAATGCTTCACCTTTTTCACACAGATTTCCTGTAAAGCCTAGTTGGCAACCCTCTGAGCAGGTTTGATTCAATTGTTCGCATCGACCAGTACCCCCACAGTTTTTAGGACAATCTAAAACAATATTTTTTATTAAATAAAAGATAAAAGGACTAAATAACACTGTTATTTTGAATCAAATCTTCTGAATATTGATAAACTTTTTTTCATATCAGGAAACTACATTTATTTTAAATTTTAAATTAAGAAAAAAAAATAAGACTTCATTTGTTCTAAGTTGCTATGAAGAACTTAAAAAGCCCCACTACATTAATGGAGGTAAACCAAGACTCTTTAAGGAAAAAAATAGCTTATTTTTAAATTTTTAAATGTAGAGATATCTGGAAGAGCGTTAGCATGAATAATATTTTAAGTATTGATTCAAAATTTTTTTTTTTTTTTTAAGTGTACTATTCTTTTCATAAATCGAGAAGTAATTTTAATATACTTATTTATTTTTGTTTTTAAATGAGGTTAATTGCATTAAAATGGAATGTGAAAATTAAAAAAAAAATATTTGAACTAAAATGATTGATTAATAACTCTGGAGTCATGAAGCTATTAAAAGGTGCACATTCAGCCCATTTGTTGGTTTTAGGGTTAGAACAGTCAAAAGCGTCTATTTAAGTTACAGAAAAATTTACATCTGTTAATGGTACATATGAAAGAGCATCAGTGGAGTATGTCTTGAAAAGAAAGAAAAACCCATTGCCAAGTAACTTGGGATTAGACCGAATTGAAGTGTGTCTTAACATATTATTGAAAAAACATGATCAGAGAGAGCTGATGAAGTTGGGGAAATTTACAATTCTATTTACAGTGTTGGTTGTTCAAAGCCTAAAGTTCTTAATGCATTATTTATCTAAATTAATCTTTTGCGAAAATATCTGAATTTTTTAATTTTTGTTTGTGACTGTGAATGTGGTTTAAACAATGAAGCTTATTCCAATTTTAAATCAGCCCTTGACCAAAAACTATTTTGAACTTCAGAACCAGATGTGTAGCTAGCGTGTTTGGAGATCGGAGACAGGTTTCAAAATTATTCCAAGCCCCCAAACGTTAAATCCATTCATTATCAAGTAAAATACCATTAAAACCAAACCATTGTAACGCATGCGAAGTAGTGCCCTCTCTGTCACTCATCCTTAGCTACGTCTCTACAATCGTCTTGTCCATACTCAATATCTATTCTGATCATTTATATACTTTATTTTACATTAAATATTTATTTGTAGTTATTGTTATTGTCTATAATTAAGTTGGTTAATTGAATGCGTCCTATTCATCCCCGTGGCGCTACATTCAATGTAAGTATTTCACCGGCTTCGCAACATCCTTTAACTCGGCCACAGCTGAGGTTTTTTCTTTTCCATGCTTGGGTTCCCAACTTCTGTATACCCCTTTAAACATCATCCATCCATCTTAGACTTGTTCTGCCTTTGAGTCGCCTTTTTTTTTGATTTTGGTTGTGAAATCTATTCACTCCTCTGGTATTCGGCATCATTTCTAAGTGACCGGCTCAGCCTAGCATACCCTGATTTATTTCTGCCACTAGGAGGGTATCCTGAATTAAACTATAATATTCCTGATTGGTTGGTATTCTTAACCCACATTCACCCTATCTTGGTCAGTATTATTTTTACGAAGAACGTTTTCCTTCCATCTGTTTAATAAGTTTTCTGACATTTTAATTGTTTAATATATTCTCTGAGTTTTTTTTCTTGTTTTTACTTTTGAGTGTATTCTGAATACTAATGTATGGCCTGTTTCCACCAGATATTTTATACTTTTTCTGTTAGTCATTCATTTATGTTATTGTTCCTCGGGTGTCAATACGCAAGCTTTTGATAACTGTTTATCTGATGTTATGTTAAATAGCATTAACAGAAAGTGAGTCTCCTTTGGATCATCGTCTTGAAATTTCCTAAAAAGATGAACCTGAGCCTTACTTCTGCATTATGAGCAATTTAATTTTATATGCTTAATTTTTTGTCCATTTGTTGTGTATGACTTACAGCTGCAGATTATCATTTATATATTTTATTTTGATGCTGCTTTAGGCCAATTTATGGTCCAAAAAGTTTTGGATTTACTGGGATATTATATTCGTAATATTTCTCTAAGAGGTATCTGATGGGGAAAATCTGAGTAGTGATTTATCATATTGTTTTCTAGAAACATTGGTTTTCACGTAGCATTTGTTTAAGTTAAGTGTGTAGTCTTTTGGATGCAAGTTTTGTCAGTATTTTATGTAACATTTAATAAGGAAATTCTTCCTTAGTTTTTGCATTGAAGTTTCGAGCTTTTCTTGTGTATTTAGTGTTATTTGTGTTGTTTCCAATTCAGTTGGAATTTTCTTTTCTTTATACAATGTTAGTTGTAAGTGAATTTTATGAATAAGTGTCTAGCTCTCTTCCTCTATATTTAATAAGATATGCTGTGAATACAGGGGTACTTTGGTTTTTCATAGTATTGATTACGTCTTTAGTTTTGTTCTCCAAAATTGGTGAGTTTATTAAATGGTCTGGTCCTCAGCTTGGTGGTTGATAATCTTCATCATATTCATTGTCTGCATTTAATTTATTATTTCTTATAATATTCAGCCTTCGTCTCCAGTAATTAATTCTCCATCCATGATCTGACACTTTTGAGGGCTGAATTGGTATCCATTCTTTTTGTAAATTTTCTTCATGTACATTTCTTTGATATTTTTCTTTCTGGGTAAGTCTTGTATTTATTTTATGTTTAATTTTTCCTATTTCTTTTTTTTTTCTTCCTACATGTTACAGCCTTCTTTCGTTGTCTAGTATCACACATGTTACGGCCTTCTTTCGTTGTCTAGTATCACAAATGTTACAGCCTTCTTTCGTTGTCTAGTATCACAAATGTTACAGCCTTCTTTCGTTGTCTAGTATCACACATGTTACGGCCTTCTTTCGTTGTCTAGTATCACAAATGTTACAGCCTTCTTTCGTTGTCTAGTATCACAAATGTTACAGCCTTCTTTCGTTGTCTAATATCACAAATGTTACAGCCTTCTTTCGTTGTCTAGTATCACAAATGTTACGGACTTCTTTCGTTGTCTAGTATCACAAATGTTTAGGACTTCTTTCGTTGAGTCTTCTCTAATGTTAAAGAATGTAACCGGTCGCATCAGGTCCACATTAAAGATCAAACAACAAGCTTCCGTTGAAGATGACAAAAATGGTTCTTAATTTACATGATCCAACCACAGCAGATGTCAATTCACGACGGCAACATTCAATGGAGGTAATAGTAACTCTCAACTCTCTTCTCTACTCTCTAACTACGCTCGACGAACTCGCTTCTCTAACCCCCGCTCTGACACACCGGAACAACTACCAACTATCAACCTCAACTATCAACCTCAACTATCAACCTCAACTATCAACCTCAACTATCAACTACTTCTTGACCACCTGACTTACTAACACACGACCTAACAGGAACCAACATCACGCTCTGACCTCACGACTTACAGCTCATAAAACAGTCTCACGATCAACAACTCCCCCTTAACGCAACATTCACAACAATCTCGTTCACAACACTACACTTTTTCTTGGTTTTTATTTATGGCTTCATTGTATATTTGTCTCCTATTTCTGTTTTCCATTTGTATAAATGTCAACCATGACAATTTCCCTTCTTTGGCTGTATCTCTGCATTATTGATCAAACAAGCCTATTCTACTGTTACTTTGCTCAAACACTACCACTTTTCCAGCTGCTCTTTTAACATACGTGTGTTAGTCCCATTGTTCTTCTATGTTGTTTTCCTGGTTCATGTACTTCTTTAAAGCTTACTTTTGAGCAGCTGCTGCAATTTTGGGAAGCTTTTGCGCTTAGTGGAATCCTCGTTTAAAAATATTGGTTATCACACATATTTTCTCTTTGATTCCCTTATTGTTTAATTTGCTTGTTATCCGCTTATATTGAACGGGATGTGTCTGATATTATTGTTGAAATTATTAAGCAGAGCCACGCTAAGGTATACTTGTAAAGTCACCTTTTAAGCAATCCAATCCAGTTTTGCCAAGCACACACCCATTAAGACAAATACTTAGTGCTGTGGAGGCTATCAGTGTGCATTCTCCTAAACAGAATGGTGAACATCTCTGAACTAAATAAAGAATAGAGCCAAAAAAAATAAAATAATAATCAGTGCGTACTAGCTTTGCTGTTTGCTCGAAAAAAAATATATTTTTGATTTGATATAATTTTAAAGCGGCGAATTTCCAAGATTAAAAAAAATATGTAAAGATTATTCTTCAAAAAATAAGTATAGTTAGTCTAATAAGTTATTAACATATTTAATACTAAATATACGAATATTAAAAACATGTGAAATGCAGGCCTTTTAATTTAAGTGGTAGGCCTCAAGTCAGAATTAAGATTAACTATTTGTTTTTTTATTTTTTTTTTAAAGCTTCTAGTGTGTTTAATTATTATTTGATAAGTAACATTGATAATGCACCTTGATGAATTCTTCTATGCATCTATCATTCTATTTATATTAAATAATAAATAATTAATTGTCTTAAAATAATATGTAATAATTAAAACAGATCAAATAAAATTACATATTGAACAGTCATGGCCCTTAAATCCCACCACGCATCCACTTAAGCAAGTTTGATTGAATTGGTGGCATTCACCTTTGCCCCCACAATTCGGGGAGCATGCTGTAAAAAGACATAATTATCGTTAGAAATATTTAATAAAAATAAAATATTAAAATCATTATTAAAATGAATATATTAAAAATGTTTAAATAGACATTGGTACATTTTCTTGATCTTCTTTTCAATGTTGTCGTTCGTCCTTCGAAATCGACTAGAACCATCGAGTCATTCGGTTAGGGGGTGATGGGTGGGTTAAGGTGTGCTCGTACGTGGCTTGCTAGTCCGATCCGTGCCCGGAATACTCTCTGGCACCTCGGGCAGGGGACAGTTGCTGCAATCGGGGATCTAACATTGCTCTTTTGGGCTTGACTGCGTGTCTCAGCTGTTGTTATCTTACTGCTTTCATGAGATTTTGTCCCCTTCTTGACAGCTGTTCTCCACCTGGCTCTGTCCTGAAAGGCTGCACCCGTCTAGTTGGGTTGATACTAGTCCAACTAATGCAGCTATGTATGTCAACGATTTGGTCATCTGGAGCAATTTAAAGATGTCCACAGCCTGAAAATGTTATTACAGCAAGACCTTTCTGCTTAATGTTTTATTTTATTTTTTTTCAAAATGCAAATATATTTCTCTTTTCACTTTGCGAAAACTAAAATGGGTATGTGTATTTATGAGATAAACAATTTAAAAAAAAGAAATTCCAATCTGTTATTGGCGGGAAAAAATAATTGCGAGATTCTTCTTTTGAATAAAGGATTTTTTTATATTTTTTGTAAAGATTTTCTGATAATGTGATTACAAAAAACAAGGCAAATATTTCTTTAAATTTTTGAAGAAGATATCAACAAATCGACTTCCTTTAATTTAAAATATATTTATATTATATGTAGATATCGTAAATTTATGATTATTTTTGTTTCACAATTTTAGATAAAATAAAGTTGTAGTTCAGGGACATGAAAAGAGATAAATCTAAAGTATATCTCTTGCTTAGAAATATTGGTTCCAAAAATTAACGTTTTTGGTGAAACAAGAGATATAAAAAGTAATAATTTAGATTCTGTAATTTAAGGTCAGGTTACATTTTTTAATGTATTACAAGGAGGAGCAGAAATATTCATTTTTAGTTGGCTTTAAAGTGATAAAATGGTTTATATTATTGTATTAAATATATGCATTTGAATAGAATGACAATGCCTGTTGCATTACCTATTTTACAGTCATGGCCATTATATCCCAAAATACATCCACTTAAGCAAGTTTCATTGCGTTGATAGCATTCACCATTGCCACCACAGTATTGAGAACAATCTATAAAAAATAATTATTGTAAGAAAAAGATAACACAACGTTAGAAACTATATTTTAAAAAAAAAAAGACATTAAAAATATTAATCAACATTGGCACATTTTCTTGATTTTCTTTTCAGTGCTGTTAGCATCGTTGTAATCAGTTTAAAGTTTTTTCTTTTAAATTTAATTTTAAAAAAACCAAAAACAATAATTTAATTTTTCAATTAAGAAATAGATGTAGATATACAATTTTAGCAATCTCATGTATGTGAGACACAAAATATTTCTTTTCAAAATCACACATAATTAAAAAATTAGCATGCTCTGATTTATGAATATCTATAACTATGCAATTGTTTTATAATTAGCTCTTAAGACTATAGTACATAAACACAGCCTTTTAAAAAAAAAATAGTTTGATTCTAATATTACATTTGTTAATATTGTTAGCTGTTCAGCTTTATTGTTTTTAACGTTAGCTCTCAAAGTAAATCTAATTTTTAGTATTGTTTTCATAGCGTTAAAAATTTCAAACTACTTAACATAGATAGGCAAATATATCTTTGTTTAAAATACATTTTTTGCTCATTGTTTTTTCTTGTTTTAAGATTACATATATTCATCGTCAATTTTTTTGAAAATGCTAGATTTATTTGAAAAGCACTGCAAACTATTGAGCTGTCTATGGCTTATCTGAGGTAAATATCACAGTATCGCACTTTGAGGTAATTCTCTCCCCTCATTAGATTTTTGCACGGCTCTCCTCCTTAACATCTTGCTGTGGTGACACACTGATATTGTGAGCACTCCGTTTAGAAATTGTTTACTATTATTCCAACAAGACTCTTTTGTTCAATAAAAATATTAACACATTTTTTTCAATAATTTATGGTAACCAAAAATGTCTAACTTTTGTTGCAATCATGACCGGTTTTGCCAGGACGACACCCATGGAGGCACTCCTTTGTCGATAAATTACATTCTCCTCTGCAGAAGGGCGAACATGTTTCAACTTTAGGGAAATAGAAGGCGAAATATTATTTATATCAGTAGCACAGCGGGATTCAATATATAAATAAAGATTGCATCGCTGGATTGAGGTTTAACTTCGTAAATAGCTGCTAATATGAAATTTAACACAAATTAATATAGTTTATTAAGTGTCGTAAATAAGAATAAAATGATTGATTTTTTAATCTTAATTTGTTATGAATCTAAAAATAATTTCTTTATTGAACAAATATATATATAATTTTTGTGGTGTCCGAGTTTTCATTAATTATCTTTTTTGCTAAATTTGTTTACCTAAAATTATCAGCCATAAAGTTAGGTCAGGTTATGATTGTGTATGTTTGCACAAGCACGCCACAGCTTTTAGACTGGAGCAGTTTAGGAATAAGTTTGGACTTTATAGGGGCGGGTGTGATTTGGTAGAAAGATGTTTGGGAAGAAATTGTCGTGTTTGATATGTAGGCGTTCATGTGAGTCTTAATGTGTTCCTGGAGCAGGGACCAAGAGTAAATTTTAATAACCGGGAGGTGGAAAACAGGGGCTTGAAGTTTGAATAAGATATGCAACAGCAGTTTTTTAGGAGTTTATAGAATGACGCGATGGGGTGATGGGGTGATGGGAAATGAATGAGAATAAAGCAAACACATCACTGTGATTACTTGAAGACAAGTGTTAATACATATTTTAACGATAGAATTCTTTGCTGAGATATTTACCAAGAAGATATGAAAACAATGCTAAAGCAGGAACTCTTAACTTACGTATAGTAGTAGAACATAGGCACTTGAATCTGAGAGCACACTGATTAGAAAAAATCTCCTTTCTTTTTATACTGGTCGATATACAATTTTTGGTGTCTCCTTGTTTGTTCTTTAACCAGAATCCGATTTTCAACGGGGTTTTGGATGTTGCCCAAATAAATTGGCCATTGTCGGTTAAGCGATGTGCATTCAACCAATCTGTATGTTAAATATATTTCAAAAGAACATTTGTATTGGAAATGGTTCATTATCTTTTCTAGATATTAAGGTGAGCTAGATTTTCGAACAAGAGCAAAGAAAGAAAAATTGATTTAAAAAAAAATTAAATTACCTTTTTATTATATTATTTTATCATAAATTACTGCTCAGTATTATGAGATACTGGAATTTTCTGATCAAAAATTGGGAACGTTATAACAAACGTTTTAGCTTTGAATTCTGGCCCAGTTGAATAGAAATATGGGATGGAGTTTTGGTGAAAAATGGCCTGAGTGAGCGAATGAGCAAAACAATCCCTCAAATTAGTAGATAGGTTAATACAATCAAATGTTAAAGGCCGATTCCTGAGAGTAAAAATATTGCACCCATGACATTGACCATATGCTTACAAACAGATGTTCTTTTAGCATGAGGAGGCAATGTAAGTTAAGGCATTTGAGGCTCAAATCACAGTCACCATAGAAGCATATAAGGCATGCGAGTTCCATAAATAACATGGGGTTTGGCTCTACGTGTTGCCGTTAATGGATATGAGGCCTCGGTGGAGGTCAAAACTCATACTGATGATTTTAACTACGCGGCTGTGAGAAAGCCGCTCCTAGGCGACCGTTTCGTCCCTGCCTTCCGTCCCGATCGAAAGACTCCTTGGGCAATGGGAGTGGTAACGCAAAACCTTCGCTCCGGAGTGGAAATCAAACTTCCCAGACCCCATGCGTGAGTGGATCTCGAAAGCTTGAAACGAAGCGTTTCCTGTCGACCGAAACTGCCCCAGGTAAAGCGGATGTTCCTGGCGTGCCACCGCACGGTCTGGCGGCGGGGAGACCAGGCGTGTCGCCCGTGTGGAGTTGTGGTCGAGGGGGGGGGGGAAGAGCTCACGCTCGACGACCCACTGACGCCCTTTCCCAAAGTGACGTTATTAGAAGGCCCGGTCTATAGATAGTGATAGTTCATTGCGGCATGCACGTCTATAGATAGTAATAGTGAGTTGATGTGGGTCTGGTTCAAAGACAGTGATTGTTCACATTTTGAAATCCGGATCCTAGATAGTGTCAGTTCATTGTAGTATGCCCGGTCCATTGATAGTTATAATACATTGTGGTAGGCCCGGTCCATAGATTGTGATAGTGAGTTGATGTGGGTCTGGTCCAAAGTTAGTGATGGTTCACATTTTTAAATCCGGATCCTAGATAGTGTCAGTTCATTTTAGTATGCCCTACCAACTCCTGGCAGACAATCCTATTGTTGTAGTTTGGCCGTAGGCTGCAGAGTCCAGTTACACAGATGCGTACCGAGCACTGTCCCATCGGCACAAACTTCAACAGACTAGATAACAACAGGGACCTTAATTACCAGAATTTCAGTTTGGTCCCTGAAACACTCGTGCATGTGTTGACCGAATCTCCCTCATTAGGAATTTTGGTTGAGGCGACAACAGTAGACACATTTGTGTCTATTCCCTCGAGCCTTCAAAGCCCCAGTGCATGATTCCCTCACAAAGTGGCACTGGAAATCAGTGAAATGTCCTCATCAACACCAGGCACAGAAACATTGCGGATCCCCTCTACATGCATAGGAGCCAAAATGATCAATAAATTGATCGTAGGCCCTTAACATATAGAAGAAGAAGAGTCCTACGTAAGTAAAACATTGTAGAGCTCAGCTCATCAGATGGAGCTGGTAGCCAATGTACTATCGGGAGCAAAACAGAGTAATCACAAAGCTTCACCAAAATACGTGCGTTAGTTAGTGTGGTCTGCATTTACTCAAGTATCTATTCATCAAAATGTTTTCAAGCTAAGGACAGTAGTACCCGGTAGTTAATATTTTACTTAGATGCGTTCTTTAAGGTTGAAGAGAACGACCGACCCGTGGTCTTCATTAATTTTATGGTGTTAATTGGCTATTTCTGTTTTCTGTTTTTATATGCCGTTGCAAATAAACTTATTACCGGGTACCTAACATATCTGTCACCCTGGTAGATAGGTTCTGGTGTTTTAAAAACATTAATGGCATTATTCTTCAGGGTTGACAAACAGTAAATTTTATTTTGAAAAAAAAAATGCCATAAATTGTCTTGTACATACAATGACGTATTATCCTTAGGGTTTTATAGTAAAGCAACAAAATAAAATTATCAGTATTTATGATTTTCTTCAATGCTTTCTTTAATCACATATGATCATAATTTATAAGCAGGATAAAAAAATACTAATGAGAATAACATGAAATAAACAATCGCAAAGTTGTATTTGATGAAACTGATTTTGTATATTTAACTTAAACTAAGACAGATTTTGCCATGTCTTATGGATTTACGTATTAACACATCAAATATGTTTATTTAGATGCCAACCTTACTTTATTTACACATCAAACATATATATTGAGATGACAAAATTGTTCTGTATTTACACTTTAAAGCAGTAAATTGTGACGATAAGCTTGCAGTACTTACACATCAAAATGTAGATTGAGATGACAAGCCTACTGTACTGACACATAAATAATGTAGATTGAGATGGCAACCCTACTGTACTGACACATCAATAATGTAGATTGAGATGGCAACCCTACTGTACTTACACATCAATAATGTAGATTGAGATGGCAACCCTACTGTACTTACACACCAATAATGTACATTGAGATGGCAACCCTACTGTACTTACACATTATAATGTAGATTGAGATGGCAACCCTACTGTACTTACACATCAATAATGTAGATTGAGATGGCAATCCTACTATACTTACACATCAATAATGTAGATTGAGATGGCAACCCTAATGTACTTACACATCAATAATGTAAATTGAGACGGCAACCCTACTGTATTTACACACCAATAATGTACATTGAGATGGCAACCCTACTGTATTTACACATCAATAATGTAGATTGAGATGACAACCCTACTGTACTTACACATCAATAATGTAGATTGAGATGGCAACCCTACTGTACTTACACATCAATAATGTAGATTGAGATGGCAACCCTACTGTACTGACACATCAATAATGTAGATTGAGATGGCAACCCTACTGTACTTACACATCAATAATGTAGATTGAGATGGCATCCATACTGTACTTACACATCAATAATGTAGATTGAGATGACAATGCTACTGTACTGACACATCAATAATGTAGATTGAGATGGCAACCCTGCTGTACTTACACATCAAAAATGTAGATTGAGATGACAACCCTAATGTACTTACACATCAATAATGTAGATTGAGACGGCAACCATACTGTACTTACACATCAATAATGTAGATAGAGATAGCAACCCTGCTGTACTTACACATCAATAAAGTAGATTAAGATGGCAACCCTGCTGTACATACACAGCACAGATTTATATTGAGATTACAATCCTCCAGTACTTACACGTATCTTCTGAAAATATGCTTTGATTGAGTTGAAGAAGTACACCAACGTCCGGTAGCTCGGCGAAGTTCATATTTATAAATTTGCAGCACGTTGCCTAGACAAAAAATATATATTCAAAAAATCATCAACATTTTGTGTCATGTGATCTGTAAGTTTAATATTTTTGTTTAGTTAAAGAAGACAAATACGGATAAGATTTACTTTTAAATGGGAACAAACTTTTTCTCAGGGAAAAAGAAACGTTTTTAAATTTGGAATTTTTTTCGTAAAAAGCACCTTTAGAACATCTTGGCATTATTAATTTTAAAAAAAAATTTTTTTTTAGAAAATTTATTTTTCAATCAGTTCTTAATATTTATATGTTTGTTTCACATTTACTGTTATTGTCCTCTCCTGCGTTGCACGTTTCGAAAATCGTAATACAGACAGGGCAATAATGTTAGTTGCACCAACTCCTGCTACGCCAGTGCGTTTGAAAGGTAAAATAATATATTCCGTTTCAAATGTCTCAAGTAAAAGGGAAACACTTTCAAATTATTTCTCCACCACTTCAGAATATCAACATACACAACGACAGAGTACGCGGAAAAGAGACATATGTTGATATTTTTAAGCCAATCTTGAGAAGCAAAGTGAAACTAGACAATTTTATTATTGCTGATTAAAAAATGTATGATTTTTTCTTTAAATAAGGCTGTCATCCCAAAACAATTTCATGAAATTTTGAGTAACTTTGGACTGCTCACCTCCAATATCATCATTTCTTTCCACATAATATCAGACACCATCATAACAGTTTGTCGTAAAACTTTGATACCAACCCAATTTCTTGATGTTATAATGTATTCCCCTTATAACATTAACAACATAAGTCTAAGGGAACTTTTTTTTTAAAGCACGTCATGGTGTGACATTCAGTTATCAGTTGGAAATGATTTGATAAATATTTCAAAGTCTGTTTCGTTTGCTAAAATTTCTCTCTCTGCAAATAGGTTATACATGAACGGTAAGATAAGAAAAAGAAAAAAATGATTCTCTTATCCAAGAACGAAGAAATAAGTTTTACTACCGATACCTCAGCAACGCGACGTTTTTAAGTCTGTTCAATTTAGCGGTTTAACTTTGTTTTCCAATACTTAATTTGAACATGATCGAACAAAATACACGATTATTTACATACGTCCCATTCTGTATCTTCATCTGAAGGACGAAAACATGTATTTGAAATGAGCTGAGCGTTGTCTTCATTACAAAGTCTACCGTTAACTGAAATAAAGAATACATTTCTCTTGACATTGTAAGCTGTAGTTTTTATTACATTCATTAAAGTCAATAAAACGAATCCTTCCGTATGGAACAGGAATATGATTAAACAATCAAAAGATGTAGAGATTAATAGTAATATTCACAGGAAGAAAATTAACATGAAAAAAAAAGAGTTGTGGCTTACTGAACAAAGGTACACCTGACAAAAATGTGAAATAATATTTTAATTTCTTTAGAAAATATGTGTAGAAATAACAGGCTTGGAATTTACTTTATTGTGTCAGTGCCATCTTAAGACAAAGGCCCACTGGGCATAGGCCCATGGCCTTACGTTTCAAAGGGGCCTCACGCTTCTAAAAGACTTACTTTTTCAGAGGCCTCATGCTTTACATGTCATTAGTGAACATTGATCGATTTTGGAAATTTAATTAGATTTATATTCAGTGTACTTTCTTCTCCCTCGCCCCTACACACCCAAGTAAATTAAACAGCAAGTTTCTCAATTTTGACCTACGATATTATCCGCCCATTCCAAAATTAATATTATTAGTGTAAATGACAAAGTGGACACTTCTTAAAAAAACGATTTCACAGCCCCTGTCTATGTGAAGTACATCTGGGCAATAGAAAGCCGTTCACAGGGAAACATTAGGAAGACGTTTGTGCCGCCCCTATGTAAGTGAAATACGTGTAGGCAATAGAGAGCATTAGGAAGACGATTTTGTGAAGTACATGGGATTTCAACGTTTATTTCACCATTAAAGGTCTATCTTAAGACAATGTTACCACCCCTTAATGTTTGGCCAGAGGAAATGAACCATTTCACCCCCCAACATTGCGATGCACCTAATATATTGATTCATAGGGCCATCAGTGCATTTCTGTACCGATGGGCTTAGCTGCAGTAAAGACGTCAAAATATTGTGATTGAATTTTAAATCAATGTATTCATTTAAAAATGAATTCTATTTCCCCTGCAAGACACACAAAAGACAAGTTATTAATAAATTATTGATTAATATTGGGTCAAGGAAAATAATCATTGCATCCATAAATTGAATTAAGTTAGTCAATGTTACTATGGCTGCTGAGCATGAAGTAAATCGTAACTTAATGATGTGTTACTAAATTGGTTAAGTTTGATTAGTACTAAGTATAGTTTAATCAATTCAATATTTACCTCTGATTGGTAAGACTGAGAGTGTTATCACAAATAAAATGAAGTTAATTCGTAATTTACACGTTGAAATATCCATTGTTTTTATACAGTAACCAACAATTACATTAGTAACATTATAACAGTAGCCCGTTTTCTCCAAACATATCACGCATCGTTTCTTTGTTTTTATTATATTCATACATTGTTTCATTTTAGAAACGCAATTTCTTTTTAAAATTTTGAACAAATTTTGTCCATTGTGGTGCATTTAAGCACTAGCATTTATAATTTCCCATTTTTCCTGTTGTAAACGTGGAACATGCCAAATACGTATTTTATCACAATTTTTGTTTCAAGATAGATATATATATATATATATTTATATACAATAAGGTAGAGAAAGAAAATGCGAGAGGGAAGTAGAGAGAGACTATGTCTCTTAAGATATAGAAATAACTATGTAAAAAGCACCCAAAAATACGAATGAAACACATCTAGTCGATCTCAGGAACTTAGTTCCATATAAAATGGTACACAGTCATCTGCTTCTGGTTGCCGCCTACTTTTATACCATACAAATTGTGCCAAAAATCATATTGTTAATCATAAACTCGAAATCAGTAAGTTAAGTAGTTTGAATTCAAACAGACCACAATAGATGGTTTTAAATTATTTTTTTTTACTATAAATAACCTATTTCCACTCAAATCACGCTGATGTCATTCGAGTAATGTTTACTCTGCCAAACCATGACAACCAGAAGTGACATGAAAGCGGAAATAATATGCACCAAGCCTATCATGCTCTTTCCTCACCAAACATAAAAAGTTGTTGTTTTTTTCTTTATGAATGTACCCCAAAGCTTACATGCTTCCACAATTCTAAATAATTAAATTCTAAAAAATACTTTGCTACTTTGGAAAAAAATAGGCTGACGTGTAGTATGGGCAAAGATTGTCATTGAATACTGCCATAATATACAATTCCGAATACTTTATTTTCACCAAATTAGATTCATATCTTACGGAAACTCATGGAAAATGCATTCACAAAGCACAAGAGAAAACGTGTATTAATGGAAGAGGAAATGATATATGTACTTGCTGAGCAAATGTGGACAGTTTTACTGATGGAGCTTCATTTGAAACTTTATTCTCATGTTACAGAGAGGGGTAGTGACGTATTTGGACTCACAAAATTCAGGAAGCAATAGTTCCGACATGTGTCAAGGGATTGGGAATAGATTTTTGATAGTTATAGCACATAGTCGACCTGTGTAGCCAGCTGTACAAACATGCTAACAATGTCTGCAGTCTCGGTGGCCCCTTCCTGCACCATAATCGTGCCAACAATATCTGCTGTCTCAGTGGCACCTTCCTATACCATCATCGTACCAACAATATCGGCTGTCTGAGTGGCACCTTTATGTACCGGTACCGTTCAAACAATAGCTGCTGTCTCAGTGCACCTTCTTGTACCATTACGGTGCAAACAATGTCTGCTGTCTCAGTGCAACTTCTTGTACCATTACCGCGCAAACAATGTCTTCTGTCTATTTTATTTTTATTTTTTTTTATTTTCCTTCCTTCATAAATCAAACATAAACTTTTCAAAGTTTTATTCTTTTGAAGGCTGTATAAAACATTGCGGACATTGTCCAAAAAATGGCCATCTAATTGATAATATCGGCGTGTGTTATACAACTTGCAAACAACCCATCTGCAAGGGCCCTGATTTTAAATGTGTCCTTAAAAGATTTTTAAAAAAATATAATTTTTTTTTTGCTTCTTAAAATGTTATAATTCAAAATTTATCAAGTAAACCAACCATTGGAGAAAGATTTTCTTGAAAAGGAATGCTTCCTCAATCCCGGTTCTTGTGACCTAACGCGTTTCCCAAGCTTAGCACAAATAGGTGTGGGAGTAATCATTGCTTTCATTGAGTTGGAGTTGAATTGACGAAGCTATCTGCCCCAAGACATTCCCACATCCCAAAAATCCTACAACGAGGACCCATAGGTTATTGTATTTGAGAGTACGGGATATTTTGCAGAACATGTCCTCATCATCACTACCCCCCACCCCCCCAACCCAAACCTCTCGACGCAGCTCACTGAAGCTGTAACCACGTGTCATCAAAGCAGGTGACCTGTCAGGTCAGCACGATGATACGATGAACAGTCAGAGCAAGAATGTAACGTATGTCCAAACAATTTTTGTTACAAAGTTACAGAAAAAAAAACAACCAAACTCTAAACATTTTTTTTTTCAGAAATAACGTCTTAGATACCAGTTGTTGCATTTTTGTGTAGGGAATATACATGGGTATATGGGTATATATATATACATATAAATCTAAATCACGAAAACGCAAAATTAATTGTCTCCCGTTTATTATTATTCAAAAAAAAGTGTACATTTTGTTAAAGATGTTCACACCAATTAGAAGCTGTAGACCTATCTAAAAGTTCTCATTTGTTTTATTTACTTATAATTGAATTTACACTATTTACATGATTTTGCTTCAATAAAAAGAATAATTTTAATAACTATTAATAAAATCAATCTAACCAAATAATTAAAATTGCAACACTAAAGTATAACGCTTTTTACAAACATGTTAATATCAGTTCATTTTTTATTTTATTATTTCAAATGATTTCAGTCATAACGTCCATGCTACTTTAAAAGGATCAGGAAAAGGAATTATTTAATATGACATTTAAACAATAAACACGTTTTTCAATTCTCGAGTAAGATTGTCAGAAATGTTTCATTATGAACCCACTAGACAGCTCCGCTCATACGATAGTGGCAAACTCTCGACACTACGTGTTCGCATTGAGACTTACAGTATGCGCACTTTTGCATTTGCTGGCCCAACATTTTGGAACGCCCTTCCTGTCGCTCTCAGAAACAGCCAGACACTGGAGTCGTTTAAAACCGATTTAAAAACACATCTATTTTGCAAAGAACTTCTGGGGAGATGTTGTCTACCATCTGTTTCCAGTTAATGTATATTGGCTTGTGTTGCTTATGATTGAAATAAGATGAAAGACTTTGACGTGGTTTGCTCGTATATAGTTTTTATATTGTTGCGTCTGTTTTAAAATGTGTTAAATTTTACATTGTTTTTATTCCTCTTTTTTAATATTGTTGACTTTGCACCGCGCTTCGAGCTTTGGGGATGAAGCGTTTTTTTCAAATAAACTTTATTATTATTAGTATTATTATTTTTATCAAACCATGTCGACCCATTATATACATATTTGTGATTAAAAGAATTTTAAAACTATTTGGCAATATTGAAAAAGAAATTCAAATCTATTTTTCGATAGTTCGATTAACGATTCCGACAATATGAGTGACTGACGATAATTGTTGCAGAGTGCATTGATTAAACTTTGTGACTTGATTGTCCTGTTGGTGTCATGTTGTATAAATTAGACGTGGTGAGTAGCTTTCATGGAAGTTTTAACATTAATGGGTGAAAATGGTTGGAGAACGTGAATGAGTCATTATATGACATAAGGTATACACAATGTAGATTAGTGCATAAAGGTTAGACCACAGATTTGCGTTGATATTTTATTATACTATTACAATGATAAACAGCGTTAAGAAATGTTAAAGCACAAAGAAAAGACGTCCATGATTGCCAGTATCTAAATAAAGACTTGACAATTATTTGGCAAAAGTTAGTATTGTTAGCTCATAAATTGTCTTGGTATTGTCCACTACTTCTAGATGCTACAGTTTAAATTCACAGATAATTGCCAAAGTTAAATGTTCTTATAAAGTGCAATAAAAGGAAGTATTCACAGACACAAGAAAGTAAATTTTCCGAAAAATTTGTCATTTTCTTAACATTATCTTTTATTCCACTCTCTCCTTTCAACCAACTCTTTATCTTATCTCTCTGTCTCTTCGTCTCTCTCTCTCGCTCTTTGTCTCTCTCCCTCTCTCTCCTGCGCTATTACTTTTGGGAAACAATCACATAATTATCTAAATTATTTAATATGTATACAACATTTTTGTTTTAGTTGAATGCATCCAATAGTGTACAATCGTTTGGCCTCCAATGATTTAATGCATCCCTTAGTTGCTTTAGTCGCCAATGACTGAACCGTGTCCGTCTTTAAGTATCTCCTTCCAGACTTGCCTTCATTTGTCAATACGTAATCCTTAAACTGAAGCAACAGATCCATCATTTCAATTTGTTGGAAAAGTAAGTCATTATATTTATCTGTATAAAATACGGTGGAGCTCTATATATGAAACAGGTTTCCAAAGTAATTAAATCGCTATTCTTATGGAGAGTTTTGTTTACAGTTACTTACTTTTAACTATCCTGATCTCACCTCTAATAATATGGACATCATTTCATTTAATTAAAAAGTGATATTAAGAATTTTAAAAAAATATAAATAAGACTAGTAATTGTATACCATTTTAATCATTAGATTTTTTGGTCTTCAATTAAAACAAAATAAATACCTAGATACGACAAGAAAGTTTCTTTTAATGGTGTGTGCTCATTGTAAGTAAATCTCTTATTGTTTGAGCTGTAATGTTTAAGTCTGTGCATAACATTTTAATCCGAGGTAAAAATATTGTGAAAATTTAGTCCTTTTTGAAGATAAATACTGTTAAAATATATACACAGCCGAGCGATGATAAAAATGTCGATTTATACTTTCTCAACTTGATTGAGAAAAAAAAAAAAAAACAACTTCATTCGTACTCAGTTGTATCATTAAAAGTCAAGATCACATTTCATTGACTTAAAAAAAAAACACCATCATTTGATTAAATACTTTCATAAAGACACGTGGACTTGTTTAAAACAGATCAAGGCGAATGGGATGAAGCGCTAATGTATGTCTCACAACAGCTTACCGCTGTAGGACTAGCCTTTTCTGATGTTTGATGAGCACTGCCCGCACGGAGGCTGTGACGAGCACGGCGAGGACTGTACACAGGACCACAATCCCAAAGGCGTACACAGCCGAGTAATCAGTGTACTTTATGTACGGTCCTGGTTGGGAGGTAAAACATTTTTTTTTGGGGGGGTTGGGGGTGGGGGTGGGGGGGGTTAATATCAAATTATTTCAAATACACATCTTGCGTTTTGTTTCGGATATTTCGTGATGAACAAACATTACACATTTTAGAACAACTTTACTAGACATAAAACACAAGTTCTGGCCCAAAGCAAAAACAAATTACGAGAGAAAGAAATGAAAGAGTTATAATCCTTACATACATATATATATATATATATATATATATATATATATATATTGTTTAAGGAATTAAGCTATAACATGAAGTGTTGATTGAAAAAAGAAATAAAATAAAAGATATATCGTGATGAACAAACATTACACATTTTAGAACAACTTTACTAGACATAAAACACAAGTTCTGGCCCAAAGAAAAAACAAATTACGAGAGAAAGAAATGAAAGAGTTATAATCCTTACATACATATATATATATATATATATATATATATATATATATATATTGGTTAAGGAATTAAGCTCTAACCTGAAGTGTTGATTGAAAAAAGAAATAAAATAAATAAATACATGAAATGACCATTGTTGCAAATCTATATGCAGTGTTGTTGACGCTCAAGTTATCGGAAGCTCATGGTGTGGCATAAAATTAAAATGTCAAACTTGAAAGCAACAATCAATAACTTGTATTTTTTTTTAAAAAAGGCACGTAACTCATTGTATTTATTTGTTTGACAAATAAAAAAATCAAAATGCACTGCAGTAAATGTAGACAATAAATAGATCAAAGTGTACGTAAAACTTACTAACGTCACACCTCTGGCCAATGTATCCGGGCAAGCAGCCAGCTACACAGAAAGCGTTCTCTTGGTGGCAGGCACCCACACCAGCACAATTGCCACACGCTGCAAAGACCGGGAATAAATTAAGTGGCTTCAAAATATATGTCTTTAAGCATATTCTTTCAATAGTGCACTACCAAGGCCTTCCATTAACATATAGGACAGATGGAGGGCTGCTTAATTTTTGGGAGACATCAAGCAACTTCCAAAGTTATAGAATTGCTATTATTGACCTCTTCTGTGCTGATAACTGCGCCCTAAATGCAAGCTCCACGAATACTTGATCGTCTTGCAACAGCTGCGGCTTGAAAATTCCTGTAAGAAATTGCAGATATCTGACACAAGTAAGCTCCACGAAACTCTTACAAAAACTGATATTTAAGTGAAGGGCCATAATCTCCATGCAGAGGATAAAATTCCTATATTTAGGCAGCACCCTCAGAACAGTTACATCGTAACATTAATTCCATAACCTCTTACATAAAATACGTATTATTCATCCATTAGATCAGGACCATCGAACTCAATTGCTCGGCGGGCCAAAACTCAAATCTCATGTAAGGTTGTGGGCCAAAAAGGATATACATCAATAAGAGGAAAAGTAATATATTTCTAAAAACATGTATATAAATGAAAACCGAAAAACAATTTAATAATTAAAAACTCGCTAGCATAGCTATTCTCTTTCTTCTGCCAATCTGTCAGAGATGGGTGTTTAACACGTTTTCTTGGCTGCAAAAACAAGTAACGTTCTGTGTCATTGAGATTCTCAGGATGGACTGCAAGTGTTCATCAGTGAGACGAGTCCTGTGTGATGTTTTGCTAATCTTCGTTACAGAAAACAGCTGCTCACACATTTATGTACTACACAACATACTCAAAGTTCGAGCCTCATGTAGATGAAGCTGGGTCATCTCTTCAGGAATGAAACGAGTGAACTGTGAAGACCCAACTGTGTCGTACTTTGCCTTTTAGTGCCCCCTTACACTTCTGCTCCTTGCGATTTCCACGTCTATGACAAATGGGTTACGAACACGCTCAAAATTACATTTCTGTGCTTCAAAGTCAGTAAAGCGCCGTGCGAACTCGGTGCGAAGTAAGCAAAGTTTTCCAGGAAAGTTTGCAGTGGGGAACCCTATAGAGCTGACTTGGAAATAATTGTACGCCGGTCAACACCTCATGGCCCAGATATAATTGTACTGGGCGCCAGACGTGGCCCGTGGGCGTTGAGTTTGAACAATGTGCACTAGATAGAGCCCGCCAAAAATTGGCGACAGCAATGCGTGAACTTCGCATCTAGTAAAGCTACTTGACAAAACATGAACTCAAGTCACGCACATTTAAGAATCTCAATTTTCGCTTCACACCTTTTCCCCATCATACGTCACTGCACAATTTTTACTACACGCCCATGAATTGTATTCAATTTTCTGATATCCCAACCACTTTTAAAACAATTTTTTTTTTTTTTACACCATACCTAAATTGAAACGATTTCATTTGCCGAAAAGAAAATATTACGCGCTAAACGCAGCTGCATTCTATAATTTTTAAAACAATTTTTTTTTTTTTTTAAACCATACCTAAATAGAAACAAATTCATTTGCCGAAAAAAAAAAATTACGCGCTAAACGCAGCTTCATTCTAAAAAAAAAAAAAAAAAGATATCATTTAGGGTAGTTATCTGGAATTATTATTGAACCTTATTTTCTTTAAAAAATATATTGAATTTTTTGTAATATACTGACAATATAATTCGCTGATTAGGCGCAGTCCACGAGTCACACCAGAGTTGTAATATATATAAGAGATGCTCTTCACATTTTGTCAAATTCAAAACACATTAATTTGATACAATATCTATACACATCAAAGTAAATGCTGTGTGCACATCGAATGCATACTGTGCACACACAGAAATACATACCATTTGAACATCGTTTTCCAAAGTAGCCTGGTACACATCCTTGTGAGCAGACTCCTGTCTCCTCGTGACAACTTCCGTCGACACCACAATGGGTAGGGCACTCTTGTTGACACAATATATATATAAAGTTGATAATATCCCCCTTAACAGTTAAGTATGCATAGACACAATAAATAAACGTGAGGGTGTGTGTGTTAAATGTTTTATAAAAAAATAATTTAATTTATGTTTAACAGGATTGAAACAAATTGTAACACACTGGCTGGTCTAAATGTATAACCTTCAAATCCTCTATCCTGGAGTTTAAAAATAAATTACTCGATTTGTGAAATATGATATTATTTAGTAAAGTGATGCGTAAAGCAATGACGACATGCTCTTGTCATTGATTCAGTTAACAGAAAGAGTTACAAATTTGTTTTTATTCGCTAGAATAAATGGACCAATGGAGGGTCAGAGTGGGTTGCGAACACTGGGTAAAAAAACTGGAACTAAGCAGAATGTGTAACCATGTCTTGAAGAAAATTTTATTTTATAATGCATTTGGATATTGTAGATAAAGTTTTAAAAACCTAAACTACATTTCACTGTACCTATAGAACAATTTCGGCCATAGTGCGTATATTTACATCCTTCAAGGCAGTATCCATTTTGTAGGCCACATGACGTGTTTCCCCCACAACTATCAGGACATTCTAAGCACACAATTTAAAAGTATAAATATACATGAAACATAGACCTATAAGTGAATGTATATGTGCACTGCTTTTCGAATAGTAGTATTTTCAAAACCCGATAATTTAGAAAAAAATTCTTTTTATAATCAATTACACACTATATTTACGTTTTTAGTACTATACTTGTTCTCTTTCCCTAAGCTAATATATTTTTTTTTTATTTCCGTACATTTAATTTGGTACATTTTTATCAACGTATTACTGCATCGCTTATTTCAGAATTGTTTCTTTTTGTATACCGGTGTTCAGTCCTATGTAACGTACTATTCATCTCACCAGCCACATTTTAAAACACCATTTGTTTAACATTAGAACGGCGCGAAACACTGTTCGGCATTTAAAAAAAAAAACAAAAAAAAACATCCATAATTACACATTTAGTACATACTCTCTGAACAATCAGCCAAATACCATCCAGGAGTACACCCATGTACACACGTCCCATTGCTGGCGTGGCATTCACCATTTCTTCCACACGTTTTGGGGCAATCTGTTTTTTAAGAATTCCTATAAGTTACATATTGTTCTGAGTTTTTAGGCTGCAAATCAGAAATGGGGAAACGTGAAGTTTTGGAGGATAAAAACCTGTGCAAATAACAGTTTACGGTATTCCCCCCTTACCTACAGCACCATTTACCAATTATCCTTCTACCTGCATAAACATTCACGGTTATCCCTAAGCTACATAACCATTTACGGCAATCCCCGAACTGCACACACAGTTATTGTAATCCCTTAAAAAATAGTTACCGTAGCACCATATACCAAATTCTTATCGGTAACACAACGAATCAAACATTTATGGTAACAGCTTAAACACGCACGACAGCACACTCAGCTTAACCAAATACAGATATAGTAAGCGATATTTTCAGTGGTACCTTCACTTTTACTTCGTATTAATTGGTTATGTCCATCCTTGCATGGGGAAAACAAACATTACAGATATAAAATAACAGTTGTATTAAATATTTAAATACATATTCATTTTTTTAAAATATTTTATTCGTGTTAAAAAGAACTATTTTTTTACTCTTATGCTTCTGAGGACATGAAACAAGTAAATAGCGTTGCGGCCTCGTAGCAGAACGAGTTACTGTACTCACCAACGGGACATTCCAGATACCACTCAGCGTCGTTACAGAACTTTAAACACTGGCCAGTATTGATATGACAGGGCAATGAATCGCATTCAGCTGGACACTCTAAGCAACAATAACTTGATGATTTGACAATTTGCACATTGCGTTTTATGCAAACGTTTTTCGCAATACCAAAAAAAAAAGTAGAAAGACTAATCTTAAAATAACACACGAATTTTTACGAGGAGTATTCACTATTTGTTTGTTTGAAAGTCTCGTGCAATGTCGAATTTAATAGATTGTATTATCAGAAAGAGTGTAACAGAAGGTGACGGAATTGTTTGTATTAGTATTAAAAATAGGTTCATTTAAAGTTCAAGAGATAATATCAAATGTAAAATGTAATAATGAAATGACATAACGTATAAATACATTTTTAGTTGTTTGAATCATTCCGTCTTTGTAAGGAGATGCTGAAGTGCCTCTTTCCATTAGCGCTTCCTGCAGATACATATGAGGCTACTTCTCAAGCCCTAAGCCCGGCTGCTATTGACTTTTCGTAAGGAAAAACATGATTGCACGTTTTCATTGGCATTCCGTATTGCTCTATTGTGTAAAATACTTCGTTTGGCTTTTTGTTTTCGCTAAAGAGAAAGAGAGAGAGAGAGAGAGAGAGGGGGGGAGAGAAAGGGAAAGAGAGAGTGAGCGAGTAGAGAGAGAGAGAGTGAGCGAGTAGAGAGAGAGAGAGAGAGTAAATAGAGAGCGGATTGAGAGCAGAGATAGATTAGTGTGAGTAGAGTTCGTAGACTAAGAGTTGATTGAGGCGCCATTTTCCGCCCCGTTGACTCCCATTTTTTCCCATTGTTCGCCAGACATAACTGTGATCAGCGATGCCCTTAAAAGTCGTTTTATTTATTTTTGGCTGCATTCAAAGTTGTTGGGTTTTTTTTTTTGCACTCATCTTACAGCGCTTTCGCAGCTATCAAATGTACGAGTCCTCTTTGCAATTTCTATGCCACATTTACTCCGGAAAAAGTCCATGCTTCATTCTCTTTATATGGCCTAAAATATTCTGCAATTGTTTTGCAACTTTCAAAACACATGTTTGTTAAGGAACTTGGTCCTGCTTTTTGCTTTATATATATGTAATCTACCATGTCATCTTGAGTACACAGCAGCTAACCTATAAAAGTATTGATCCGCATTTGTGGATATACATGTTTTTATATCTTAAAAAGACATTATGTATTACCTTTAGTACAGATTTCACCGTAGATGCCCGGGGGGCATTTCTTACAAGTTCCATTTCCATTGTAGCAGTCACTGTCCAAACAGTTGGAACTACAAACTGTAAGTAATTTATGTAATTTAACATTCAAAATTAAAGAAGAAAAAAAATACTAGTCAAATGATATGAATTAAATATTTTCCCCTCACATGTACGATTATTTCTTTAATTTCATTTCTTTATTTACGAATTTTTCCTGCGGGACCACAGGAATGAAACTAGTTAAAAGCTTTTTTTTTTAAAAATCGCAAAAAGAAACAACATGTCGATAAAGTTGGTATTGAATGAGGATAATGCGATATATTTGAAGGGAAAAAATATGACTTCCTCGTAACACCCACTAATATAACATTAGTCCAACATTGTTTTCCTTCAAACATACATCCATATAACAAGTGTCATTAGTACCTGTTTAAGCGGAAATCTCTTCAAGACAAACATTCTTTATGACATGCAAACTATGACATTCTTGTGTACAAACATCCACTCTTTATTTATGGAATACATTATAAGACTAACCTGGCACCATCAAATCTATTACACGATTTATCAGCTCCACACCTGTTACCATGAAATCCATTACAAGCCTCACATGTTCCACACCTGCGACTATGAAATCCATTACAAGCCTCACATGTTCCACACCTGCGACTATGAAATCCATTACAAGACTCACCAGCTCCACACCTGTCCCCATCAAATCTAATACAAGCCTCACATGTTCCACACCTGCGACTATGAAATCCATTACAAGACTCACCAGCTCCATAATGTCCCCATTAAATCCATTACAACACTCACCAGCTCCATAATGTCCCCATGAAATCCATTACAAGACTCACCAGCTCCATAATGTCCCCATGAAATCAATGACAAGACTCACCTGCTACACACCTGTGACCATGAAATCCCTTCTCACAACCATTCAGACAGGATGCTGTAAACTGAAAGCATTTTCGATTCCCGCCGCAGTGCTTTGAGCATTCTGCATCAACAATAGGAACAACCTCATAACTTATTTCAGTAGGACCAAAACCATCGGGTATAGATATCATAACCTTACGAACACACTGGACATAAAATATATTCATCTGTAGAGTATAATTAAAGATTTTGTTTCATGAATTCTTTGACCATTTGATTCTAGCGCTAACAAGACATACACGATCTTTAGTGTCCTTAACATTATTTAAAGTGTTTACAGTTTCAAAGGCATTTTTCAATTTCAAAATGTTATTTTAAAATAAATTTTGACATTTAATTTTTTTTTCGAAAACATAAGTCTAAAACAAGCACACAAAAAAAAAATTAAAAAGTAAATCGACATAAATTTCTGTAACTTTTTGACTTATTTTGAATAAAGAAAACGTAACATTGTACGAGCAATAAGGAAATCTGTAAGAGAAGCTGAAGACACGTCAAATATCGTTTGTTTTTTTTTTGTTTTTTTTTTAAAAAAGGAAATGATACAATTTCTTATAGTCCAGTTCCATTCTTAACTCACCCTGGCTACAGTTGGCGCCAGTGAACAAAGACTTGCAGCCGTCTCTGCACAGGTGAGTTTCTGTGTCACAGATTCCTTCGTCCCCGCCACACATCGAGCTGCACGCTGCTTGGAGGAAGGTTGATAACACAAATTGTAAATTGCTTGAAAGAGAGATGTGCTCTTGAAAATTTTTTGCCAGCCAGAACGTTTTTAATATTTTGTATATTTTGTTAAAAAATGAAAGTCTTAAAATGGAACAACACATTTATAGTTAGAATTTACTTTTTTTTCTTTCTATACCTCTGTTTTCTTTGAATGCCACAATCATAAGTATCAGTTTGTTACCAATCTTATTATTTTTTTTAAATTGCTGAGCACAAAAAGACAATATAGCTTAACACCAGGGACGTCGAAGCCATTGTTTGTTTTGAGATTATAAAATACAGCCTACGGTACACAATCTCCAGATTTATGGCGGGATTAACTCCCCTAGGTGAGCTCCGTCCGAGGTTAACTAGTTCTTTCTATTTAAACTGTCTGACCTTGACACTGATTTGGGGTTTGACTCCAGCTAACGTGTGCATGTCTTTTCCCGGTGTCGAAACACACAAGACTCGCCAGACGCACGAGGCAAAACAAGCGTTGTGTAGATTGCTGTCTTGAATTCTCCTAAGGTTTACACATCAGCGTGGAAAAGTTGGCTGTCTTGAATTCTCCTAGGGTTGACACGCCAGACACATCAGCGTGGAAAAGTTGGCTGTCTTGAATTGTCCTAGGGTTGACACGCCAGACACATGAGCGTGGGAAAGATGGCTGTCCTGACTTGTCCTAGGGTCGACACACCAGACACATCAGCGTGGGAAAGTTGGCTGTCTTGAATTGTCCTATGGTTGACACGCCAGACACATGAGCGTGGGAAAGATGGCTGTCTTGAATTGTCCTAGGGTTGACACACCAGACACATCAGCGTGGAAAAGATGGCTGTCTTGAATTGTCCTAGGGTTGACACGCCAGACACATCAGCGTGGAAAAGATGGCTGTCTTGAATTGTCCTAGGGTTGACACGCCAGACACATCAGCGTGGAAAAGATGGCTGTCTTGAATTGTCCTAGGGTTGACACGCCAGACACATGAGCGTGGGAAAGATGGCTGTCCTGACTTGTCCTAGGGTCAACACACCAGACACATCAGCGTGGGAAAAATGGCTGTCTGGACTTTTCCTAGGGTCGACACACCAAACACATCAGCATTGGAAAGTTTGCTTATTCTGATAAAAAAAAAGACCAAACAAACCAAAAAAGTAAACCACGTACGCCGAGCCATGCACATTGCCTGCAGTGAAGTGCTGCATGTTGTGGATATGAGCTTCTTCGTGCTCATGTCAAGGGCCGTGCACTCCAACGATGCCACGGGGTTGCCGGGTGTCCACCAGTGAGACTCCACGGGCACTACAGTATCCGCCCAGACAAAATGATTGAAATAACGGTTGACATTCACCCAGTCTGAGGATTAACGGTACCGTTATGTATTTCTTTTCTTGTATCAATAAACAACAAGGGGCAAACCGTGCACGAAGTGTATGCCTGTCTATAGATCTATACGCGCAAAGAAATAAAATCTCTAATTATGTACTAATACTACTAATAAGTATTTGATTAAGTTATATGGTTTAGTATGTTCATTAATCCTACAGATTATTTATCATGCAACCATAACCAAGAAATTACTCTAACCTGTATTGCAGATTATAGAAAAAAAAGAGAACGTGTTTTTAAGACACGTTGTTGTTTTGTTTTACCACTTGTAAACACTTTTGTTGAGGTACTTACACACTTGTTTATAATCTCTTTGATACAATATCTGCAGGTTGCTCTGGTAACCTCCCACGTTGGCTAGAGAAAATCCGGGCTCCTCGATACACGCGTTCTATCAAGCAGTGTGATCAAAGAATGCGGATCAGGTTTCGAAAAGGTGTCAATTCAAAAAAACATAAATTTGGAAATGTTGAAATCAAATTTTTACAAATGAAAAACGTCCATACACGTGCAATAACATATGTGTTGGGGGAAGACAGCATGGACCAGGGACGTGCTGGCCCACGCACGACGATGCGACGGGCATTCGTCATGGGCCTTTTTGGGCAGTTATTACAATCTCCGGTGTGTGTGTGGGGGGGGGGCGGGGGCCTCCGGGCCTTTCTTACTACACCGTTCGTCACGGGTTTCCATGTGCCTGCACGTCTCTGGCCTGGACCCAGCCTATTCTGTGTATTTGTTATGTCATTGTAACAGCATGGTTTATACAGGCTGATTTAATATTTTTAGAAATCAATGGAGGCACACAATATATTATGGATAAAACAGAAATAGGGTAAAGGCAACCTTTTGAGATGGTTGTGTGTGATCCCGTCATCTGAGGAATTGTGAAATAAGTGTGAGGACGAGAACAGAACAATTTCTATTCAATATTATGAGGGCTCACGATCAATGTGTTGATCGTTCTGACTCCTGGTTTGAATACAAAGTTTGTCTTCTCTTAGGTGAGTCCAATCCACCCCGGGGGTTCTTGGGATGTTGGATTTGGTGGGGATTGACTCAAGACCGACATCTATTTGGTTCGAGTGAGTTTAGACCTCTCGGCCATCGAGCAAGGTGGACGTTTACATTAAAAGAAAAACAATGTCTAAGACGCGAACTTCTATAAATGTATAGATTTGGAGGATGCATTGCCTGTGCTCTTGCTGTTGTTATTATTGGTCCAGTGATGATTAACTGAGTGAGTATAGGCTTGGCATCTTAGAGTGTGCCTTTGGCCTCAAAAATTCATTTTGTGTTGACGCGACAGTGACAATTGATTTAGTACATACATATAAGATAACAAACATCTCTGTGTAACCCCCCCCCCCACCCTCAATAGGAAATATTTAAAGTAATGATCATTGCTTCATATCGTCTACTAATGACAGGGTAAAGATTAAAAACAAATGTAATTGATCAAACGTTTGAAAAATAGTTTTTGTTATTTAAAGGTTATCATCACACTATTAATATATTGTGTCCGTGAAATAAATTCAACAAAAAAAAAATCTATACATAATTTGAAAGTTTAAGAAGTAGCAATTTGAGGAGCAGAAATCGGCACAATGCACCGCACTCAATGGTTACATGGAACAGTTTAACTCTCTCTCTCCTTCTCTCTCTCTCTCCCTCTCATTCTCTCTCTGAATAACTCTCTCTGACTCGCTCTCTCTCTATATATAACTCTCTCTAACTTGCTATCTCTCTATCTCTCTCTTTCTCTATAACTCTCTCTAACATGCTCTCTCTCTCTCTTTCTTTCTCTCTCTCTATATAACTCATATTTGATCTGTCTCTCTTTTTCTTTCTCTCTATCTCTCTATATATAACTCTCTTCAACTTGCTCGCTCTCTATCAATCTCTTTCTGTCTCTTTATAACTCGCTAACTTTTTTTCTCTCTCTCTCTCTCTCTCTCTCTCTCTCTCTCTCTCTCTCTAACAAACCGCCATCATTCATATCCACAAACTTCATCAATACAAACCAAATAGCTTCAGCTACACAACCACTTTCCGCACCTGAAAACGGTCATTAACAAAAATAGACAATGCTACACAACCACTTTCCGCTCCTGAAAACGGTCATTAACAAAAATAGACAATGCTACACAACCACTTTCCGCACCTGAAAACGGTCATTAACAAAAATAGACAATGCTACACAACCACTTTCCGCACCTGAAAACGGTCATTAACAAAAATGGACAATGGCACAACAGGAAACTAAACATGCACTCCTTGAACAAATCTGTAACAATGACCATGGTCACGTTCTTGCTAGTCCACTGCGAGGCATCAGACATTACGGATCGTATCAGAATTATTTCCATGCCTCAACCCCAAAACTGCAATATTATTTCTTATCTGCTCTATTTCAAATAGATTTTTGACACTTATATACGAAGGATTATGTTGCTGTGATGGAAGAACCTACAGATCTATTGCCGTTCCATAGTTCTTACTCACAGTTAATGCAAATATTTACATATGACTGTTATGGTTAAAAATTAACGCATATGAAACTGTATATCCGTACATGTTTTCTAAAGATATCACAGTGGGAATGCAGGATATGAAAACTGCTCATACGTCATATCGTTTCTTTCTACATTTAATGACATTTAACATTTGCTCGTATAACTTCATATATGAGGTGGTATACAATCCATTTTCATATCCAGGACTAGAAGTAGATATTCTCGAATTAAGAAAAAAAATATCATAAAATCCTAAAGCTAGAACCTTAAACAGAGTCTATATGTTTAAAATATTTTGTTCATCATTTAACTCTAACCTTTGCATTTGGCCTTTTCAGTTATTTTCAAAATTTTATTCTCACCTTTGCAATAGCCCATTTCAGTTATTTTTAATATTTCATTCTCACCTTTGCATTTGCCCATTTCAGTTATTTTCAATATTTCATTCTCACCTTTGCATTAGCCCATTTCAGTTATTTTCAATATTTCATTCTCACCTTTGCATTAGCCCATTTCAGTTATTTTCCATATTTCATTCTAACCTTTGCATTAGCCCATTTCAGTTATTTTCAATATTTCATTCTCACCTTTGCATTAGCCCATTTCAGTTATTTTCAATATTTTATTCTCACCTTTGCATTAGCCCATTTCAGTTATTTTCCATATTTCATTCTCACCTTTGAATTAGCACATTTCAGTTATTTTCAATATTTCATTCTCACCTTTGCATTAGCCCATTTCAGTTATTTTCAATATTTCATTCTCACATTTGCATTAGCCCATTTCAGTTTTTTTCCATATTTCATTCTCACCTTTGCATTTGCCAATTTCAGTTATTTTCAATATTTTATTCTCACCTTTGCATTAGCCCATTTCAGTTATTTTCAATATTTCATTCTCACCTTTGCATTTGCCCATTTCAGTTATTTTTAATATTTCATTCCCTCTTTTGCATTTGCTCATTTCAGTTATTTTCAATATTTCATTCTCACCTTTGCATTTGCCCATTTCAGTTATTTTCAATATTTCTTTCTCTTTATTCTCACCTTTGCATTAGCCCATTTCAGTTATTTTCAATATTTCATTCTCACCTTTGCATTAGCAAAATTCATGGAGGAACTTGTCAGTCGGAAGCACGTTTGACCAGTGAACACCATGCCTGGGTTTTCGCAGAACGTACTGGCTTGACCTGCATGTAACGGGCCAATAGTGTCTTTTAATTTAACACGTTACTTTATTTAAATAACTTAACTTGAAAATAAAATAAAAAAGAGAACTAAATTAATATACGTCTTAAGAAAAATAACATAGAAATAATATAATGTATGTCTTAAAGAATAAGACAGGTCGAGGTAAGACGGACAGATGGAGAAACATTGACGCAGGTGGAGGGGAAAAAAGGAAGAGGATACATGAGGGTTTGAAGACAATTGGTGGATAGAGGGAGGTTGAAAAGAAAATATTTAGTGAAGCGAGTAGAAAGAGAGAGAGAGAGAGAGTAGAGAGGGAAAAGGTATAAAAGAAAAAGTAGGGAGAGTGTTGAGAGAAAGAGAGATAAAACATAAACACATAAATAGAGAGTAAGAAGAGTAGAAAGAGATGAGTAAAGAGAGTGGAAAGAGAGAGAGTAGGGAGAGTAAAGAGTGACTACAGGGATAGGAGAAAGAGAGTGATCAGACATAAAATAAAGAGAGAATAGAGACAGTAAAGAGCTAGTCTAGAGAGAGGAGAGGGAGAGGAGAGACAGTAAAAAGAGAGTAGAGAGAGAGAGAGTAGAGAGAGAGTAAAGAGAGAGCATAAACAGTAGAAAGAGAGAGATAACGTAGAGTAGAGAGAGAAAGAGGGGGGGGGAGAGAGAGCACTGATAGAACAAAAAGAGATTATAGAGAAAAGAGGAAAAGCAGATATTAATAAGTCGTGGGAGTAGAGAGAGTAAAGAGAGTAGAGACATATAGATTGTGAATGGAGTAAAGAGAGAGTGTGAAGAGATACGGGAGGATATGGAGAGAGTATAGAAAGAGTAGAGAGAACGTAGAAATAGCGTAAAGAGTAGATAGTAAAGAAAGAGCAGAGAGAGAGAGAGAGCTAGCAAAGAGAGAGAGTAGATCGAGACAGTAGAGAGAGAGAGAAGAGAGAGTTAAATTGTTTAAACAATGTTTCTTTTTTGATGTTGAATATTCAGCACGGAACCGTCAATTTGTTAGCAGAATAAAAACACATTTTAGATGGCAATGCAGATTTTATACAGAACATTGTTGTAGCCACAGCTTGCTAGCAATTCCAAGTCTTTGTTTTTCCCTTTAAAAATTGAACTTGTATTGGACACAGTCATTGAATAGTTTCTTGTGCTGCTAACAACGTTCGATTAGTCAGGTATATTCTACAGGTTCATTATGTCTGTTGATCTTCAGTTTGGTTTTAGCATTGATTATCACTTGTAGTTTTCTGTGTTGATGTGTTTGCCGAGTAAGGCATTCATTCGAAACGCTAATGTTATTGTGTTGTTTGTGTTGCTTTTCAATCTGCCATAAAGCATTTTATATTCCGACAGCTTGAAGGCTTACTCTACTATGATACATGTATATATATATATTAAATGTATCTATATTAAATGTATATATTATATTAAGAGTATATACCTGACTGAAATTGAAAAGCTTGAAGCACAAAGATACAAATCCACATAGGCAGCCACATAATAGTAAATACTTTTATTAAATCAAATTCCAGTGCGTGTTTAAGAGAAAAAAAATCATTGAATAGCATTACTTTTATTTTTTTGTACTATTTCCGTTCAACATAGATTCGGTCAGTATTAAGGTATGTTTGAAAAAAGGGGAAAATAAGTTTTGGAAACTCTTCTCATGCGACCTTTACCTTAGGTATCTCTTATATAAAAATTTTAGGCGTGTGATGTTACTGATTCCCTTTGCGGATAGCCTGCAAAATATAATTTTTGATATCAACGCTAAGTAGTATTTATAAAGAAATAAAATAACCCTAGTGCGTTTGTTGTGCACTATTTTCTTTTCTTTTGAGAAAATGAAATCGTCTGAATTTAAATACGGTGTAGTGAAAATTCGGTTTAAAAGTTGTTGGGACATCAGATACTCAATATAGGTCATGGGAGAGCAATAAAAAGTGCGCAGTGACGTATCATTAAGGAAAGTGTTGTAGCACAATTTGTACTCTTAAATGTGCCGTATTTGAGTTCATGTTTTGTCAAGTCAATTTAGTAGTTCACGCATTTCATTCGCAAATGTTTGGTGAGCTACAACTAGTTTTAAAAAAAAAATGTTTTTCTCCTTTTGTACATTAATTGTTTTTTCCCATTACTTTGAGATCTGTTTACTTCTTAACGACACATAACCCATCCGATGGAGTAGCTACGGACACTTCATCAAATGGCTTACGAAGGCGATCCTGGCATTAATGATACAGGTTAAACAGAGAGTCAACTAGAGATATTGTATCCAAGGTATGTGCTATGCTCAGAAACCGACAGATTAATCGTCCTCAATAGATATGTTTGGAGTGGAATGTGCTTCTTACTTTTACCATCATGACATTTCTTTTCTGTAGATGAATTGACGCACTCTTTACAAGCGCCGCATGAGAGTGGAATAACTAGCCGCTGATGACGTTCTTCTGTGCGCAATGACACTTCTACCACTATAAACTAAACAATCTGCACTGCTAAATTTATGTTAAGTTTAATGTATTTCTTAATTTTGTGTTTGTTTTGCATCGTTCAATCATTTATATGCTGATTGACATTTTATGCTGTCCTTTTTTTTAAAAAAAAAAAAAAAACGTTTTCATAATGTATGTTGCAAATGTGATGTTCTTAAATTTTTTTATATGTGTTCTTATCTGAACTTTCTGAATCTTAATAATGTATTTCAATGGTTTGAGATAACATCTAGACATGAAAAGATCGACCATGGAGTCACTTAGAATGTCTTCATAGACTGTTGTCTCTAAATTTCAGTTGATAATTCAGAATTCTATGTTCTCAGACTTGAAATTTCATTAAAATACACATACACAAACAAAATAAAAAAAAAAAAAAAAAATCTCAGTTGAAAACGGTTTTAGAGATTTCATTCATTTACTTGAGGACTTTCACGTTTTTCAGTGAGGACACAGTTATCATGGCAAGTAATGCAGAAGCTCGTGATTCTGTATCACTTACGACATGGAATATGTTTGAAAACAAAGCACTCGGGGTGTACAGATCTGAAGCTCTTGGCCTTGAGAAATAACAGGGATTTGTGACCGAGGAAACAAAACAAGAAAAAAAAATTTAAGAAAATTTAACAAGGGCAGCTGATCATTTGAAAGGTTGTGTTAGGGAAGATAATCCAAAGTTTTATTAAATATGATCGGACTTCGTGATGTTGGAGAGTCCATTGATTATATTTTTACAATAAATCAGGGACACTCAGAATTGGTTGTTCTTTGTTTCAGTCAACATTGGTCTGTAAGTGCATATGGTCTGCCTTACGCAGATGTTGCGTGTCAAATGCAACGTTTTTAGAAGCATGGTATACAGTATACCGCAAACACACTGAGCATAATGACAGAACCTCTGATAACGTCTTGTAGGTCATCGTTTAGGAAACATTATGCATAGGTGGGCTACCAAAAAATGTTATGATTCAGGAACTTTGTATTCCCAAAGAATGTTCCGCTTGCCAAATCTGGCGTCAAGGTTTGTACTGTATCCTACATGTAAATAGATGTGTCACAAGACGAATTATGATTTACAAGGGAGTTAATTAATGTGAGAATGATCACGTGTAATTTATAGAGTATGAGCACTTGGGAATACGAACCAATCAGAGGGGAGCACAAAGGGAAATTGAGAATATAACGGTTATTTTAAAGTCCATATTATTAATATTATGCTATAAGATAATGAATTGATTGTGACGATATCAAGTGTAGAAGCTTTAGTCTAAGTGTTTTTTTTTAAAGATCAGTATCAGTTTATCTAATTATGATTATCATTGTGATTGTGTATTAGTAAAGTATAGTCACTATTTCATTTGAATCCACAACGCCTCTGTTGTTATAGATATGATAGATGATAGAATAACTAGATTGTGGTAGACTGTGAGTGATTGAAGACGGGACAAGTTGCCCTAAGTATGTTAAACTCGGAATTAAGGGTGGGTAGACGAGTGTCGTTTTCCCCGAGAAGTCTTGTGGTGGCGAACACATTGGGGAATTTATCAAGGACATGACAGCCATGCGATGCTCTTGCTGATCTTATGCCACAGTAAGCCAAGCCATTTACATTCCAACAATTCAACCACTCCACTTGTACAAATAAAACCGTACGAGTCAGTCAGCTCGCTTTGATACAGGCAATATATGTAACAACTGCAAATGAACCCAGGTATTTGCATTGTTTTGTCTTGCTATTTAACAAGTAACGCAATTATTGGTACCATTATAAGGGATCAATTATTTTCTTTTCTTTTGAGGACCATATGCAATATAAAGACAGAAAATGCTACTATTTAAAGACACACATATTTTTTTTAAATATTGATTTTGCTTCTTATCAGATGGAGAATTTAAACGTTGTTTAGGAATTTAAGAACATCTGTTTTATTGGGGTGTAATTATGAAGTTTAATTTTTAAAAATTGACTTTCAGTTTTGCTCAGAATAGTGTGAGTCATTATACTTCTTTTTGATAACATCACATTGAAAAAAAAACCCTTCAAAAATAGTTTAAAGGCTTAACATGGTATTAATGTGTTTGGTTTAAAAGATAAATAAACACAACCTACATGCTGCCTTACACAGCGTTGTTTTTGTTTGTTTTGTTTTTGTTTGTTTGTTTGTTTTTTTGTTTTTTTTTTGTTGCTTTTCCCAAGGAGATGCACACTGTTGAACGGAAGTAATTGCATTATGTAGAAATGTCAAAATAGTGTCCGAAACATCCGAAACAAAAAGATAATATATATATATATTTATAACTTTATTACAAGTATTGGTATGCATTTATTGAATTAACATTAGTATCGAATTAACAAATTAAAGGAATAAATCAGTTATTTTAGCCATAGCTATCGCTTTTTACTCATGTCAATCATAGGTTTGTAGAGACTTAAGTGTCATGTTCATTGCTTAATAATTGAGAACTTGTTTACAGCATTGTCAGATTTCAAAAGAAAAAAATATTTAAAAAAATAAAATTCGTCTCAGTTGAATTTTCCAAAACACTAATTTCAAGCCCCTTTGAAAAGATGTACAACTAATTTAAACCCAAACTTTGATTAAATGAATATGTAAGTGGTGGCTATTGGATTTAAAGCAACAAGCTAGTCAATTATATTGTTCTACGAATTAAAAAGGAAATGCTCTCATGAGTGATGATTGTATTTTGCATTTTGATTGCTTGGATGCCTGCATGGCAGAATGTTATAGGTGAGTACAGTTATATAGATACATTTTTTTTGTTACAAAGAAAAATATTTAATTGTATTTGTAAATTTCATGCAGAACAAAATAAATCTGTCTAATTTGTACAAAAGGGCTAAAGCAGCAACGGTGAAAATGTATTATCATTTAATTAGCATAAAAAGGAACTGATTAAATCCTCGTTAGAAATATGAAATAAAAGAAGAATATCGCAATACACTGACTTTAACGAATATGGCATCGGTGGCTAAAATATATCTTGACAATTTATGTACTTGTTTTATCTAATTATTATTATTTTTTTTTTGTGTGCATTAATTTTCTTATTTAAATATCTAATCAACTGAAATCAGAATCAAATATCAAATCCAAAACGACTGAACAAAATGATTTTAAAAAGTGTGCTTAATTTGTTTTATGCTATAATAAGTAGGAAAATAAATAAACAGACTAAGTCCACCTCAAGCAAATCGACTGGATCTTGAGCTCTTATTGAAAACTTTAAAGCATGGAAAGTATAAGAAGGAAAAAAAAAATAAGTTGCAAGTAAAAAAAAAAAGTGATGCTGTAATAAATACTTCTAATTAATAACAATGTCCTTAAAACATCGGGGCGTCTCAAAGAGAACTATAGCGTTTCAAAACCACAGTTCCTGGAAGAGGTTTTACTATTTTCTTGTGAAAAATAAACTTTTCTATACCCTCGCCATACAGCTGGTGAAGACAACGAAAAAAACAATGAAATAATACAGCTTTGCCCCAGGGTTCATCGTTGCAGGAGCTGTCAAACGTTTCATTGGTTCAATGTCAAACTGGTTAAAGAACGCAAAGGCCATGACTTAGATTTAAGACGTCGTTTAGATATGCATGTCAGTGGGGGATTACTTCTCTTAGATGAGCCAGCTAGCAGCGTGGACCTCTCTTACATGAGCTACCATAGCGTCTTGACGTCTCTTACTTGAGCTACAACCGGGAATTACTTTTTCTTGTATATATTTGTTCGTCTGGCTATTGATAAAGTTCGGGCCTCTGCCAACTAATTTGCATGCCATGTTATAAAATTGACAAGTATAAACGCACTACGATCCAATCACTTCTTGCCTTCTAAAACGTGTTTCAGTCACGACTTTTCAAACTGTAACCAAGAAACATTGACTTAACCTTTGTTAACTCTGTGTGTGGTCTTAGATTTTCTTTTTTTTTGTTGATCACATTTATCTTTTTTTTTTATATTTCATTCATATATCAGTTATATACATTACAGTTAATCCAGTGTAAATTGCATATTTCAAACTTTAGCGCTAGGCTCCATGGGGAAGATTTTCATGATTTCACCTCCCAGGTTGAGACTCGCCTTGAACGATGACGTGGCTTACCTGAAATTTTATTTGTCGACTTTTGTTACGAACAAATTTGAGGTGATTTAAAAATTACTAATCTCTAACATTAGTTACATAAATACTAAACTCTTACATTATTTAAACAAAAAAAAAGATGTGATTAGTTACTTAAATACTAAACCATACTATTACTTATATGCATACGGAATTACATTATTTTTACATAAATACCAAACTATATCATTGGTTACATAAATACTTAACTATATCATTTACACAAATACTAAACAAAATCATAATTTACACAAAAACTTTTTTTTAAATATCGCTAGTTATATAAATACGATAATTTAACATTAGTAACATTATATAAAGCCAATAGATCAAACACACGCAAAAAATCATGCATATATTAGAAAAAATATTACTTTGCCTGCCCCAAATTGTTACTGCCCCCTGAAAAGTTTTACGATTATTGGTAAAGAAATCTGTATGTATGTGTTGGGATATTTTGCAGAGGTTTAATATTTGCCTTGGTATTCTTTTGTATTAAGTTTATAGCTATAGAATCAATGTACAAAATGTGTTTCCTTGTATTGTAAATCACATTAATTTAAGAATACAGATGACTGAGTGGCATGTAAAAGCTGAAAAATCATGATGACATATTTATTCGTGAATTCTACCAAAAAAATTTTTTTTTTTTTTAAACTATTAATATGTGTAGAGTTTTCAGAAAAAAAAAACAACAAACTATTGATTAAGCGTTGCAATGATCTATTGTTTTAGGACTGAATAGACCTTTTGTATTAGGACTGCAATGAACTATTGTTTTAGGACTGCAATGAACTATTGTTTTAGGACTGCAATGAACTATTGTTTTAGGACTGCAATGAACTATTGTTTTAGTACGGCAATGAACTATTGTTTTAGGACTGCAATGAACTATTGTTTTAGGACTGCAATGAACTATTGTTTTAGGACGGCAGTGAACTATTGTTTTAGGACTGCAATGACCTATTGTTTTAGGACTGCAATGACCTATTATTTTATTCGATCAATAGTAGGCAAATAGTTAAAATAATTTATTGGCTTTTTCTTCAACAATATGCACACATTTACTTAAACAACAAATAGCCCGCAAAACAACATTGGTGACAATGTATAAACTTCCGATTTCCTAACTTTACTAGAGAAAACGTGCATGCAAGGAGCCTACTATTTAAGAAACCAAAAAAGGCTAATGGCTGAGAATTTTACTTTGCCTAACTATTAAACAGAGAGATACAGCCGCACAGACATACATAATTATTATTAGTGTTTTCGTGTGATTTAAAAATGATATATGTTTCTCTAGGTAACCTTTTCATTACATCATGGTAAAAAGATGGGGTCATTATCGGAGCAGTTTCTGATCCAGAAAAAAAGGATTGCCGAATATGTTCCGGACCAAAGCACTTTGTAAGGGGCTCCATTATCTTCCTTATTTTTGTGTGCGAGTTAAAACAAAGTTTTTTTTCTTCTCTATTCTTTCCAATTATTGCTTAAAGTAAATTAGACGTGTTATCGAAAGACCCGTGAGAAAAAGAGTGTCAACTCCTACTGTCTCCTTGGATTGATTACATTCGTCAGTTCTTTCATACGTTGAAGCGTCGTACTATTCTCCCTATCAATTAACAAACTCAACTCCTTTTCATAATAACTATAACTTTAATATCTAAGTAAATATAATAAACATCCTATCACTCCAAGGTTCCACTCAAGACTGCCGCACGACTACAACATACGTCACAACACTGCATAGACAATACGTCACGACTCAGCATAAAAAATACGTCATAAAGACAATGGCGGGAAGAGCGTTCACTAACTATTATAGTCAAGCGCGGGAAAAGCGTTCAACAACTAATGAACATAATATTGAGTCGCAACAATTCCTAATGAACGCTCATACTCGACAAAGAGTTCGTTTCTCAATACCTTTTTGAGACAGTGTGTCTATCCTTTCCTTCAGAATTAAAGAAAAAAAGGCTTTAAACAAAAATTAAAATAAAATGACAAATAAGAGAAACAATTTTAACCCTCTAAACTATTCAAAATATATTGTGTCGGTCTACTGAAGTCTTTTAGAGTTTTCGTCGTACATTCAGCGTGCTGTAACATTGAAGCTCGTACAGCGTGCTTCGCTCCTCCGATGATATGCGTATTCTGTCCGTTCCCAAGACACACACTAAAACCTATGGTGAACGATCTTTCTCTTTCTGCGCCCCCCCAAAAATGGAATTCTTTGCCACTACACATCTGCAAGATATCAACCAACCAGGCCTTCAAAACTGCACTCAAAACACATCTATTTAAACTATACTACCCTGACTGATACCCTCCTCTGACCCATAAATGATCCCGCTAGCTGCCTTCCATGGTTTGCCTTGTAAAAGTTCTGGGGTGGGGTGGGTTAATATACATTTTTTATTGGGGGTAACATGCTGTTCTTTACTTCATGAATGTATTTTATTTTAATGTCATGATTATATCTTATATTTTTATGTACAGCGTGGTAAGCCTAGCCCTAGGCTGGGGTACCACAACTAATTATTATTATTAATAGTTGCTACTGGATATTATATTAAAATACGAACGGTTTATGTTGAGAGTTCTATTATTTAGTGAATTCTCTTCCCGCGCTTGAGTCTGTGACGTATTTTTATGCTGGATTGTGTTGTATTTCTAGAAAGTATTGTGACGTATGTTTTAGTCGTGAGGCAGTCTTGTGTGGAACTTTGTGGAAGTAGGATGTGTATGATTTTTGTGTCGATAGTGAACTCGGCTACATTCATGTGTTTATGTGTATGGTATATACTTAGATATTAAAAATATAATTATTATTAAAAGGGCTTGATTTTATTTAGTGATAGTAAAAACAGTACAACACATTGAACGTGTGAAAGACCTTGACGAATTTATCCATCCAAGTAGACAGTAGGATTTGACCTTTACGAATTTATCCATCCAAGTAGACAGAAGGATTTGACCTTGTCGAAATGATCCATCCAAGTAGACAGTAGGATTTGACAAGTAGCTGCTTGTGCAATTCTCAGGACTCAGATTTTTTAAAGAAAAGTTTTCTTTTTACACACTACGAGATTTCAAAGTGAAAAATGCCTTTCCAAGCTCATCATCATTGTAAGCTCGACATCTTGCTATGTTATGAGACAATGAAAATTTTAATGATGAAAAAATTGAATAGATCAAGTGAGAATTTATTGAAATTATTGTAGAAAGTCGTAGTAGTGGTCTTTTAGTTTAACATTGTTTGGAAGCAGTATATAGAAAGCAGTTACTTTTCATCTTTAGATACAAAAGTAGGCCAACAACGAACGTAACTCTCTATAAATTTTCAACTTGTCCCCTTTTTTCGAGTAGCCGTGTCCTTCAGATACCCATGTACCCGGATAGGTAGTTTGAAGGGTTAACAAAAAGATGTGTTTTTTCTATTTTATTTTGACAGCTCCGTTGAAACTATAAGGCATTGTTCAATTAACTTTTTTCTTTGTTCAAGGACAGATGAAGAGATGGGTCACACGTGGACATTCAGGTTCGTTGGACGTGAGCTCTTCGGTGTTACCGTGGTTATGTTGAACAGCTTACGGGGGGCTGCTACCTTCCAGGCGCTGCCCACTGATGCGTGGGGAACGTTCTACTACGTGGTTTGCGGGATGTAAGCGTTGGCTTTTGATTTAAGCAGTCCTTGGACTTCACTTTATGTTACCCCAACGATCTTTACAACCACAGGAATGAGCCAAGTTTGCTTAAAATCATTAAATGATAATAAATTTTTAACTCCGTTTTATTATTTTGTCCTTCTTGTCGTATTTTCATTTGTCCTGTTTAATGAGAAATGCTCTTAGACGAAATTTTCATGTCTTTTTGTCCTGTCTTTCGATTAAACCTGCAACCTATTTTGCCCTACCATTTCCAAAGTATTATGATTGATCCTCAGACATTAAATCATTCTTATATATAAACATGGATTCGGTTGGGATGATATTCAAAATAACGATTTACATTATAACTCTGGTTGATTTACATAATTTCATTGCTATGAACATTAAAAAAATATTTCATATTATATATATATATATATAATATGTATATATAATTAGATGACCTATTTTATTTCTCCCTTCATGTTAATACAAGCTCAATGCCATTTATACAAGTGACGTCTGATGAAGATGACAACAAAGTCGAGGTGACGTTAGTAGTCTACATCGGCCGTGCCTCGTTTGCACTCAACAGCACAGTTTATCACAGCGGCCAGACGATTAAATTCACATTACGGAGGTGCTAGTGAACGCTTTATTCTGTTGCTGTTAATACATAATCATTATACCTGTTTCTCTTTTAAGCCATGAAAAGAGATATCAGTTAGTAGTTCAATGAAAGAAACCTATTGATGAAAGGAGTTGCTATAATTCAATTGAATAACACGAAAAAAAAAGCTTTACAAATACGTAACGTGTGTTTTTCCTTTGAAGAATATTTTCCAATTCGAAATTAGACGCACGAACTATTAATTTTAATTTTTTTAAAAAGCAGTCATCATTATATCTGCAAGTTCTGCTAAAGGTCTGATCGAAACAATATTTTCGCTATAAAATTACCAAGGAATTGAATAGAAATGGATGTATTATTTTGCGTCATTTTTTTGTTATCTTGAAATTAAAGGAGCCGCTTATTCTGATAACTCTAAAACGTATTGAACGATTGTCACATAACTCTAACATGTGTCGAATGACTGTCACATAACTCTAACATGTGTTGAATCATTGTCAAATAACTCTGACATTTATTCAACGATTGTCAAATAAGTCTAATATGTATCAAACGATTGTAACATAGCTGTAACATGTATTGAACTATTGTCTGTTCCATCATTCCCTTTTAAATGAAAAAAAAATGTTAGGAAAGAAACGGGCTCTTTGTTGTGGTAAGGAAATGAGAAACAAAATATTTCATTTTCTTTTTGCTAAGGTATACATTGTAATTTAATGTTTTACTAACTTTAGGTTGTTTTTTTTTGTTAAGTGTAAATAAAATTTATAACAATTTAAGATAATTATATGAAAGACAAACACATCTGCCTGGTGAAGGTCACAATTTTTTCTTTCTAAATTGTAAGCTAGTTTTTTTTTATAGTGTGGCAGCTACATTTTAGCAATGTTTTGTCCATGCGTGTTTGTTATGATGATTACCATTTTTAAAATTAATTTCCTTTGCAGGTGGGAATCCTTTTCAATCTCAAACTGTTCCCAGGGAAGAGACTTAAAAAACACGGAAGCTGTCTTAGACGGTAATTACAAAACAAAAGTAAACAAAAACAACAATAATTCAAAGTCCACTAAGGATAATTTATTTTAAAGCATTGAGATAATACTCTTGTTCCGATCATGACATAAATGCTGTGTGATACAAATAATGGGGGGGAAGAGACAAACCCTTAACTTCTAAATACAAAAGTTCACCCTTTATCCTTTGGTAAGCCAAGTAACTTGTTCCACGTCATTTCACCACAATGTTTGAGAACGTAGGCCATCAGTGGACATTTTGAATTCCCCAAATTAGATGAATACATTTTTGAAACGTTGTCTTTGAGAGTTTTAAGGTTTCTAAGACACACCAACAAACAACACGCGTCTGTTGACCATGGGATCCGTTTAGATTTTAAACAACTTTATTTGTTTGGTAAAACTAAGGTTGTAGATAGTAGATAATATAGTTAAATCGTGTGTGGGGTTCAGGCTATAGGCTCGACACTTATGGGTTAAGATCCCACTTTCAACACAACTGCACAAAACAAAACAAAAAAAAAAAAAAAAAAAAAAAAAAAAAAAAAAAAAAAAAAAAAAACTCAATACGAAAAACTAGACACAAATTGACTACCATGTTTATTTGTAATTTGAAAACTAAAATGATAGTAGAATATCATTACATCCCAAAATGACCCCCACAAAGACCATAGCCCTAAGTCCAGTATTACTACACCGGTTATCTTTGACTTCTTAATGTTAAATGAGAGCTAGAATAAGATATCCTGTACGAATACAATGACGCGTCTCCCCCAGGTTCAACCGTGATGGCGGGCACACGGATTGGTGTCGTGTCTGGGAGCTGCTGGACCCACATAACTGGGACGGACTGTGACAGAGACTCAAACATACGGGATATGACCGCTGGTTTGTGTGCCTTCACAACGATTGTATACATATATATATATATATATATATATATATATATATATATATATATATATATATATATATATATATATTTATATATATATATCTTCTTCTTTATTTTAAGGGCCCACGATCATTGAATTGATCATTCTGGCTCCTATGTGTATCACATTAGTGTTTTTGAGATTATCAAGATAGAAAGTATAAGATATGAAAAATAAATCATTTCTGGCAACGGACCATTGGGTTTAGTGATTGAAGAAATAATTTATCTTAGACATCAAGTTTTAAGCATTTAAACAAAAAATTTCATGACTTTGTTAGCAAGAAAAAAAAGAAAGCAAGAGTTTGAAGATGAGTTATTTTCCCCTTTCTTCTATTATAAAATTGTCTGTTTCACTGTAACAAGATCTAACACAAGCCTCTAGAGAATCTTTCTGCAGCTTTTTATCTAGAGAAATTTGGAATGAAATATTCAATGTGAAACATACTGTGTTCACAAGAACAAACTAAAGCGCTTCCGATGACAATGTAGTACAATTGAATTTAATTTAGTTTTTTTTTAATCAAAAAATATAAAATACTATTTGTATCCTTCAAATGAGATATTCAACCAATAAAATGTAAACTAGGTTTAAATGAGCAGTGCAGAAAGAATCTAAAGTGTTTTGTAATATAAACCTACCCCCATTTTGGGCTTTTGAGCCAGTAGCGCTCTCATCCAGCCGGTCTATAAGATATTAAAAATGTCGGATGTTAAAAACAAGTTGAATTATGAGAGGTAATGTTACAAGCATTATAGTACACTGTGTGTCATTTTAGCAGCACGTTGAGATACTGTGTGACATGTTAGCAGCATGTTGAGACACTGTGCGTCATGTTAGCAGTATGTTGAGACACTGATAATCATGTTAGCAGCACGTTGAGACACTGTGTGTCATTATAGCAGCATGTTGAGACACTTAAAGTCATGTTAGCAGCACGTTGAGACACTGTGTGTTATTTTAGCAGCACGTTGAGACACTGAGAGTCATGTTAGCAGCACGTTGAGACACTGTGCGTCATGTTAGCAGCACGTTGAGACACTGTGTGTCATGTTAGCAACACGTTGAGACACTGTGCATCATGTTAGCAGCAAGTTTAGACACTGTGAGTCATGTTAGCAGCACGTTAAGACACTGAGAGCCATGTTAGCAGCAGGCTGAGACACTGTGAGTTATTTTAGCAACAATTTGAGACACTGTGAGTCATGTTACCAGCACGTTGAGACACTGTGTGACATGTTAGCAGCACGTTGAGACATTGTGTGTCATGTTAGCTGCATGTTGAAACACTGTGTGTCATTATAGCAACACGTTGAGACTATTAAAGTCATTTAAGCAGCACGTTGAGACACTGTGTTTTATGTTAGCAGCATGTTGAGACCATGTGCGTCATCTTAGCAGCACGTTGAGACACTGTTTGACATGTTAGCAGCACGTTGAGACATTGTGTGTCATGTTAGCTGAACGTTGAAACACTGTGTGTCATTATAGCAACACGTTGAGACTATTAAAGTCATTTAAGCAGCACGTTGAGACACTGTGTGTTATGTTAGCAGCATGTTGAGACCCTGTGCGTCATTTTAGCAGCACGTTGAGAAACTGAGAGTCATGTTAGCAATAATTTGAGACATTGTGAGTCATGTTAGCAGCACGTTGAGACAATGTGTGTCATGTTAGCAGCATGTTGAGACACTGAGAGTCATGTTAGCAGCACGTTGAGACACTGAGATTCATGTTAAACATTATTGTCATTGGTAAACGATGCATCACAATGACTTGACTGTTTGGTGAAACAAGACATTGATCAATTGAAACCTTTTATCACTTACACATTGGCATTATCATTCGATCTTAATGCAAAGCAATTGCTGGATATTCATGTTACTAACGTATGTATTTCTAATTAAAGATATTTATTGTTCGATCTTTTTCGTCAAAGCATTTTTGAAATGTCTTATACTTTAATACCTAATGGGTTGTTTAAAATTGTCATTAGGTCTAAGACCCACAAAAGGAGTTTTACCATATATTTCAATCATTTTAATATTTCATCTGTATAGTATATTGGGCATTTCTATCAAAATGCATTAGGTTATTATTGTATAGGGATTCAGCCCCCTTAAAATCTCTGATATATAGGCTAATCTAAAAGAAAATTGCTAAACTATCTTTACATTTTGTCTTTTCACATGAGATGGTCAAGAAGCCTTCATTGACGACCCATATCCATATTTAACAAATACATGATTAGTTTTAGGAGTAAAAAAGTATGTCTGCAAAAAGAAATACTTTGAATATGCTGATTCACAATTTGAAATATGAACTAGATCAATGACCAAAATAAGGCATATGACATATCAAAGGGATGGGATAAACATTACTTAAAATAATTTAGGAGGGCTCACAAAAGACGACACTGTCTCTCTATTGATGGTATTAAATTCTGGAATTACACACGTCACATCAAATACAATATTCTATTACCAGACCTGTTAAACCTAAACTCTTAACATCGTGCAATATCATCAAAAAATTGTTCAATACATTATCTTAATAGTAAAAAAATAAACATACAGTATATATAATGTATACACTTCAAAATCATACATTGTACGCCAAAATCGTAAAAGTAGACAGGTCAGTATTTATATTATTTATATATTTCTTTTAAAAAGATGTCTATTATGTACATTTTAATACAATAATTCATACTCCTGACGAATAGATCATCCTAGAGATATTTACTTCAGACGAGATCACAGCATTCCAAGAAAACACATTTAGTAATTTAGACACTGATTGAAATACTCGCTTTCACTGGCGGGATGGGCTCGAAAAGATTGGTAGCCAGGCAAAAAATGGTGGGTCAGGGGGCATCTTGTAACTTTAAAACAAATTTTGAAAAAAAATACAGTATGGGAAAAAAGGAAAAGAACAGTCAATTTAAATCTGTTATTTAGAAGTGCTACTGAGCCGTCAAAATAAAATGGACAATGTTTCGTTGCAGAAATGCTATTCCCACGTGAAATTTACCAGAGGAGATTTATGTTTGCCAACATTCCGAAGAGGAAGATCCCGGCCGTGTCCACTTTCATAGCACCTCCTGTAAACAACAAGGGAGACCCTGCCCTCAACATAACGTCGTCATTAAGACAACATCCTGTGTTCTTCTCAATGAAGTCTGGGATGCCTTACACCGTATGTATAATAATAGTTTGTGCATTTCATCACTGCTCTGGGTCGGTGTCACGTCTATAATCACTCACAGTGCACAGACTACCACAATGCTAATTACTAACTATCTATCAACAACAGAGACGTTGTGGAGTTTATTGAAAGATAGTGACTATCATTTATTATTAATACACACTCACGAATAAGCAACTATAATCGCTAATAGATAATACTTATCACAATCACAACCTATTCATTATCTTATCATGTAATTAATATATTAATAGCATGGACTTAAAACCACCGCCATGATTTATCTTCCATTGTACTCCTCTCCCTTTCGCTTCTCTCATTGGTTCTTCTTACCAAGTTCCATCCTCTATAAATTATAAGTCCTAATTCTCACCTCACCTAACTCCCTTAACTCAACTTAGCTCTGTGACAGACGGGCTATATAAACCTACTATGTCCACCAAGTTATCAACAGCTCAGTAAACACAACAAATACAACGGACAGCGTGTTATTTATTGTTGTATAAGGGGATAGACATAGTAGGTATACGACCCTTTATATATAATACTTTCTTACAATTAACGGATTGTCCTATAAATAGCAAGACAGACTTGATGATTCAACATGCCATTAGGTAGTCTGTGTTTCTGGGATAATGTAAAAAAATATATATATATTTATTATTTTTAAGATTCATAAGTGCAGTTAGTTATGTGACACAACTTTAACTCGGCCTCGCAAACAAGACATAATGGAATATTATTAGACTGGTATCGGCCTTATCCCTCTCCCACCTCCTATGTATCAACATTTTATGCTACTTAAATAGACTTGATGGATACGGCAAGTAGATTGTTTGGAAAGGAGGGGATGGTTGAGACACTAACACCAAGTTAAAAATTGAAATCAATTAATAACTCATGAATATATTTTAAAAACAAACACTCTCAACACGTCTGGAAGGTTAATGGCTGCCCACGGGGTGACTACGAAATAGTCTTGTAGACCTGTGACCTTGTGTTTATTTAATTCTTAAAATGTGTATTTCAGTAAAATATAAACATGTCGCTATCTGGTGGGGTAACAACCAGCAACACGAACAGACGCACGTCACATCATTGCCGTTTTCTTCTGTGCATTTCAGTACATGGCATTTCCAGGAAATTATTACATACTTAGTGAGCGAGGCGTGCTGGTCGTCTACCTTCAGACCTCCTCGTGTTACGGTAAAAAATGGGAGGACATTGATGCCGGGCCGAACCTGTGCATGGTCATACCGACCCGGTTCTATCAAGATGATTATATCTGGAGGTCAGCCGAGCTAGACATTCTTTTATTTAACCTATAAACTCAATTTTCCCATTTGCGAAGCATTTGGTAAGATAAAGTTAACTTTAACAAATTTAAAAATCACCGCCTTTAAAAAAAAAAATGAGTAAACTAAATTTTTTAAGAAATAATTTTTTTTTTCAAAACAGAAAGAAAACTTACGACATGCAACATACGACATGAAACATACGATATGCTAAATTCGAAATGATATATGTGACAAGGAATGTACAACACGTGATATGCAAAATTGAACATAGGACATGCAACATAGAACATGCAACATTGGACATGCAACATTCGATATACATTCTTAAATAATTTTATTAATGTTATTTCAGTTTTAAGGAACGTTTAGACAAAATACGTTTTTAACGGATCACGTATTTTTTAAAATATTATTTATGGCAAATATGATTTTTAATGTGTGCCTTGATGTAATAGTTTGTATTTTGGATCATGATTGAGAACCGTCGTTCAAATCTAAGCCGAATGTAAACATCGGAGACATAAGGGAAACTGTCATAAAATTTACTTGACATATATTACAAAAGCTCTCTCAATATATCTATATATATATTTGCTTTGAGAAATTATTTAATTTTGTTAACATCTTTCAGAACGCCTGAACTGGACACCAAAAACTTTGTTTTGTTGATTGTCAAATTGGATGACGTCCGTTTCTTAATGTATGATGGACAAGTCATTCAGGTCAGGTGAGTGAGATGTTAGCAAAGATTACATTGATGGCACTTAGACATCTTATATAATCTCATCTAAATCATACATTTTCTTTTCTTTTTCGGGGAAAGAAGATAGATCACACTTTAGTCAGTTATTACATAAAAAAATTTAAAAAAATAGAGCTATAATTAAGCTTTAATATTTTTTTTCTATATAAATACCATCTTTTTAAAATAAAGTTATTGAGCCTATCAAAGCAAAACTTTTCGTTTTAAATCAATTTGATGAACATATAACTAATTAAAATTGTTTTCAAAACTAAATTAAATGAAACGAACACAAAAATAACAACATTTAGTTATCCCCTCTAACATTTTTTTTTATCTCAAGCACTTCGATACCAACTAAATTATGATAAAAACTACAAATGATCGACATAAATACAGATAGATGGACAAAATTGTTTTAAAAAAAAACAAAAACAAAAAAAAACGTATGAAATTTAGCGTCAGTTATAACAGCTACGAGTCAGCTAGCAATGCTATGTTATGATGACTCCTTGTGTGTAGATTCAGTGATTCTTCAATAAATGGATGACCCAAACAAATTTTGGAGTATTGTGTAAGGTCGGAGTTCAGCTAACTAATTGATCGAATATCATTTTGGTGGCATGGTACTCTACAAAATAATAAATGAAGGAATGCTTTCAAGCTGTGTGAATGAAATAGTAGAACAAGGTATCTGGGAATTTTTAATATACTTCCACTTTCCATGTTCTACTATTTTATTCCACAAGAAAATTAGATTGTGCATTTTGGTTCATCTTTTTTTTTCTTTTCTTTGCCTTTTCAACTCCCAGGAATTCAAATGCATTTAACAAGCCCCACCGAGTGCCTCTTTCCTTAGTGTCCAGCCATCTTCTTCAACTTTGTCCTTTCTTTATTACATCCTTGGCAACCTTTCTTCGCTAGATGCATTTGGTTCTGTGCCACCAATCTTTTAACTAAGTTACATGCTATGTTTAGATGTTCTTATAGAAACGTAAATGGTATTGACGCCCCCCCCCCCGTGTGTTTTAATATGGTTAAAAAATTGTTAACTCAAAAAGTGTTTGATTTTATTTCTTCTAAGTTTGTGTATGAAATGTGGGGATTAAATTCTATCTCTAAAGTAGGGGCCATAACGTTGGTGGAACATGTGTTAACAATGAGAGTCAACCACGGCACATATTGTATAAACAATACTGCAAATGGCATAACATGTATTTAACCATTGTGTCAATGGCGGAATATATATTAACAATATTGTGATTGGTGGGGACATTTATTAACAATAGTATTAATGGACGAACATATATTAACGATAATATCAATAGCAAACGTTTAGAACAATAGTGTCAATGGCGGAACATGTTTTAACAATAGTGTCAATGGCGAAACATATATTAATGATATGGTCAATGACGGAATATGTATTAAAAATAATCTCAATTTCGGCACATGTGTAAGAAATAGTGTCAATGGCTAGCATGCATTAACTACATCGTCAACGACATTTGTATTCAGCATAGAATGGCTCGACGTCATTGGCGTCACCAATTACTCAGCAGGCAGTACCGAGGCGACCAAGGGGGACCACTCACTGAGCTCGCGTACACATTCACCGTTTGGTTGCTATTTGTATGGCTTTGGAAAGAACAGCTCCTACATGCACTTTGCTGGCTTTCTGGTAATACCTATCTGTCTGAATGTATCATTTTTGTATCAGGAAGGAATTTCTGGCTGTAATGTTGAGAAAATTTAGCAGCAATTTACTATTAATTTTCTGTTGCAATCCCCTAAAAAAAGTGAATAAATGTTGAACACGAATGAAATGTGTTGTTTGTCCAATACATGCTAAGGGATCAAGCACAATAACATCAAATAAGATGTATTTTTTTAAAAATGTATTTATTTACCAGAGTTATTTTTCCTTTTGTTTCATTTACTTCAAGGTTTCCCCTAACTTGCATTACACGATATTTTTTTTTTTATAAAGTCAGGGCTTGGCTAATATGAAAATCTATAACGCTTTGATTTTTTACAGTGTTTTCTTTTCATACAATCCATAATTCTATATTACTTTGAATGTACAGGAGAACAGTAACGTGACGGAAGACGATTACACCGATGATCTTGTGGATGATGAAAATGGTAAGGAATGCATTGGCTGGCTAAAATTAAACGTTTACGTCTCTGCTTGACCATACCTTGCTTTGACCCAAGAATATAACGTACATGTACGTATAAAGACAGCTTAAAATGTTAATGTGCTACTTGAAGAGATGATGAACCTAAATCTATTTTGAATAAATAGTAAGGAATGTATTAGCTGGCTAAAATTAAAAGTTTACGTCTCTGCTTTGACCCAAGAATATAACGTACATGCACGTATTAAGACAGCTTAAAATGTGAATGTGCTACTTGAAGAGATGAGGAACCTAAATCTATTTTGAATAAATATATAATTTAAAATGAGGTTTTAAGACGTTTAATATATGCTTTTTTTTTCAATTGCGGATGAAGAAGTTCGATATATTTGCTTTTACTACGTAAGCTTTACATAATGAAGAACTGTGCTTTTTTGTCTCGTTTAGATGGATTTGGTCCCAAAAATAAGAATCCACAAAATAAAAAAGGTAAAAAAGATGATTGTTTTAGAAATTTCCGATTTTTTTTCTTTAAATTTAAATTTTTACCTGTGCTTTTGCCTTTAACGAGATACAGAATATCAGCCAACTTAAAAATATCAGCGAATTGAAGTTACAACACCCACGGTAAACGTGTAAATATACGAGATGAGATGATCACTGTAGCTATACGATGTTTTGATTGTCTTGGCTTTTATGGGGAGTTAACTCCTGACCACCAGGTCATTGGATTGAGGCAGTTTAGTGCACCCTAATAGAGCCCATGAACTTACATGTCAAGGCTAAAGTTTTCTCGATTCTCTATTGCCGGCTATTTCTTAAGAGTGTTTCTCTCAGTGTTTCTTTTGCTGTCTGTGGCGCTTTGCTTAACTTTCTGCTTTTGAGTGTGGTAATCTTGTCAGGTTTGCATAATTCTTACTAGCGTAACGTAGGGGCAGTCCTCCCCGTACTTCTTTCAAGATTTCATTGGAAATGGTTAATGAAATAATCCAAAAAATTGTCTCCTTTCATCTGAAAAAAAGTATTTAGTCGTATTGTTTTTTTTAAAGAGAAAACTTCATTTTGTTGAAATAATGATTTATTTTTTTATTAGTATTGTATATCTGAAGGGCCCACGATCGATGTATTGATCATGTAGGCTCCTATTTATGTACAGGTGATTCGCGGGAGTTTCTGTTCCTGGTTTTCCAGAGGATAGTTCACTGGTTGTAAGGGCTACTCAGCAAGGGTATCGGGAACTATTTTGATGAAACATCAATGGGTATAAATGCGTATTGGTCCCCCCCCCCCCGCACAAACATGATATCACCACAATTCTCAGCCAACGCTTTATTGAAAAACACGTTCAAATGAAAATATTATTGCGTTTACATATTTTTGTCCTCTCTCCTTTCTCACATTACAAATGTGTGGGTCGAATTTGTCATACAAGAAAAATATCTTCAATAAAACTGTATTTTGCTTTAGATGATTTGGGTATAGGAAATATTGTAGTGTAGTAGAGATATTTAGTAAAAGAGAGATGTTCTAGCATAGTTGAGACTGTAGTGCAGAAGTGATTGTGGCATGGGAGAAAACAAATTAATTGATATGGCATCCTTCCATCTTCGCGAGACGATCGAGTAGCTATTTAGTGCTACACTTTGATGAGTGGCTCACTAAGCATTTCTCGCAGGAGAATATTGATTCCTGGCTATATTTAGGCGGAAGTATGTTCGGCATGCATGAACTCCCATTTAATTATATAAATGTTGGCTTGCCTCATGCTCCTTTTTTCAAAAGTCCATAAATCTCAGGCATAACCTTCCAACAAGTCTTGTCCCTTCTGCCAACTCTCCATACAGCAGCATCTTTGGGATACGACCTTGGTCCATTGTCCGTACATGGTCTAAACAGAACAGGCGCCTCTTGCTAAAACCGGAGAATATGCTAAACATTTTTGCACGTTTTAAGATCTCTGTGTTAGGCACCTTGTCCTGCCATCGAATGCGAAAAATGTGACGCAGACATCTTTGATGGAAGCTGTTGAGTTTCCTCTCAAGACTGGAATATGTGGTCCACACTTCACGGCCATATAGGAGCCGGACTAAGCACACATGCCTGATAGATACTTATTTTTTTTTTCAAAGATATTATTCCACACCCGCTTGTTAAGTTTAGCAATAGTTGCGGCATCTTTTGCGATTCTGATATTTATCTCGTCATCAACGGAGGGAGAATTAGATTATCGGATCCAACGTATGTGAAATGCTTAACAACTGACATATTCTGGCCTTCAATAGATATGATTGGAGGGGACGGTTCTTCTTGCATCATGATATGTGCTTTCTGTAGACTATTGAACAGCCTACACAAAGATTTGGTATGGATGTACACTCTATCTTCAATGCCTATGAATGCAAGTTGAAGGAGCATTGAGAAGAAAATGAAGAAGAGTGTTGGTGCCGGTACTCAGCCCTGTTTTTATCTGATGCAGACTTGGAATGCCTCAGAGACAGCGTAATTGAAAATTACTGTGCTGTGCATCCTTTCGTTAAATTACTGTATGATTGTGAGCAGTCGTGGATGAAAACCTGTTTTTTGCAATATACTGAACAGGGCTGTTCGACTTACCAAGTCGAATGCCTTTTTCAGAGCAATGAAAACAAATTTTAAACAGGCATATGCTGTTTACGACACTTCTCCTGCATTTGGCGTAACGAGATATCATGCCTATAGGTGAGCGCCCACTCCAAAAACAAAACTTGGACTCTAGGTAGGTGCGGTTAGCCAGACTCTGCAATCGTCCAAGGGCAACATGAGCTAAAGTCTTTCCAAACTAAGCCAAAGAGAGAAATTACTCGGTAACACTAACGTCGGTCCACTTTATATTTGAACAACGATACGATGTTGGCGTCATGCAGAGGCGTAGCGTGGTGGGGGCAGGGAGGGACAAATGTCCCCGGGCGCCAGCGAGTTAGGGGCGCCAAAATGTGCTTTGATATTATTTTATTTATGAAAATAATGGTTTTGAGAGTGGAATAAAAGAAAAAGGGGCGCTAAAAATGGATCTTGTCCCCGGGCGCGAATCTTGACCCCGGACGCCAAACACCCTCGCTACGCCACTGCTCTCATGTCACAATGAATGTGACCTGTTTCAAAACACAGATGAGCTATGTAAGGGCTGAAGTAGTACAGTTTTTTTTTTCATTTTTGAGGACTTCCGGTGGAATGCCGTCAATCCTTAATGCCTTCCCATAAGCAAGGTAATCAATTGCTTTTTCAAGCTCCTCCAAAGTTGGTTATTCATCTAGTTCTTCCATTATTGACAAACTGGGAATATTATTCATAGCTGTCTCATTCACTACATTCTTTGTTGCGTATAGTTCAAGATAATGATCTACCCTACGCGGAGTTGATCATTTGGGCTCTGAATAATTAGACCCGTCTTGGAAATGGATGGACCTTATGCCCTCTTGATACCCTCGTACATGCTCCTTGAATCCCCGTTGTTGGAAATCAATTATATAGAGTTGCAAAGTTCTAGCAAGTAAGCGTTTTAACATTGGTGGACCGTCTGCTGAGGTATTATTTTTTTGCAGTTCGGAGAACCTGTAGTGTACAAGCACAAGGTGAATCTCGATAGGCAAGTAGGGCTCTTCTCTTCCTCTCGGTTATGTGTTACATCACATTACAATGAGCCTCATACCAGTCATTATTTTATGCCCCATTTTACCATAGGCGGACATCACTGAGTCTTACACAGGATCTCGTAAATGAGGCCACTAAGGGTCAATAGTATTATCTGGTAACCATTTTGAAAGGGTATTGAGCAACACTTTTGTAAATTGCTACGTTTATTTTTGGGTTGTTTGAGCAATGGATGTTAATTCTTGGACGACACTTCTTTTAGCAGTATGTAATACTTTGGGAATTAGTCGTATCTTGCTTGCCACGAGAAAATGGTTCGTGTCACAGTCGGCACTATGGTAGCTGCGGTGTGAAGCACACTGGCTAGCGCCACGCGCCTAGTGATGACGAGGTCTAGTTTGTGCCAGTGGCGGGAAGTTGGTGTCGCCATGACACTTATTGGATTTCTTCACATTTAAAGAAGGTGTTTGTAACACAGAGATCATTGGAGCAGCACAGCTCAAATTTCAATAATCATTCCTAATCCGTGATAACCAAGACATGAAGACCAGGCTTGCTGATCAGATCCTACCCTAGCATTAAAGACTTCAAGAATGTTTTGTGCTTCGATTTTGGGAACTGATGATAATTCTTGGTAAAGCGCCCCATAGAACAAAATTTTCTCTTCTGCAGTTGAATTAAGACAAGGAGACTACACACTGACTACGGCGGCCTTGCCTCCAGATGATGACATCCGCAGCTTGAGAACCTTGTCCGATCCCAAAGAAGGAGGTTCAATGCACTGTTTTTTTAAGGCAAATCCAACACCATGCCGCCTAGGCTCATCTGCGGGTTTCAACTGCCAGTAGAATGTGTAGCTGGCTTCCTTCAAGGTGCCACTATCCGCTAGTCGGGTCTCTTGAAGGCAGGCAATGTCAAAGTTTAGTCTGGCGAGTTCCTTTTCAATGACGGCAGTCTTCGTTGCTTTTTTAAATCTATTAAATATCGATGTCGAATCCAGGACACATGGTTCTTACATTCCACGTTGCGAGGCGAAGTGGTTGAGTCTTCCTTTTATTTACCTTCATTGACTTAAACAAAACCTCTGCTCCCAGTGAAGTGAAGTCACCAATACAGCCACTTAGCTTGGGCGATTATTTATGAAGACAAGCTGTTGCCCAATGCAGCAGATCCCCAATCTCCAAGCAGCCAGTCAATTCAAGAGTATTGCAATTGTCAATACAGCTTGGCACTGACTGTGTCGCACGAGTTGCCGAAATGACATTGGTATCGGCGTCAGATCGACTTTGGGATTCCATCTCCGGATTTTACAGTTTGGGTTTATACCCATATTCTTACCCTAGCTTCCCTCATTGAATTGGTCTATTTATATTAGTATATATTCATCACTTTCCCGTTTTTTAAACAATTTCGGTGTCCATAAATGTGCGTGTCAGCCATCTTGTTGCTAACCGGAGAATATACTGTAGGAGATAATTTATTGTAGGTTTAAGAGAGATTGTAGTGTATGAAATATAGGGGAGATTGTTGGTTTAAGAGAGCTGGTAGTGTATGAGATATAGGGGGGATTGTAGGTTTAAGAGAGTTTGCAGTGTATGAGATATAGGGCATATTGTAGTATAAGGGATATTGTAGTGTAGAATTCTAGTAGGGGAGAGATTGCTGTGTATGAGCGATTGTAGTGTAGGAGATATTGTAGTATAGAAGAAATTAAGTTGTGCAGGTCTGCCTCAAATTTTGAGTTGTGAATATCTGCCTTATATTTTGAGTTGTGCTGGTCCGCTTTATATTTTGAGTTGTGCAGGCCCACATTACATTTTGAGTTGTGCAGGCCCACCTTACATTTTGAGTTATGCAGCCCTGCCTTGTATTTTTTAGTTGTGCAGGCCCACATTACATTTTGAGTTGTGCAGGCCCACATTACATTTTGACTTGTGCAGACCCATATTACATTTTGACTTGTGCAGACCCACCTTACATTTTAGTTATGCAGCCCTGCCTTGTATTTTTTACTAGTGCAGGCCCACATTACATTTTGAGTTGTGCAGGCCCACATTACATTTTGAGTTGTGCAGGCCCACATTAGATTTTGAGTTGTGCAGGCCCACCTTACATTTTGAGTTATGCAGCCCTGCCTTTATTTTTTAGTTGTGCAGGCCCACAATACATTTTGAGTTGTGCAGACCCACCTTACATTTTGAGTTATGCAGCCCTGCCTTGTATTTTTTAGTTGTGCAGGCCCACATTACATTTTGAGTTGTGCAGGCCCACATTACATTTTGAGTTGTGCAGGCCCACATTACATTTTGAGTTATGCAGCCCTGCCTTGTATTGTTTAGTTGTGCAGGCCTACTATAGACATTCGTCGTCAACCTTTAAAAACCTATTTATTTAACAAAAGTGTTATCTATTTACGAACAATAGACATCCCCCTGGCCACGTATTCAATATTGTTGCTTCTGTTCATACCACTGGGACTCTTCTATCTAGCGTAAGTATTGGACAATTAAATCGCAGCTAAATATCAACAGGCCTTTTGATGACTTTGTTGTCAGGAGCCAAAAGGACATAAAAGATTTGCTTTTTTTAAAAAAAATCTTTTAATCAAAAACTTCTTTCAAACTCATTTGTGTGAATACATTTTACTAAGGAAAGAAATACAAATGTAACATATATTAAGTGTTTAAAAATGGGTTTAGAGTGTTAGAAAAATATGCATCAAATTATTTCTCTATCAAATAACAATAAATTTGCCCTATAGTAAAACAGATGCCTTGTAACTAATTGGTAACGTCATGCTTTCTTTTCTTTTTTTTTTTTTAATCTTGATCTATTACACAAAACTCTCTTTTAAAATATTTGTTTACATTGAAATTAAATGTATGGTCATTTTTTTCCCTCAAATTACTATTGTTCAAAGGAACAGACGCAGGATACAAACAGAAGAAAACAGTCGAGGAGAGGAACCCGGACAGGACATGGACTCTGATGACGACAGCAGCTACAGCAACGTCCTGGACGATGGCAGCTCCGTCGACGCTCCGCAGAGACGCATCAAGCATGTCGAGCTGTCGATGACGTCCGTCACGTCCGAGGGGGAGTCCCTGACCTCCATAGAGACGAAGAAACACACGATACAGTCAAAGTCGACGATGACCACATCGTCTGAGATGGTCTATCACCGCTGAACGGGAACTGGGGTCGGAAGGAGTGGGGGCGTGGGAGGGGGTCGAGTTAAACAAAAAATGATTAAAGGCAGCCCTTCCACGTTTTTAATTATTAAGAATAGCAAACACAAATTATTATTTTAAAAAAAACAAACAAAAAAAACCATTTAAACTCTGTGATTAATTTAGTTTCTTCCAAAGTTCTGTTAAGTACACCTACATAAATAGATATTTAAAAAAATTGGTTAACATTCATAGTTTGCTTTCATAAAACTTTTCTGCCCCAAAGGTGTATTTTCATTTTTCAGATTTCAACTTTCGGGTTAACTGATACAAAATATTTAGTTAATTTTAAAACAAATCTAAAATATAGGTAAATTTTAAAAATAATTGTAAGGCATAACTTTCATGTAATTTTATTTTTATTTCAATATGCTTTTCTCTTTCTTTCTTTCTTTCTTTCCTTCTTTTTTTTTTTTTTTTTTTGTTTTATCTATCTCAGTCTGTTTTGTCTGTTTTTTATTTTAAAACATGTTTTCTATCAATGTTCTTGATATCTTATACTTTTTTTTTTTTTTTTTTTTTTTTTTATTTTTTTTTTTTTCTTTTTTTTTTTTTTTTTTTTTTTTTTTTTTGCAACTTCTCGTTTTAATGGGTGTAGGAAACAGTGATTACGTAAGTGTTTGTAATTTCACGAGTCTGTATGTTTGTGTGCGTGTATTGACATGTGTTTGTATATTCATATATAACTCTGTTACGTGTATTTGAAATGTATAATATGCAAGACTATTACAGACATACAAAAAATATAGAATGCTTCATTCTTTTTTTTTTCTTTCTTCTTGTTTTTAATTACGTCAAGACGTTACGCACCGCTTTCCGTAGGGAGAAGTTAATCTCCTATTTACACGTATGGCTCGTTCCCGAACAGTGCATAGCAAGAAGATAACAAATGATAAACAACACTAACAGAGGGTAAGACACTCAAAACCGTGCTAATTACAATTATTTAGATTTATTTAATTATCAATATAACTACACCATAAATGACTTAAAATTAAAATACCTAATCAACTTACAGATTACAGAGTCTGGTTTTTCTTGTACCGGTTCACATAGTTAATACAATGTGCCAAAATTAAAGTACCACCATGAATGCGAATTGACACATATAGGTAAACACAGAATAACACACTCTTCTCTAGTGAAGTAAAAAAAATCTCGTGATCTCTCTCTCTCTCTCTCTCTCTCTCTCTCTGCTCTCTGAATCCCCTTATATATATATACAGCGCAGGTTCTACCGAAGCATCAGGAAATGTGTTCTGTCAAGGTAATCGTTGATCTATCCCTCAATGGTAAATTTGAATCGCATGGTTTATCTTTAGATGGAGTACTTCAGATATACATTCGAAAATAAAATTGGAACCTAAGGCAAATATGCTTTGATCTACATTTTACTTTGTCCATAAAAGACGCAATTTAGGTAGGGCAGGTGGGGAATTTGCCCCCAACCACCCTCCCCTTAAATTTGAAGTTTTAAAAAAAAAATTGTTATGTACTGTGGCGACTCCAGTATTAAACAACTTAACAAGCCGACCAAGTTTTGGTTTTGCCCCCCAACCCCCCCCCCCCAAACTTTTGAAAAACTTAAATTTGAAGTTTTAAAAAAAAAATTGTTATGTACTGTGGCGACTCCAGTATTAAACAACTTAACAAGCCGACCAAGTTTTGGTTTTGCCCCCCAACCCCCCCCCCAAACTTTTGAAAAAAGCTGAAAAGACGCCCTTGATGTCCGTAACATCTATTAATAAAAATAACGTTTCCATAATCTCGTTCATCTTCTCATAAACATTTTTCGCCTTGGATTACTGAGCTTGACTAATGTAAACATTCTTATAGTAAAGAAATTTGTTAAGGTCTCGAAACTTTTTTGGGCATTAAAAAAAATTGAGATTTCACAAAAATAATTACAACCAGGAAAAGACACGGGAAAATAATATGTTTTCCAGACATACTAAGCAATGAAATACACTAAAGTAAAAGATAAGTAAGATCTAAAAAGTTAAACAATATAACCAATGGCCTCCTGGGTGAGCTTAAGAAAAGTCAGCTTCCATAACATTCACATACACACGGGTTATGGATTAAAATCAAATCAAAATAAATATTGTATTATGTAAAAATGTACCAAATCAGCTGCCAGATGGCGCTGATTTCACAAAATAAATTTCCGGATACTTTCGTTAAATGAGATGTTTCATGCACTTCTTGTTCGTAATAATGTATTTCATTACACTGAAACCACCTCAGTTTAAATATTGTGCACAATTATGGTGTGGTATAACTGACTTGGGATATTAGAATATATTAAAATAATCCAAGGTGTTAAAAAAAATGGTGTGCGGTTGCTAACATTGCAAGGGATAAAGGGGTGGGGGAAGAACTAATTATGAATGTTATAAGCTTCTTGACTTTAAATGCATGATTTGCCAAGCAACTTTAGTAGATGGGAAGTACCTGCATTGCGGCCGTCATTATTGGTTTGACAATCGCTAGTTAATAATATATGGGCTACGTCCAAATTTTTGTAAAAAAGAGCAGCTCGCCCGTGGTCGCTGCCTACTTTTTACCACTCGGGGTTGATTCCAAAATCATGTTTGTAATTTTTAAACTCAATGCTAGTAACTTAATTAGCGTTATTTAAAACAGACCCAGTAATAGAGTTTTTAAAATAAATTTGTTCTTTTGCTCTGAATAATGTCTTTCCTCTTAATTCGCGGTGACGTCATCCGATCCATGTTTACTCAACAAACCATAACAATAATAAATGCTATGCACCAACCCAATATACTCATTTCTCGCCGGAAACCTTTTTTTTTTTTGCTTTGTTTGTGAATGTACCTAACAGACCAACAGTTTTAGAATGTTGCATTAGCCCTTTCTACTCCCACCGAGGTTCACCACTGTGTGGTGTAAAAAGGTCTCACTCAAATTGGTGTCTAGTTTCTTCTTAAAAATATACATATTTAGGCAGCTAACTACAATATAAATATGGGTGAACGGCGTCTAAAAGAACTTAGAATTGAGAACCGCAGTAAACACATTTAGAGTAAATATGATTACAGAACAATCGACGTCCTTGATCAAACAGATTTCTTTCTACTTATTTTTTTTCTTTAAATTCAATTCTAAAATTTTAAAAAAAATTATAAAGCTATAAAAAAAAAATAAAATATAAAAACAAAACATTACTTGCACACTTTCTAGACATTTAACAAAGGTTTTTAAAAAGTTGAGTATTATTATTTTATTCAAGTCCCTTGTTGAATGAATTGGAACTAAGAGAATAGTTTAAACGTATTTGAGGATGTATGTTTCACGTTTCTGTTGACCTGTAGGCTGAATCGTTCAATGCATGTCACGGCCACGGTAAACACACGCGCGACTTAAAGACGAGATAAGAAGTAGAAGGAATAAAACAACAACAACAAATACCTGGGTCACTGACCTAAGTATGTTTGGGAAGTTTGACCAAGGTTACGTTGTGCTGGAAGTGGACAACATCGCTATGGTTAGTTTGGAAAGTGTTTAAAGATAAGACTATTTTTTATTCGTTATATTCCATGGGAAGGCTATTTGTTACTAAGGTGAGTGGACAAAGACATGTACAGCGATTTATTGACCGCAGCATCAACTCTTCATATTGATAACTCGCAAAGAGGATACAATGCTTAAACTATACACCACGCATGTCTTATTATTTATAATTATAATAGAGAAAATTATTTTTCATTAATTAAGCTTATCGGAATATAGATATTTTTTTAAACATATTTTTTTTTTTAGTTTACCTGCCAAACGGAGATAAATGTTCAACTCAAGTAAGATAACACAGACCTACTCAAAACATTTCGATATCAAGTATCAAAGTATACACGGCCGTGCGGAGGTAGGGGCGATGGGGGCAGTAGCCAAAATGAACCAGCGATGAAATCGTCTTTAAATGGGATATTATAGGTAATCAAACGATAAAAATCCATTACTTCACAAAGAAAAGACGGGCCAAGATCTTAATTGTATAGGACCGCTCGGGCGGTACTTGATTTTGCTATGTTATATTTGGTGCCATTGAATGGCTTTGGCCAAGTTAGCATACGTTGTTTGGAGTACCCCAAGTGCTCAATACGGAAGACGCGCCAAGATCTTAATTGTATAGGACCGCTCGGGCGGTACTTGATTTGGCTATGTTATATTTGGTGCCATTGAATGGCTTTGGCCAAGTTAGCATACGTTGTTTGGAGTACCCCAAGTGCTCAATACGGAAGACGCGCCAAGATCTTAATTGTATAGGACCGCTCGGGCGGTACTTGATTTGGCTATGTTATATTTGGTGCCATTGAATGGCTTTGGCCAAGTTAGCATACGTTGTTTGGAGTACCCCAAGTGCTCAATACGGAAGACGCGCCAAGATCTTAATTGTATAGGACCGCTCGGGCGGTACTTGATTTGGCTATGTTATATTTCTTCTTCTTCTTCTTCTTCTATATCTTAAGGGCCCACGATCAATTTATTGATCATTTTGGCTCCTATGCATGTAGATGGGATTTGCAATGTTTCTGTTCCTGGTGTTGATGAGGAAATTTCACAGATTTCCAGTGCCACTTTGTGAGGGAATCATGCACTGGGGGTTTGAAGGCTTGAGGCAATAGACACAAATGTGTCTAGTGTTGTCGCCTCAACCGTTCCTTTTGAAAGATTGTTCCAGTCCCTGATTGTCTTGGGCAGGAATGAGCAGCTCCTATACTGGCTTCTTGCTGGTATGAGCCTGAATTGCCTGTCATGGCCTCGTCGCTGTCTATGGGGGAGAGGTACGAGTTTCTGTTTAATACTGGAACAGTGGACCAGCCCATTATTTATCTTGTACATCATGGAGAGCCTGGATTGTCGTCGTCGTTTCTCCAATGGTGACCAGCCTAGTGTTTCTAGCATGCTGCCAACACTTGAGGTATTCCTGTAGCGGTTTAGGACAAAGCGTGCTGCTCGTCGCTGGACCGCCTCCAACCTGTCAATGCTCTTCTGGGTAAATGGGTCCCAGACTGAAGATGCATAATCTAAAATCGGACGGATAAAGGCTTTATATGCTCTTTCTTTCACACAGGAGTTGCCAATCTTTAGATTTCGCCTTAAGAACCCTAGGGTCTTGTTTGCTTGGTTACATACATTGTTAATATGTTCATCCCATCGGACCTCTCTTTGAATGGTAACACCCAGGTACTTTACGGAGGAAACTTGCTCAAGAATATGGCCGTGCAGTTTGTATTGGTAGTGTAGAGGAGTACAACTTCTAGAGATTGATAGTGTCTGGCACTTGGCAGGGTGAAATTCCATGTCCCAGCTCATCTCCCACTCAGCTAACAGATTGAGATCCTGTTGTAGCTGGTCCTGGTCAGATCTGTTGGCGATCGTCCTATACACTGCTGTGTCATCTGCAAACAGTCTTGCCTGTGATGTCAGTTTCTCCGGTAGGTCATTAATGTATGCTAGGAACAAACAGGGGCCCAGGACTGATCCCTGGGGGACCCCTGACTTCACATTGACAAAGGAGGAGCTTGTACCGCCCACCACTACTGCTTGGCGTCGGTGGCTGAGGAAGCTAGAGATCCATGTTTTAGTGGTGCCTTGAATCCCATATATCTGGAGTTTGTGTAGAAGCAAACTATGATTCACCCGGTCAAATGCTTTTGCGAAGTCCATTACTAGCACGTCAGTCTGCTTGTGGTTCTCCAGATTGGTCATCAAGTCTTCTACAAATTCGAGAAGCTGGGTCTCACATGACCTATTGACTCGGAAGCCATGTTGACAGTCATTGAGTATATTTTTGCTTTCAAGATGCTTCATGACAGAGCTTACGATTATGTGCTCCAACAATTTGCAGACGACGCTAGTGAGGGATATCGGACGATAGTTGGCAGGGTCGGAATGCTCCCCTTTCTTGTAAATTGGAGTGACATGCGCTGTTCTCCAGTCTGCTGGAACATTTCCTGTGCATAGTGACGATTGGAAGAGGATTGTCAGTGCAGGAGCGATTTCTTTGGCTAATTCTTTGAGCACTCGTGGTTTAATGTTGTCAGGACCACATGCTTTGTAAGGGTTAATGGTATTGAGGAGGGCAAACACACCTTGTTCTGATATCTGGATATCTCCCATGATAGGATAGGCTCTGTTCATCATTTTGGTTTTCAGAAGGAACTCAGTCTCAGAGTACTCTCTACCGTCACCAAAGACCGACTGGAACTGCTGATTGAGTATCTCCGCCTGTGCTTTTGGGTCAGATGTCAATTGGCCATCCCACCTCAAGGGGGAAACTCCAGCGTTTGAGGACTTTTGGTGTTTCACATAGCTCCAGAAGCGCTTGTTCTTGACATCTTTGGTCGGGGTGTCTTCCTCTGAGAAGATGCCGTTCATGTAGTTCCAATACGATCTACGCAATAAGCGTTGAATGGTTCGGCGGAGTCTCAGTACCTCCTCTCTCAGTTCCATCGAGCCATTTTTCTTCATGCGTTTGTATTGGCGGTCTCTCCTGTGGATGAGCCTACGGATTTCAGCCGTGACCCATGGCTGATTTATCCTAGGTTTGGTGATTTGGTGTGGTATAAATTTCTTCACTGCATCAGTGATTGTAGTCTTGAACTTCTCCCACAGCTCGTCTGTTGTCGCTGTACCTTGAATCACCTTCATGTTTGAGCTTAGCTCTGTGGTTGCAATCCTTAGGCCATCCCAGTCTGCCTTGGCATAAATTGGGATTTCTCGAATGATTTGTTTCATTTTTAGTGTGTTGACCTGAAATTCACAATAAGGAATGTTGTGGTCCGAAATCCCGGGGATGACCTCAACTTTTTGGACACGATGTGGACAATTGGTGAGGAGTAGGTCAAGAGTGTTTTCCCCCCTCGTGGGTTCTTTAACCAGCTGTTCCAGACCATGGTTGTTAATTATCTCCATGAATTCTGAGTGTAGAACAGGGTATGGGGACTTGGGCTTCAAGGCAGGAATCTGCCAATTCCAACCAGGAAAGTTAAAATCCCCCCCTATAAGGAGAAAAGCGTTTTTTGACTGTGTTGCTCTGTGAAGCGATACCTCGAACCTCCTCAGGCTTGGTTCATCTGCTGTATTTGGTCGATAATAGGCACACACGTAGAGTGTGCGTCTACCCTTTAGTTTCAATTTTACCCACAGGATCTCGCAGTCGTCAACATCGAGTTCTGGAACAGCGTGGCAGTCCAAGTTGTGATGGACTGCAACAAGCACTCCTCCTCCTCTGTCTTTTCTGTCTCGACGAAATACTTTGTATATATCTGGTACAACCTCTGCCATTGAATTTGGTGCCATTGAATGGCTTTGGCCAAGTTAGCATACGTTGTTTGGAGTACCCCAAGTGCTCAATACGGAAGACGCGCCAAGATCTTAATTGTATAGGACCGCTCGGGCGGTACTTGATTTTGCTATGTTATATTTGGTTCCATTGAATGGCTTTGGCCAAGTTAGCATACGTTGTTTGGAGTACCCCAAGTGCTCTTTACGGAGGTGATACAATCTTTTTTGAGTTGATGCCATAACAAAAATGTCTTCCACATAATTAGTATGTTGATAATATACAATTGAAAATAATAATAAAAATTATATTTAAAAATGTTTTTGTGTAAAACGAAGTAATTTGGGTGAGAAAAACTTTAACATGAGTAAATTGATTTTATTTATTAAAAAACACAACCAAAAAAAAAAAAATCAGAAAATGTATCTTTCAATAAATGTCTTCATAGTTTACTTTTAATTTCTTGGAGAAATGTGGCTTTTGTTTTATCTACCAAATTATTTCACTTGACATTATTTATAGGGGCCAGGGTTAATTATTAACAAAACTAAGATTTTGAAAGTATTTGCCATTTTTTGAAAAGCTTGTTTGTTTGAAAATAAGGCAGTCATTTAAACTTATTTATTCTTCTTTATTAATACTTAACCTAAACGAGATAAACATTGGTGTATTTTAAAAATTGTAGCATCAAAATACAATGATCTGTTCTTTGTCAAAAAAACAAGGAAATTTTTGTAAAAATGTTCATAAATCTAAAAATCACAACCTGGCTATAAAGAAAACAAAACAGGTATATATTTTTCGAATTGTTTTTTATTATTAAAAAACAAATCTTCAAAATGAAAACATAAAAATTAATCAAATACTGTGACCGGGACTGCAGACTTTTGTTCAAACAATCAATTGTTTGAAGCGAATGAAGAATGGTCAAGAGCGCCATATGAATGTATGTAGCTGTGTAACTTATCTTGAGACACCCCGTGTCTATCACAATTCCTGCATCCCCTGTTAGTTTTTAAAAAGAAACAAAGCAAAACAGACGTATTATACTGAAACATTGTCAAAATAGTGTGATTATTCAAAATATATATCTTTCATATTAAATACATTTTTTTTACCATGCCCAGAACTATTTTTGGAATCGCTCTTTCTCTCTATTCTCTCCATTTCTATCACTCACTTTACATTACAGTATCTATCGCGTTGTATATCTTTCAATCCGTACATCTATCTATCTGGTTCTATATATTTCGATCCATTCATATCACTTGATATCGGCTTCTATCTATAGATGTAATATATATATCATCATTTATCTCGTTCTATATGGGTACATCTCGTTCTATCTAATTATATATCTTTCTATCAGAAATAAAAATTTGTGTATGTGTTGTTGGTTTTTTTTTAATGAAATCATTTGTAAGCCAGCTCTCTCACATGATGGATGACTAAGAAAAGTTATTTTGTTCCCTATAAAGAACTTACTTCTTTTCAAACTGCTCTTTCCATGTCAGTTTCTGTTATAATCTTCTTTCCAAGTGTCTGGCTGGTCTTTGTATTTCCGAAAAGGATCCACGTCCGAACCCACATCCATGAACGAGATAATGATCAGTTTTCTATTCTTGTCGTCCGGCCTCTGGTCGCCTCTTTGGTCATCGGTCTTCCCAACGTAAATCCTGACGTTGTCGTCTTTCAGTTGTTGAAGAACCTCTGATAGCTTGTCGGTGCCTTTGTCAACGTCTCGATTGAACCGAATGGTATCACGGAATCTCTCAAAGTCCAACAGTCTTGTCTCCTCATTCACAAACTGTTTTCAAAAGCATTTAACATGTGTATATATGTATATGTATATAAATATATATTTATATATATATATATATATATATATATATATATATATATATGTATATATATATATATATATATATATATATATGTATATATATATATATATATTTTTTTTTTTTTTTNTGTTTTTTCTTCATTTTGATCTATAGTAAAAATTTTAAGTTCTTTAATTCTAAGAAATATTTTAATGCTTATGCGCTGAATTGGTTACTTTGTTTATAATTATAATATTGATCTTTTTAAATTTTGCAGTAAATATTTTTTTAAAATGTATGGTTTGTTTCATTGAATGATTAAAAATTACAAACAATAAAAAAAACGAGTCAAATAGTTAAACATTTGTTTTTAAACTTATAAAATATCTTTACTAACTGGCATGAACTTCCTAAGTGACTCAACGTCTGTTTCCACAGAGTGGAATGTAATGATAATCAGTTTGGGTTTCTTCTCATCCTGTGTCTGGTCACCTCGTTGGTCATCCGGGTCACTAAAGTAGAGCATGAACTTTTTGTCACCTGGTTTTAAAGTCTGAAGAACGTCTGAAAATTTCTTGGAAGTTTTCTCAACGTCTCGATCCAATCGATTTTTCTTTGCCATATCCCATAGCCTTGAATCCATATTCAAAGCCTGAAGAAATTAAATGAAAACTCAATTTAAATGAAATATACATGTTTACAACATGGTTTAAGCAAAACAAACAAAAAAAAAAAAAAAAAAAAAAAAAAAAAAAAAAAAAAAAAAAAAAAAAAAAAAAAAAAAAAAAAAAAAAAAAAAAAAAAAAAAAAAAAAAAAAAAAAAAAAAAAAAAAATGTGTGCCTTTTTTTTTAAACTGTTAGTATCAAAATATGTAAAGAAGATGCATTTTTTAAAAGGGTTTAATAATTAATTGTGTATTTCTTTTTTTCATAATTAAATAAGAACACTCAATTTCATTTTTGTTTCCTTAAAATTAAATTTAAAAAAAAATATAGTGCATTTTTGTGTTTATTTTATTGGTTTTAAATATCGACATACATAATTCTCTACTTGACAATATCTGCAAAAAACGCTAAGGTTAAATATGGTGCAAAAGACAATTTCCTATCATTAGGCTGAACGAGTTTCTTAAAAATACAGTGGGAATTGTTTCGTGTGTTATATTTACTTTTGTGCTGTGGAAATAGTGGATGTACTTAAACTGCGGCGTAAAAATGGTTGCGCCATTAGAATATTAATCTAGGCATAGCGGTGTTGGGGGGAGGGGGGTAGCATTAATTGGGAATATATTATAAAGTGCGTTACTTGAATGGATATTTTGTTAAGTAACTTTGGTTGATTGTAAGCTTATGTATTTCGGCCGTAATTGTTTGACTATATAAAGTAAAACACAATTTTCTTACAGGCATGGAGTGTTTCAATGTATCCATCACTGAATCAACATCATTCAATGTAATGATGATCACTTTGGGACCTCTCTCATCCTGTATTGTATGACCTCTTTGGTCACCCGTCTTTCCAAAGAAAATGCTGTCTTTGTTTTTACCATACTTCAATGCCCGAAGAGCCTCTGAGAGCCTGATGTTATCTTTGTCAGAGCCTCTCTTGTACCAAAATGAATCGGGTTTTTCATACTCGTATTGTCTCGGGTCAGTGTAGACAGACTGCACAGAATAGCATATAATATGACATCTTGAGACAAAACTATTGCATCTGTTTAACGTAATATGTATAGGGGAAAAAAAAATTGTATTTAAATCAATGAAAAAATATGGAAAGCCTAAGAGAAAATAAAGAGTCCAATACCATTACAATAACATAATTTAAATTTGTACTCACAAGGAAATATATACTTTTGTTCAAAATATCCTACACACTTTCTGGAGTAAATATATTTGATACAGTAATGCTGTTTATATATTTTTTGTTTATATGTTAGTTTCACTTTTAGCTATAGGCGCGACTCTTTTAAAATGAACCGGGGCAAAAACGAAGATTTTATTGAAAAAAAATATACAGAAGAATGAGCCTATAGGTAATAAATACAAGTTTTTTTATTATTATTATTTTTTTTTTGAGGGGTGGGGGGCAATTTCTAAAAGTGTTGTTAAATATTTTTTATTAAAAAAAAAATGTTAATTGTTTTTAATTGATATTGGTAAGTGCTATATTAAATATAAGATACATCATTTTTTTAACAGGCGAGTAATGTAAGCTTAAATTGTTTCAAGATTTTGTGTGGTTTAAAAGTCAGAAATTTCAATTTAAGAACCAAAAAAAAAAAAAAAAAAGCTTACAGAGTCAGCTGTGACGGTACAAACCATCAGAATCGGCATTAAAAAGCTGGTCAACATTCTTGTTGCGGTCGAAAGGGTTGTCGTTATACAGAGATCTTTGAAGATAATAACATTGCAATGTATTGATAGATTAATGGTGATTAATTATGGAATTTATAGCCATTTTAATTGTTTCTATTGTATAGTAGTTACTAATCCTAGTGTCATATTTTTATTTTACTTAGTTTACATGTTTTTATTAATTGTAAAGCGCTTAGAGCTTTAAGATAAGCGCTAGATAAAAATGCCTAAATAAATAAATAAATAAATATAGCGGTCTTTTTTAAGGCTACGTATTCGTTTTTGTTTTTTTTTGTTGTTGTTTTTTTAAAATTCAGTACACAATATTAAAGTTTAAAATAAATTATTAATAATTAAATTATTATGATAAATAAATTACGTTAATTTAATTGTTCAATGTAAACTTATTTCACAAGGCTCTAGTCTTCTTTTTAAAATATAATTTTTATAAATGGTGCAAATAATTAAAAATCTACTTTTGTAGAAACACACATAATTATTTAAGTGAAAAAGTTTAAAATAAAAGATTTATTTCTATAGAAAACAAAGGAGAGATTCGGTGTTAAAATAAAAGATTTAGTTCTATAGAAAACAAAAGAGAGATTCAGTGTTAAAATGAAAGATTGATTTCTATAGAAAACAAAAGAGAGATTCAGTGTTAAAATAAAAGATTGATTTCTATAGAAAACAAAAGAGAGATTCAGTGTTAAAATGAAAGATTGATTTCTATAGAAAACAAAAGAGAGATTCGGTGTTAAAATAAAAGATTTAGTTCTATAGAAAACAAAAGAGGGATTCAGTGTTAAAATGAAAGATTGATTTCTATAGAAAACAAAAGAGAGATTCAGTGTTAAAATAAAAGATTTATTTCTATAGAAAACAAAAGAGAGATTCAGTGTTAAAATGAAAGATTGATTTCTATAGAAAACAAAAGAGAGATTCAGTGTTAAAATAAATGTTTCCAAGAAATGGATAACAGGGAGGTTTAACTATCTGCATGAACCTAACATGTAATACAGCTACATAGCCACTGTTTTGTTCGATTTTAGGCAATGCATACAAAATTAAACATTTTTCAATTTAAATATTTAAAATAATAATTCAAAAAATTTATTGGGATATAACAATTTAAGGCTCCGCTTATAATATATTTAAAAAAAGTAGGTACACCCTTTTGTGTCCTCTAAATACAGAAAACTTTTTTTCACTATTCCACCTACCAGTTCAATCAGTCAGAGCTGAAATGAAATGTTAGACTCCCTTTCTTAATTTCCCAATTTATACCTTTTTGAAGTGCTTTCTTGGTCATTGACATTATCTGCCAAGTTGGAGGTAAACAATGACAGCTGCGTGTTATTTTGATGAAGTTGTCGTAAATTTTAAATTATCTTTGAAAAATCATAAGTTGTTTATAAGAGCTACTAAAAAGATATATTTAAAGGTTCTTGTACTTAATCTTTGCTGTCCTCGGAGAAACTTGTAAAGAAAATATTTATCCCAGATTTGGGTCTTAAATTCAACTAGAAAACTCTCCCATAAGTTAAATCATTTTTTTTAAAGTACAAGGCCATAGGAAGAAAAATATATTTATATATTTGTATTTTAAGTTCCATTGGATTATATTTTTTTAAAAGGACTACAAGCGACATGGGTGCCGAAATATTTTATTTTTCATTACCGCTTGCGCATATTTGTTGATCTAATCAAGTTCCATTCTTAATGTTAATTACAAAGTCCAGCCAGTAGTGGTTATAACTTTCCAGCGTGCTCCCTCTGAAGTCCCACATCTTAATGAGAATTAATCAGTCCCCGATTTAGCTAAGAGAACTCACTACGTGGCTGTTTGAAATAATTTATTATATATGTCTTGTGTATAGCTTGTTTTATTTAGAAGATGGAATCATAAAACATTTCCATTGTTGGGATCAATAAAAGAACCTTATCTTATCTTATATTTTAATATATTTAATGTCTTTCAAATATTTTCTTTTTCCTTGGCTAATTCTTCATGTTCTGTCTTTGTTAGGTTTGTCGTTTTAATATATATTTAAAAAGAAAATCTAAATTAATAGTGTTAGTATATTAGTTAAATCGGTAGGGTTTGTGCATGAACAAGTTAGTTTTTGTACGTTAAATTATTAGGATTAGTGCATTAAATTGCAAGAGTTTGTACGTGAACTTGTTAGGGTTATGACATGAAATGGTTAGGGTTTGTACACTAAATTTTGCAGAGCTAATACCATCAGTTATACCTAGGTGGCTTCTCGTTATCGTTTACGTTTTAATGATGCCGCCTGTGTCTCATATTTGGAATACATTTTACCGATCTTTGCTGTGACTCTCACGAACAAATGGAAAATTTTAATTTAACTTTTTGCTGAACCTACAAGTAAAATGAGTAGATGAAGTACACATCAGCTTTGTGTGAGAATAGTTGTACTTACAAGAAATGAAATATAGACGATATCATAAGCATCAAGATTTGTTTCTACTCAATATTATTTCAATATAGTGTAATCTCAGTTTTATCGTTTACCATATTCTTTTTGTTGTGTGCATCATTTGAAATATGTAATCGTTATTCCAAAGTTTTAGATGCTTTCTGTTTTATGTTACGATGACAAACAAGATTTGAAGAGATATAACTCATCCCACTATTTCTTCTATTAAAATGTGTGTTGTTGAGAGTGATGACCCCTGTTATTGAAATTTTAATAATTCTGATATCAATTATGATTTTTTTGATAGATGCTTTGAAACATGTGGTTAACATCTCCGTGTCATCTAAAGTTAAAATATTACACTACTCATAATTATTACTTTTGTTTGTTTGTGAATTTTTTGGCATATCATGTTAATTCAATCCCTTCAACTTGATTTTATTATTATTAATTGCTCTCTTACTTTTGATTTTCAAATAACCTATGTGAAATGAATGGTATTTTCTGAATAATTGAAAGCTCTTTTTTAATGTATTAGAAACTATTAGATATTGTTCAATATCTTATTTTTAAAATCAAATTATAATTTTTTTGTTTGTTAGTTGTTGTTTTTTTTTTTAGAAAAGCTTAAATATAATTTTGAATATCTAATTCGAGTCTTTAAACGAATTATTTTTGAGTTAACTTGAAAGAATAGAAAGAGGTTCAGAAAACATCTCCTTTTTAGTTCCTTTTTATGATTTGTTTCTAAATAGTGCTTTCGAGCTGACATAATGACAAACTTAAATCCCTACGAAAAAAAAAAACAACAACACTTAGTTAAAACAAATTTTCACATTTATATTTTCTCCAATAAAAATGCTATTTTATATTACTCTTGTAAACATTGAAATTGGTGACCATGCCATTTCAGTTATCATTCAATTTGGATTTAGAGACCAATTCAAACTTTTAAAAGAAGTCTTAATATATATATTTTTTAAAGTATTCATGATTACCAAGAATATTGCCGTTTTATAACTAAAATCAAATAGTCTTCACATTCAAAAAGGGATATTTTAGTTAGTTCTACCAAAGATGAGGAAACAAATAAATAATGCCGAGAAATATTCAAGTTTTTTTTTTTTTTAAATCTATTCCTTTGATGAATGAATTTGCACAGATGTTGCCTTATAAACATATACTAGTGTGTTCCCAGCTGCAAAAACAACTTAATCTGTATTTTTAAACTGTAATGATTATTTTAGTTTGAATAAAATATATACTCTCTTCATACATTTTGCCTTGAAAATCGTTTGACGAAAGGAGGCCACCTTGTACAAAATAAGGTGCATACTATTACTTTGAAATCAAACAATGATATATATTTTTAGCAACTGCGGTCTAGACGTAACACTTTATATTAATGTTTTCATATTAAGCTAAGCCTTAGTGTAGGCCTTATTATAATGATAATTATGCATCAACTTATTCCTTCCTTATATAGCTTGAAGGCCACCGATCAATGTATTTATCATTAGGAACATAGGAAACATGAAATTATAGAGACTTTTAGGAACATAGGAAACATGAAATTATAGAGACTTATAGGAACATGGGAAACATGATATCATAGAAACTTTTAGGAACATGGGAAACATGATATCATTGAAAGTTTTAGAAACATGGGAAACATGATCTCATTGAAACTTTTAGGAACATGGGAAACATGATATCATTGAGACTTTTAGGAACATGGGAAACATGATATCATTGAAACTTTTAGGAACATGGGAAACATGAAATTATAGAGACTTATAGGAACATGGGAAACATGATATCCTAGAAACTTTTAGGAACATGGCAAACATGATATCATAGAACTTTTTAGGAACATGGGAAACATTAATTATAGAGAATTTTAGGAACAAAGGAAACATGAAATTATACAGACTTTTAGGAACATAGGAAACATGAAATTATAGAGACTTATAGGAACATGGGAAACATGATATCATAGACACTTTTAGGAACTTTGGAAACATGAAATTATAGAGACTTATAGGAACATTGGAAACATGATATCATAGAAACATTTAGGAACATGGGAAACATGATATCATAGAAACTTTTAGGAACATGGGAAACACGATATCATGGAAACTTTTAGGTACATGGGAAACATGATATCATTGAGACTTTTAGGAACATGGGAAACATGATATCATTGAGACTTTTAGGAAGATGGGAAACATGATATCATAGAAACTTTTAGGAACATGGGAAACATGAAATTATAGTGACTTATAGGAACATGGGAAACATGATATCGTAGAAACGTTTAGGAACATGGGAAACATGATATCATTGAAACTTTTAGGATAATGGGAAACATGATATCATAGAAACTTTTAGGAACATGGGAAACATGATATCATTGAGACTTTTAGGAACATGGGAAACAGGATATCATATAAACTTTTAGGAACATGGGAAACATGAAATGATAGAGACTTTCAGGAACATTTGAAACATGAAATCATAGAGACTTATAGAAACATAAGAAATATGAAATCATAGAAACTTATAGGAACATAAGAAAAATGAAATCATTGAGTCTATTGGAACATAAGAAGCATGAAATCATAGAAACTTATAGGAACATAAGAAACTTTAGAATGGACATTTTCAACTCTACCTAGTCCAATTTTGATGTCAGTAAAACAACTATCCAGACAAACGTATTGTGTTTTACATTTAAGAAGCTTGTTCTAAATGTACGAAATGTAAAAAAAAATAATTAAGATGTGAAATGTATTATTAAATGAAGTTGTTCCGTGTGTAGCAAATGATGCCTTTGGGATATTGTTTTTTTCATACAATGCACCCACCCACTCAGTGACGCAGTTTTGTTAAATGCTGATTAGGGTAAAAATCACAGCAAGCGTACGAATCTCGCTTGTTCATACACATCAAGTATATAATCAAGTTTGGCAATGAAAAAATTTAAAAAGCAACACACATGGTATTCTGAAGCACCCTCTATGCACAACCTTGAACTATGTGATAATTCGTTATGGACTCTGTTTTGAAAGCACATTGAAGAAAAGTGTATCTAAAATGCGTGCATAAATTAGAAGGGCACTCAAAACCTTACTTTAATTAACGTTTGAGTATGCACTTTTTTCCAAAAAAGTATTTTAAATTTTTTTTTTTTTTTTTATGTATACTAAAAATAACTTAAATTGAATGTTCCTGGAAGCTAATTTTATGAAAATGCGATTTACTTTTTATTGTTTACCTCTAAATTGTACGATTTAGAAAAGCAATATTACAGTGTTAGGGATAAAGGGATTATGACCAAGCTTTCTATGAACCATTTGTAAATCAGAGGGCCAAAGCATGTCAAATTTGGTTTAGATAAATTGTTTGGTTTTGTCGTGATCGATCGATCCATTTTCATGCGTGCAAATAAAGTCACAAAGGTTGTATACAATAGTTTGTTTATATTTCTTGTAAATACATCTTTCACTTATTCTTATTCAATCTAGTTCTATTTTTATTTCCATCGTAAAAAAATAACAAAATTGATATAACCGTTTACGAAAATAGAATCAATGAGTGCATCATGAGGCATCTGCTATAGGGACCATATCTCCAACGATACAGTGAAAGAAAGGGTTCGCCAGACAAGTGGGGAGTACGATGACTTACTGGTGACTGAAAAAAATGCAAACTGCAATGGTAGGCCACGTAACAAGGAAACAAGGGCTTGCCAAAGAAATATTGCAGGTCACCACAAGAGGAGGATGAAGAAGAGGAAGACAAAATAAAAAGATGGGATGATAAAATCAAAGAGTGGACAGGACTAACACTGGGTGATGCAGTGCGTAGTGCTGAAGACAGAGAGGAATAGAGGAGGATGGTTCACATGTCATATGTGGCGCCCCAACGGTCCCAGGACTAAGGGACATGAGGATGAGGAAGAGAGGATCAGGAGGACATTATAAATATATTTAGTTCTTATTAATATTTTTCTTTAAAAGAACTCGCAAATTTTCGTCGATAATAACAATAGAGGGGAATCAGCCATATCTAATACGTATATTTAATGTTTATTTTTATAAATATTTTGAATGTTTTTATTTTTTATAAATCGTTTTGCAAAAAACCCTAAGAACGAGTTCTTCGCCTTCAAGAGTCCACAAAAGAATTCAATTTAAGAAGTACACGACGTTCTTTCTTCCCTATTAAACTTTCAAGTTATGTTAAATTGATAGAAACATAAATTTGATTTAGTGAAAATAAAGATCATTTTAATACTATACAACTTATCCCGGCACACCATAGTCTAAAACAGGCCTGCACAACTCAAAATGTAATACATCATGAAAAACGTGTGCGAGCCAAAAGAAAATAGGAGAGGGCTTGCACGGGGGAAAAGAATATAGGTCAGGGGGGGGGGAAGCTATAATAATAAGAATAAAGAGTTTTTTTACCTCGCGGGCCACAAAGGGGTTTCTTGCGGGCCACATGTGGCCCGCGGGCCGTATGTTGTGCAGGTCTGTTTTAAAATGTTCTAATTGAATCAGGTCAAACTTTAACACAAGATTTTTTTACATATTTTTTTTCTGCCTTTTAATACTGCGTAGTTATAATTCCCTAAAATTGCTACTAGGGAGCAGAGGCGTTGCTATTGTGGGGGACAAGATTCATTTTAAAGATCCTCCCTTTTTTTTTTTTCAAATCTCAAACCCATTATTTTCATCAAAAAATAATTTTAAAGAAAATTATCGCGCAACTAACTAGTCTGGCGTCCGGGACGTATGGTGTGGTTGTGATTGTATGTCGACTTTAAAGTTGAAATATTTTTTTCTCTTCAATCCTCCCTTTTTTTTTTTTCAAATCTCAAACCCATTATTTTCATCAAAAAATAATTTTAAAGAAAATTATCGCGCAACTAACTAGTCTGGCGTCCGGGACGTATGGTGTGTTTGTGATTGTATGTCGACTTTAAAGTTGAAATATTTTTTTCTCTTCAAATAAAGGAGATTTAGTATTCTGTCTGTATATTTAAAGATTTCCTGATACTGCAGAAAAGATATTTCTCTTGAGGAGATTATCCTTTAGTTAATTGCTAAACAGTTTAAAATAGTTAAGATATGGTAAACACAAAATAAAAAGTTTTTTTTTGGTATACTTATTTTTATTTTTTGTAAATATATTGACAACTTGATAAATAAAATAAAAGGTGTGCAGCTAGTATTACCTATAGACATTGATACATACAAAACAAACTTTCAAATTATATAATCTTAAAATCATCCATTTAATTGAAAAATTCATAATAAATTTTTTTTTTTTAAAGTCAAGGTAACTACGTATTACATAAATTATTTCTTAATTTATTATTTTTTTTAAATGTATTAATCCCTATTTTTTATATCTGTAAAATAAACATCTTACCCAATAGTGTTAATTATATCCCCTTTCTCTCTTTCATAACTCTTTGTATTTCTCTATCTCTTTCTAATGAGACAAGGAAAAAAAAGAAACATAGACTATGTATCACTTAATTACACTTCCTTTTATTTTCTCTCAATCTCTTTCTCTTAAACCCTTATTTACGTTCCTTCTAAAATACATAATACCCTCTTCCACTAACACCACTTAAGGAACAATATATAATTTGTGTCTAATTTGTGAGTATAACCGGTATTCAAATTAGAATAAAAAAATATCACTTATAGCTGCTCTTCTTAAACAAAGGAAAGTATGTCTTTACCCCTTTCAATCTCTGTTGTAAGAGTCGTCTTCTCTCAATTTGTCTAGTTGGACTTTAGGTTAATGATATGAAACCATGGCCGAGTCCACATCGATCAATGAGATAATGATCAGTTTTTTATTCTTCTCGTCCTGCCACTGATCACCTCTTTGGTCACCTGTCTTTCCAAAATAGATTCTTGCGTTGCTGTCCCCATCTTTTAACTGGTGAAGAACATCCGACAGCTTGTTGGTGTCTACGTCAGTGTCTCGAGTTATTCGATTATAATCACGGAACATGTCCAAGTTCAAAAGTCTCGTCTCCTCATTCAAAAACTGTATTTAAAAAAAAATGTCAATTATAAGATCAAAAAAAAATAATACTAACAAATTAGCAATATTTTTATATGCTGGACAAGTTAATCAAAAAATATTCGGTTTAAAAGTGGTTGGGACATCAGAATATTTAATATAGTTCATATGGGTGAAAGGAAAATGTGCAGTGACGTATAATGGGGAAGAGGGTTTGTAGCAAAGATTGGGATTCTTAAATGTGCGTTACTTGAGTTCTTATTTTGTCAGGTAACTTCAGTAGATGGAAAGTTGACGCATTGCTGCCGCCAATGTATGGATCGTTATATCTAGTGTAAAATACTTTTGAAATTTAATTTTTTTTAATGATATATTAATTTCTTATTTAATTGTTGATATTTCTGTATTCTACTCTTGTTGGAATTGTTTTGTTGAATAAAACATATATTTCTTCAGAATTTGTGGAATTTATAATAAAATATATATATATTTTTTTTTTAAAATTAGACCATCACTACATGAAAAAATGTTGGTCAGTATAGCTCGAAATATGGTTTAATTAAATCTCGAAATAAAAAAAAATAATCACAAACATATTGAACGTCTGTTTTGTAAATTCGTAAAGGGAATTTTTATGTATATATAATATGTACATTTAATTTATACGTATTTAATAGTTGAATTGCTATAATTTTGAAGAAATTTGCCGAAACGTTTACTTGTGTATTGTGTAAAATTATTATTTAAGATCAACATACTTTGTTTCATTACAAGAAATTGTTCGTGTCGAATTAATCTTTTCAGTCGGAAGGGATGTCTCAGTATTATGGTCAATCTTCTAACTTTCACTTTACTGCCCTACTAAACACGTCTTTCATCGTTGACTATCTTGAAATTGGACACATTTTAAAAAAAACATTTTTCTTGTTAATGAATTTAATTTTTTGAAAGCTACACCAGCCGTTGTGTGGTGGCGTGTCGACGTTGAAGTTGAAGCTTTTAAGCACCTTAAACCAAGAAAGATTTTGTTGTTTGTCTTTATATTCAATGAATGTATTATACTTTAGAAACAGCATTCATCTTAAGGAAATTTTCATTTACTAAATCTCTGATCATTAAAAATTTTTTTTACTAATTAATACAAAAGACTAGGTTGCTGTTTTTTAAATATTTTTTTTTAATTTTTAATATGACAACTTGACAAATAAAATGGAAAAAAAAGTTCAATTGTTATGCAGGTTTGCAGCTGATAGTACAGATAGACATTGATACAAAACTTTGTATTGACATAATATTGAAAACAAACAATAATTTTAAAAAGTAAATAAAAATTAAAATTTAAATAAAAGAAAGGGTGAAAATGTATTCTATAGGACATTTCTTAATTTTTAAACACAAATTTAATCATACGGTTTCATTTCTGTTATTAATCAAACTCCGAAAATTCGTTAAATCTTCCCATTATGTCTATGCTATCTCTCCCTCTCTCTCTCTCTCTCTCTCTCTCTCTCTCTCTCTCTCTCTCTCTCTCTTACGCTTTAAAACATGCACACAATAAAATATATGCTATGTATCTCTAAGTTGCTGAAGCTATTTAAAACAATTGCTCATCTCTTTCTTTCAATTTCATTATCTTAATAGCTATTCCTCTCCTTCTTAAACACATAATCGCATCTTTAAATTTCCCAATACCACATGAAAACTTGATTAGTATGTGTAACAGCTTGCGTATAATTGACATTACACTTAAAAGGAAACAAAATCATTAAAAAGCTTCATTGCTTAAGCTAAAGAGCGTACATCTTTTCCCCTTTCAAACGCTGTTGTAGTAGTTCTCTTCTCTAAATGTGTCTTGGTGGTCTTTCAGTTTTTGAAATGAAACCATGGCCGAGTCCACATCGATCAATGAGATAATGATCAGTTTTTTATTCTTCTCGTCCTGCTTCTGATCACCTCTTTGGTCACTAGTCTTTCCGAAATAGATTCTTGCGTTGTTGTTCCCATCTTTTAACTGGTGAAGAACATCCGACAGCTTGTTGGTGTCTATGTCAGTGTCTCGAGTTATTCGATTATAATCACGGAACATGTCCAAGTCCAACAGTCTCGTCTCCTCATTCATAAACTGTATTAAAAATGTGTTAATCGTAAAATATTTGTACACACAGATGATATGTTTAGAATTTAAACTGTTACACCCATCAATATCAAAATTTAACACTTTGATTTTATGGTTTGTTCCTTTTTTTTTTCTTTGAAGTAATTTTTTTTTTTGTAATGTTTACCAAAATTGTTAAAAATTAATATAGCGCTTAATCTGTTTGAAAACAAAGCAACATTTAAAGTACCATTGAGCAACTGAGTAAATTTTGTGTCTCTAGTCTATTGGCAAACATGTTTACTCACTGGCATGAGTTTCCTCAATGACTCTTCGTTTGCATCAATCGGGTGGAATGTGATGATGATCAATTTAGGTTTCCCCTCATCCTGTGTCTGGTCATCCGGGTTACCAAAGTAGAACATGTACTTACTTTCCCCCTGTTTCAAAGTCTTAAGAACATCTGTCACTTTGATCGAAGTTCTCTCCATGTCTCGGTTGAATCGACATGAATCGTGGAATTTGTCCGAATCCCAAAGTCTTGATTCCGCATTGAAATACTGAAGGGAAATCAATTATAATTTTTTTTTTTTTAAATACACATTTTTTAACATTAAATATCTATGGGTTTTGTTTCATTTCCTGTGAAGTGTTTCTAGATATTTCTGTACTATACATTTTTCAAATTATTTTGTTTGACAAAAACAAATAAAATAAGTTTTTAAATTTAAAGGGGAAACAATACTTTCAGTGACTAATTTGTCTTTAAAAGAAAAAAAAGTCATTTGCAAAAAAAAAACGAAAAACGATTTTTCCTTTTACCAATAAGTCAGTTATTTTTTAATTATAAGAATAAACTCTTACAGGCATGAATTTCTTCAAAGAATCCATTACTGAAACAACATCATTCAATGTAATGATGATCACTTTGGGCCTACTCTCATCGTGTATCTGATGACCTCTTAGGTCATCTGTCTTTCCAAAGTAAAACATGTCTCTGTCTTTCCCGTATTTCATTGCCTGAAGAGCATCTGACAGCCTGATGTTATCATTCTCAGAACCTTGCTTGTAGGGATAGGAATAGGGCTTTCCCATATACATGGAGGGTCTGGAGTCATCATACACTGGCTGCATCGAATAGAACTTTATTTGGATTTACTGAGGTATTTGCCATTTAAATATAACTCTAACGTTTAAGCCAATACAATGCTTTAGAAAAAGCAATTATAAAATTAGCAAATTCTTTAGACATTTTTTTAAAAGTACGCATAAATTGTTATTTAATAGTGTACAAACCTTAGTTACTTACAAACGTATATAAGTTTAAATAACATTTTAATGAATGAGCATTTCTTTTTCATTGTTCAGTAAGTGTCAATTATGAGATAAATCCTAAGCAATTTTTAGGTTTCTGTTTTTTAATGAAAATATAATAAAAGTTTATTATTAATAACATAACGCAAAGATTTAGTATAAGAATGCATCATTTTTAAATTAAGTGAGGCAATACCTTCATGCTTTTACCCAGATGTAATTTAATTATATTTTTTAAACATCTTGTTTGTCAATTGAATAAAAAATCTTAATGGCATTGCTGTGTGTCAAAATCCATCAATAATGGGAGTAGCGTGTTAAAATATGAGTGGCAAAGCCAAGATGCAAACAACCATCAAATCTGGGAGTAGCTTTTTAAAAATTTACTCGCAAAATTTGGAAAACAGCATCGACATTTGGGGTAACCTGATAAAAACTTACCGGCATTGCTGTGACGGCAAAGGCCATCAACACTGGGGTTAACACCTTTGCTAGCATTGTTTCTGTCGTCAAATTATTTTTCTTTACAAATCTTAGAAAATACAAACAAAAACTGTTATATTTTTTTTTATTGACTAACAGTTCTAAATTTAATAACAACGAGAGAGTTTTAGTTTCGTGATTATTTACAATGTTAAATACGAGCATAGTACAGAATATGATCACTTTTAAATTCAAAAATAGTGTGCTGTTTTATTTGAATTTTGACGAAGTTAAAAAAAAAAACCTAAATGTATAGAAGAAGTTTTTTAAAAAAAAAAAAAAAAAAAAAAAAAAAGTTGAGAAACATGAAAAGAAATTAAACTTTAAAGTTGAGGGAAATTTTCATGAAAAACAACACCATATAATTTGTTAATAAACTGATTAGAAAAAAAAATCAGTTTCTATCAAAATTGAGATGCATACAATCTTAACCTAAAAGATTTCATTAAACGTATTAACGTGGACGCTTGTCTATCTACATCACCGTAATTACACGGTGGCACCAACGAGTCAAAACACCAGCTGCCTTTTACCATTTATTTTTGGAAACTATTTCTTACAATATAATTAAAAAACATTTTTTTTTAAATGTTCACACGCTGCACGCTTCACTCATGTCTGACATGAAACACAAAAAAAAATATATATTTTTAAAAACTTCAAATGATCAACTTACCGAGTCAATCAGTAGCTTAGAGCTGAAATGAAATGTTAGACACCCTTGCTCTGTGTCCAACCTTTATATCCCCTGGAAGTACTTTCTAGGTCAATGACATTATCTACCAAGTTGGTGGTAAACAATGCCAGATGTCTGTTTTTGTGTGTGCTTTTTTTGGTTATAAGTTTGTTATTTTAGAACAAGTATTTAAAAAAAAAAAAGATTACCATGTTGTATTTGCGCGCTATTTAAAAATTTTAATAAGCTGAAATTGTTGACAAAAAATGTGTTTTCCTTGGGGAGTCTTGTAGATGAGACGTTGTTCAGATTGCAAGGACAATCATGTTATTTTCAGTTCCCACGTAGTCTTATCTTGTGCAAGGACAGCAGTTATTGTTGCTAACTAAATATTTTATTTTGAAACGTATATAGTGCATTTCGTTTGACCTAATTTGACCTAATTTCATGCTTAAGTTTTAACAAACTTTCTATCTATCTTGTTTGTCGTTTCAAGTGTCTGGTAAATAGTATACTTGTTTTCTTTAGTTCATCATTGTCTCTCTTTAATATTCATTTATTTTACTTTCATTATGTACAAGGAAAGTATAGGATTATTAGTTTTCGTTTCAATCTAAATAGTTCGGATTCGAATGTTTAATTTTCCTAAGTTTCATTTACAGCAGCAAGTGAAGAATGTTAAGTTCTTATGAAATAACCAGCTTTCTAACCAGTCCATTATATAAGTGTTGTAATTGCTGCAATGTAAAATATGTTAATAATTCTTTTGTGAACTCCGATGTGTCTAATATTTTTTAAAGACTGAAATGACCTTTTTTGTCTTTTTTTGTTGACAGAATTTGGCCGTGTTCATGCCACGTTATCTTAAAATTAGTAATGACACCTATGTTCTTACATGTCGCGTCTTGCACTATGCTGCGATACTGGATTGTGATATCTGCAACTGAGTAATGCCACTAAGGGAAATCGACAACCATATCTTTTTTTTTTTAGGCATTCAACTGAAGAACATTTTCATCGTTAGACTGAAAAAGCTAGTAACTAGGTTGTGGTATAAGTTGTACCCTTGAGATATTAAGCCAGCAAATGTGGTATCATCATCATATTTAGTCATGGGACTGGTTTTGATTGGGCTCTGACAATTATTATAATATATTTTATACAGAATAGGGGAGGTGTCCCACAACATTCTTTTTTAATAAAATGTTTAAGTCATCAACTTCTTTTATACGTTGCAATACGTCGTAATAGCACCAATGTCTCAAGTCCTTTTTCACAGTAAAAACAATGTTAATTTTCAATTAGATTCACAGACTGCTAATTCCATTTACACAGTGTAGCGCAGCTCGCTCTCAGACCCAAATAAAACACAACCTCCATTCACAAAGTTCCCATCAAGACTCCCGATCGACTAAAACCAGCGTCACAAAACAGACTAGACATTACGTCATAATAAGCATAAAAATACGCCACCAAGTCAAGCGTGGGATCAGCGTTCAAAAACTAATTAATCTCTCAAAAACCCACGGCGCGTAATCAAGCATAATATCCCGTTGCAACAATGATTAATTAACTCCCGTAGTCGACAGGAGAGATCACCCTACTACTTCAAAGTTAATGATATTTGGGCATTGACTTTGAGATTTTGTGAGCGATTTGTTGAAAAGTTTATTATCATTATCATGGATTAAATAGTATATTTCCACCTAATAAAGGAATCTCTTTAACTATAAAGTGCTGCTGGATATTGTTCAATGTTGATCAGAAGCCTATAACATCTTCGCATACTTTTAGTGTTGAGAAGATGATGGTAAAGTCTTTCTAAAAAAAATAAGATGCAACTAAATTGGTAAAAAATACTGACAATGAATTCAGGAATAAACACTTCTTTTTAAAATATACCCTTAATGTATCCAATCAAAAGCCTTTAATTAAAACTTCTCATTAAAATAAAAGTATATCAAGCATCCATAGTGCTTTAACCGCTGCAAAAAAAGTATTTCCTACATAATAGTGATCGTTGAGAGGAGTGGTCGATAAATGGACACCGCTTTCTGCTCATTGTGACAAAAAACATTGTTCACAAATAAATGCTTCATCTCGAAAGGTTTGGCTGAATACATGAAATTTTGGTTCATTTATAACAAAACAAAAATAAACAAGAAGTAAAAGAAACAAATAACTGCATCTAGTGTGCATTGTTTGGGCAGCACATTGGTGAATCCACAGGTTGGCATTGTTATAATGTAAAGATACAAAACAATTCTCACCTACCTAACTGAATATGTTTTAGATCATTTACCATATTGTCTCAATAGAACACTTTTAAAAAAAATATTTTCAAAATTCGTATTCATGTCAAAATACATAATTGGAAACTAAGTCATGAAAAGCACTTGCTTATATGTAAACAGTGATCTTTTGTCGTGTACAGTTATGGACTAGACTAAGCAAACCCATGAAAAGTGTAATTTTATACATTTATAATCATTTAAAGTAATATTTTTAACAAGACATATTATTAAATATTTTTTTTTTTCTCTGTTAAACTATAGCATGGACTCGGGTCCTTTAAAAAAAAAACACTATTGACGAGTTAATCGATTATACAAAAATCAATCCTTTTTAAATAGCAAACAAAACAGTAGCAGACTTTTTAAGTTGTCTATGTATTGAGAAATTATCATTAAAAAAATGGAAATAAGAAAGAGAATCGTTGGACATGCTAAAAAGTTTGTTAAACACTTGCTTGCTTAATTGAAAAAAAAAATATGGATATATATAATTTTATGATTGTTTTGTAGTTTCTAAAAACATCTTTGACTTCGACGGGTCCCATAGATTAGTCTGATAAGAAAAAAAAAGGAAGACAAGACAAATGATTTTGACATATTTTAAAAGTTATCGCTCTCAATTGTATGCATTAAAATTTGTAAGACTAAGTATTTGAAATTTTAAGAAAACTTAAATGTTCCCAGAAGACAATTTTCACAGTCTCTCAGTAGGAGTAAAGGTGCACTTTATCAACAGAGATTGAGAATACTAAATTGTGATCGGGAAAAACTGTCCTTGTCATTGTTCTGTTATATATTTTTTTTTGTTTCAACTTTTTTTTTCATGTACCGATACTACAACTTGTTATAGTTGCTTTCCAAGAACCAAAAAAGGGACAGAATGCATGACAATGTCAAATGTGTTTGTCATCAGACGTTTGTTTTTTTGTTGTTTTTTTTGAGCGAACATCCAATATGTAAGATAGTCACATTGAGCTTTCTATAATGAATCATTTGTATTTCTTCTGCACAATGCTAAACATTTTCGTATGTTTGAACGTCCATTCCTTCGTAAAGGAATTTAAAAAAAACCTGTTAATTAAGATTTTTGCTGTAATAATATAACGATTTATCCCATTTATTTATATAAAAAAATATTTATTAAACATATTATATAAAGTCTTTATTATTGACATTTTAAATTCTTTATAATATTTCTGTATCTATATCTTAAGTTTTATTGCTGCACAATTTTTTTTTTGTACAAAAAATATCTATTTAAATATTTTTTTTTAAATTATAACTTCATCATATGTTTTTATTTTCTATAAAATTAAACAACACAAAAATGAAAAAGGAGTCGTGTACCTTTAAATAACATGAGAGTCGTTCCAATAAGTTCTAAGGAAATAGACCACGCCCAGTAACAAAACTAAGGAACAGAGGAGTACTCCCTAGAGGTTTGTATTACGTTTTTGTAGTGGAATAGTATGTATACAACCAAAGACATTACGTGAATTTTTGAGACGCCTTGTACGTGTTCGTGATTTTATTATTCATACATATAAATGCATTTCTTTTATTTGAGGCTGTATATTCATCTTATAGACAAATGAGGAGCCCACATGTCTAGGGTTTCAACTATGTCATCATTCTAATATTCTTTCTATAAGCACACAGAATAAAGCTTTATTTAAAATTAGCGCACCAAACAGATGTGTATCGAAAACTTTGCCTTAACAGATATGGGTCGCTGGCCGCTTGTTTCCCTCGAAAAATACGCTGTGCGGTCCCTTTTAAAGATTTTCCTGGCTCTAAATGGTGCAAGATATCTGGCGTGTTTTATGTATTGAGGTCGTCGTCTTAGGTGTCGTAGTTTTCTTCGCTGTCTTATGTGTCTTCATGGTCTTAGCTGTCTAAGATAACTTAGTTTTCTTAAATTAACTTAGTTGTTACAGAAAAATTGTCTTAGATAACTCAGTTTTCTTAAATTAACTTAGTTGTTACAGAAAAATTGTCTTAGATAACTCAGTTTTCTTAAATTAACTTAGTTGTTACAGAAAAATTGTCTTAGATAACTCAGTTTTCTTAAATTAACTTAGTTGTTACAGAAAAATTGTCTTAGATAACTCAGTTTTCTTTTTAATTGAATCAACAATGTCTTTTATTGTCTTAGATAACTCAGTTTTCTTAAATTAACTTAGTTGTTACAGAAAAATTGTCTTAGATAACTCAGTTTTCTTAAATTAACTTAGTTGTTACAGAAAATTGTCTTAGATAACTCAGTTTTCTTAAATTAACTTAGTTGTTACAGAAAAATTGTCTTAGATAACTCAGTTTTCTTAAATTAACTTAGTTGTTACAGAAAAATTGTCTTAGATAACTCAGTTTTCTTAAATTAACTTATTTGTTACAGAAAAATTGTCTTAGATAACTCAGTTTTCTTAAATTAACTTAGTTGTTACAGAAAAATTGTCTTAGATAACTCAGTTTTCTTAAATTAACTTACAAAACGCAATCTTGTTTTTCGCCAGTTTTTATTTGTCAAGTTAATGCCCTTTGGTCTTTCAACTTGACAGTTTTGGACGATTTGTTGACAAGTACAGTACCGACGCTTAAATAATTCATTCATTCATACCACAAGAAGATATCTTTTTAATCTTAAGAATGTGGTTGGATAGTTTTAAATGCTGTTAAGAAAAATCTAAGAAAAGAACCCTAGCATATTTTTAAGGAGCTGTCTACGTGATGGTAAAGTCTAAGCACTAAATGAAAACCTGTTTATTATCAGTATTATTATGATTATTAGTGTTGGTTTTGTGTAGCGTGGAATCCCGAAGACGAAATTAGTAAAGGGGAAACCAAGAGACCTATCCCCAGCATATAAAACTTGGAAATCATGCTAGCTTGGAGTGGGCGCACTATTGTTATAAATCTATTGTCAGCCTAATTTCACCATTATAGTCCACAGGTCATCTTTGCTGACCGAGTCAAACACTTCGGACCGTTGAAGAAAAGGATAAAAAGTTCGCTATGTTGTGGTTGTAATTCTTTTGTTTGTTTGTTGTTTTTGTTTTTATTAGTTATGTGTCTAACAACAAGGGGATGAAATGTGATGAGAATCAACAAAGAAAATAAATGATGTTTGTGTTATCCCTCAGCTGCTCAGTATGACACAGAAGACAATGGAGTCGGTTAAGCACTGGATGACCATAAACAAGCTCAAATTAAATGATGATAAGACTGAGCTGCTCCCCATTGCGACCGCTCAGAAGCAAAAATCTGCAAATAACACTACATCCATTACTCTCTCAGGTGTGCGTATTGAGTTAGCTCAAACAGTGTGGTACCTGGGTGTCTACCTAGATGGAAGACTAACTTTTGAAAGTCATATTAACATGCTATGCAAGGCGATTTTTCTAGAGCTGCGCAGGATTAGTCACATCAGGCCCTTCCTAACAATTGATGCAACAAAGAGGCTGATGTCTGCATTTGTGCTATCACGCATGGACTATTGCAATGCTCTCATGGTGGGTCTTCCAGCTACGCTCCTGGATAAAATTCAAATAGCACAGAATAATGCGGCTCGCATAGTTCTCCGCAAACGCAAATTCGACCATGCAAAAACACTTCTGAGAGAGTTGCATTGGCTGCCGGTGCGTGCTCGCATAGAGTACAAAATCGCAACTTTGTGCTACCGCTGCTTACATGACCTGGCGCCGTCCTATCTGAAAGAGCTGCTGACGCCTTATGTACCCAGTAGAGAGCTCCGCTCATCCGATAGTGGCAAACTCTCGACACCACGTGTTTGCCTTGAGACTTACGGAAAGCGCACTTTCGCATTTGCTGGTCCAACAATTTGGAATGCCCTTCCTGTCGATCTTAGAAACAACCAGACACTGGAGTCCTTTAAAACCGATCTAAAGACACATCTATTTCGCAAATACCTTCTGGGATGATTGTCTACCTTATTTTCCATGTGTTGCTGTGTTGCTCCGGGTTGAAATGGCTAGAAAGACTTTGATATTGTATGCTTGTAATTAGTTTTTGTAGTGTTGCGTTTGTTTTAAATGTGGTGAATTATAGATATTTTTTGTTGACTTTGTACCGCGCTTCGAGCCTTTGGGGATGAAGCGTGTTTTTGAAATGAACTTTATTATTATTATTATTATTATTATCTTCACTTCTAAAACAATTAAAATCTAATTAGTATGTCTAGCAATTTTTAGTAATCTCTTTTTGATTTTGTTTTTTTCATTGTTGTTGCTGTTGTTATTGTCATTTATATTATTTTTTTTTTCAAAGTTGTCATGAAACACAAATGAAAATTATTAAAATTATGTATAATGAATGAAGCAGAATGAAGCAGAAAAAAGTAGAATGAGTTATGTCATGGAAAGAAAAAGTTGGTTCAAAAACCAAAATTATAAATTAAATGTAGGAACATGTGTTTAAAAATACGCTCTATCCATTTCTTTAACTAAAATAAATAATTAGGGTTAATTTTCCCTTTAAGCTGCGCGGCTGCGCGGCCGCGCAGTTAACTCACAGACGCCGCGCAGCAGTTTAGTATCCGCGCAGCAAAGTTCCATGTAAGTGTGTGAGTGTGGGCTGAAACAATTTTGCACACAAAAAAAATGTATGCTGTAAAACTTTGCACACAACTTTATGATTTTGCACACGAACCAGAAAAGCTTAGAGGGAACATTGATTAGGATATGCTGTTTTATTTCTCTTTTGTGTGTGTTATCGCATCTGATCCAGTTTATAAATTAAAAAGTACGGTCCCAACTTACCATGGTTCACAACAATGAAAAACACGGCAAGAGATACAACGCAGAATATGGAAAACTAATGTCTGTTTATGCTTACTGCTAGTTATCTTTACTACATCAATCAAGACTTGTATCATGTATTAAATGTGTGATGTGTAGCATATGATTCATGTTGGGAAACAATAACTGCAGAACTCATAAGTATTTGTAATTGTGACTTTAGCAACTATTTCATAATTTTAAAAAAAACTTAATATTCTGATGCATATTTGGTATTACTTACTTTCCAATAAATATAGTTTCATGTGATCGAAATTTCTCGAAACTTTAATTGATTTAATTTTTGTTTTCAATAAAAAGTTAACCATAAAATTCAAATATATAGTGGAAAAAATATGAAACCTTTTTATACTGATGAACTGTAAATTTAGAAAATACAAAAGATCTAACGTATCATGGGACAAATAATTCTTCTTCTTCTATATCTTAAGGGCCCACGATCAATTTATTGGTCTTTTTGGCTCCTATGCATGTAGATGGGATTTGCAATGTTTCTGTTACTGGTGGTGATGAGGAAATTATGCACTAGGGGTTTGAAGGCTTGAGGCAATAGACACAAATGTGTCTAGTGTTGTCGCCTCAACTGTTCCTTTTGAAAGATGGTTCCAGTCCCTGATTGTCTTGGGCAGGAATGAGCAGCTCCTATACTGGCTTCTTGCTGGTATGAGCCTGAATTGCCTGTCATGGCCTCGTCGCTGTCTATGGGGGAGAGGGACGAGTTTCTGTTTAATACTGGAACAGTGGACCAGCCCATTATTTATCTTGTACATCATGGAGAGCCTGGATTGTCGTCGTCGTTTCTCCAATGGTGACCAGCCTAGTGTTTCTAGCATGCTGCCAACACTAGAGGTATTCCTGTAGCGGTTTAGGACAAAACGTGCTGCTCGTCGCTGGACCGCCTCCAACCTGTCAATGCTCTTCTGGGTAAATGGGTCCCAGACTGAAGATGCATAATCTAAAATCGGACGGATAAAGGCTTTATATGCTCTTTCTTTCACACAGGAGTTGCCAATCTTTAGATTTCGCCTTAAGAACCCCAAGGCTTGGTTTGCTTGGTTACATACATTGTTAATATGCTCGTCCCAGCGGACCTCTCTTTGAATGGTAACACCCAGGTACTTTACGGAGGAAACTTGCTCAAGAATATGGCCGTGCAGTTTGTATTGGTAGTGTAGAGGAGTACAACTTCTAGAGATTGATAGTGTCTGGCACTTGGCAGGGTGAAATTCCATGTCCCAGCTCATCTCCCACTCAGCTAACAGATTGAGATCCTGTTGTAGCTGGTCCTGGTCAGATCTGTTGGCGATCGTCCTATACACTGCTGTGTCATCTGCAAACAGTCTTGCCTGTGATGTCAGTTTCTCCGGTAGGTCATTAATGTATGCTAGGAACAAACAGGGGCCCAGGACTGATCCCTGGGGGACCCCTGACTTCACATTGACAAAGGAGGAGCTTGTACCGCCCACCACTACTGCTTGGCGTCGGTGGCTGAGGAAGCTAGAGATCCATGTTTTAGTGGTGCCTTGAATCCCATATATCTGGAGTTTGTGTAGAAGCAAACTATGATTCACCCGGTCAAATGCTTTTGCGAAGTCCATTACTAGCACGTCAGTCTGCTTGTGGTTCTCCAGATTGGTCATCAAGTCTTCTACAAATTCGAGAAGCTGGGTCTCACATGACCTATTGACTCGGAAGCCATGTTGACAGTCATTGAGTATATTTTTGCTTTCAAGATGCTTCATGACAGAGCTTACGATTATGTGCTCCAACAATTTGCAGACGACGCTAGTGAGGGATATCGGACGATAGTTGGCAGGGTCGGAATGCTCCCCTTTCTTGTAAATTGGAGTGACATGCGCTGTTCTCCAGTCTGCTGGAACATTTCCTGTGCATAGTGACGATTGGAAGAGGATTGCCGGCAGGAGCGATTTCTTTGGCTAATTCTTTGAGCACTCGTGGTTTAATGTTGTCAGGACCACATGCTTTGTAAGGGTTAATGGTATTTAGGAGGGCAAACACACCTTGTTCTGATATCTGGATATCTCCCATGATAGGATAGCTTGCTAAATCAAAGAAGTATTTATGAAAATATCTTCAATTTCCTATTATCCAGTTTATGATATAGTATTTTTAATTCAACCTAGAATATGCATTTTATATATGCTTTTCATTTATAATTTCTATACATAAATTTGATATATAATACTTTTGTAAAATGTTTTCCAAAAAAATTATTTCAAAGATTCGTTCTCTTACTTGTTCATTATTGCAGCGACTGTATTTTTATTTCCGATATCAATATTACAAAACAAAAATTTCATTTATTTATTTAAATCAACTTCACTTGACTGATACGAAAGATCAAGGCCTATTAAACATACCCATAGATGGTCATCAAATCCAAGTCGTATTATATATTTTGTGTGGCTAATTTAAATTCTAAAAATCATAGTTCTACAAAATTATTTATAGATTGAGCTCTACAAAAGAATATACAACAAAAGTATGGAGAAAAAGTTATTTAAGATGGCAGACGTTTTTTTTTTTTTTTTTTGGGGTTCCTTTTTTTTTTTTTTTTTTTTTAAAATGTTCTGAAAGAAAAAAAAGGGAAGGGTGGGATGGGAGTTGGGAATTGATTTAAATGACGTTTTGGCTCATGTAATGCGGATCTGCAATGTAAGGCTCCTTGACATTGTATTTATTCATTATGTCTGATTTTAATGCCAGGTCGTCCATAAATGACAAAGACATCTGTGCCTTATTAGAATATTTTTTTAAATGTTGTTGTTTTTTTTAATCTCTAATTTAAGTTCGATTGGAGATAAATATTATGTATTTTTATTGTTGAAAATTTTTAAACAATTGCTAACGGACTTAAAGAAAAATGTGTCAACTTTTAATTTAATATGTTACGAATTCATTTTAAAACGACCTGTAGGCCTATCAATTTATTTACATGGTATTAAATGTTGAAAAAGTGTATAACTAATAACTTCTTCATTCTTGTTAGCATTGATTCAATGGATGAATTAAAAAAAAATGAATAGCCTCCCCTTTAATACAAGCATTCATAAAAGAAATATATTCACTTTAAAAAAAATTATTTGTTTTAAAAAAATCAGAATTTTAGTTTTAAATCTGGTCACTATCAGTTTTATTTTTAAAAAATTACAGATGATGGAGTTGATAGCAACTTAGTATTATTTATATAATTGATTAAGCGGATCTGGAATAATCTCAATCCAACTGATATTGCAAAACTAAGCGTCTCTCAGGCATGTGTGCTTAGTACGCTCCATTTTGAAGTGAAGTGTGGACCACCTATGCCAGTCATTAACTCAACAGCTCCCATCAAAGATTTCTGGGTGGTATTCAATGGCAGGACTAGTTACCAGAGGCGTAGCTAAGGGCGGCAGAGGGGGGACAGATGTCCGCTAGCGCCAGACAAGTTAGGGGTGCCAAAATGTGCTTTGATATTTTTTACTGATGAACTAATGGGTTGGAGAGATGAAAAAAAAGGAAGGGAACACTTTAAAATAAATCTTGTCTCCGGAAGCCATACACTTCAGCTACGCATCTTCAATTCGCCTAAAACAGAAATCTTAACACGTACAAATATGTGTAGCATATTCTCCGCTCTTAGCAAAATGTGTCTGCGCTGTTTAGGAAGCATTTTGTAATCGAAAGGGGGCATGGCACTACAAAAAGTTTTGGAATCACTCTATTGAATTTAGATTGAAATTTTAATCTTTTTCATTGGTTTGGGGGGAGGGGGGGAAGGGTATATACATATGTATACATATATGCTAATTATCACACATTCTTTTGTGCTATGTCTTTTAACATGAATGATTATGTGTTCTTATTACACTAAAACGTCATATTATCGTTGGGAATTTACACATGCATCGGTTTGCTTTAATAAACTAGCTGCCAATTTTTATTTACATTCAGTTAACCTTAAGGTCCTGTACATTTTAATATAAGAAATAAACTAAAAGGGGAATTTTGGTTGAGTTCCGCAATGCATTTTTTTCCAGGAAATGACCCCCTTTGGACGTGTAGACTTTGAACTGTCAACAAGTAGAAGTGGTTGAATCATATCAATACAGATATTCGAATCCTGTGTGTGCAAAACGTTGTCATGCGCACTGCAAGCGAGCAAAAATAATTTTTAAAAAAAAAAAAACATTATTCATTTGCATAATAGACTTTTAAGATAACGGCATTCTGAAATCGACCCCGCTTCTGTACTAACAGACAACATTTCAACCTAAATAATTTAAATACTACGTACAGTATATAAAAAAAAATAATTTCAATAAGAATTTTGAAACGAACTAAAGCAGGTACACTTGCTCCCATTGCCACCTGTTGTGAATGTAAAAACAACTCGGCCCAAAAGCACGGGAACGTGATAATACTTTTGTCCTGAAAATTGGCCAACATATGTCATCGCAAGAGTGTGGATTCGTCGAGATATTTCTCAGACCGGATAACGTCATAGCGTTAGTATTTTTAGAACGTCGGACAAGTATTTCTTTAAACATGGCAGCTGACAGCGTGTTTCAGGATATCGTTCGGACCATCCTTGCATCTAGAGTCACTGTTACATGTGCCGTAAGGGCAATGAAGTCCCATTTCACGAAATATCAGTAAAATAAAATTGTGTAAAATATTTCGTAAAAGGTAGTTATAAAACAGGTTTTGATATAAATTCAGGGCCTCTTCCCTAGCATGGTAACACTGAACAGTGTTGACATTTTGTCCAACCCAAGTACCCGGATAAAGCGTTGGATGACTTGCAACAAACTGAAGCTAAATGATGATAAAACGGAAATCCTTCTCATCCACTCTCAAAACAAACCTCTCCCTCCATTCGCTCCTTCTTCTATATCTATTGGCAACTCTGACATCACACTCTCTCCCTCTGCCAGAAACCTTGGAGTCACGCTTACGGACACCCTCTCCATGGACAAACATGTCACGAATATATGCAGATCAGCATATAACGAAATTAGAAAAATCAGCACCATTAGACACCTCCTCTCCTTTGATGCCACAAAAACTCTCGTCTCTTCACTCATTCTTTCAAAATTTGACTACTGTAACATTCTTCTCTCAGGCATTCCTCAACACCACATAGAAAAACTTCAGAAGGCACAGAACTCAGCATGCAGACTCATTTTTAAATTAAAGAAACATGACCACATTCAACCACACATGCGGCAACTCCACTGGCTTCCAATATCCTCTCGCATCAAATACAAGTCTTCCAATCTTTGCTTCAACTCGTTCACTGACCCTCACTTTCCTGTCTATCTCTCTGAACTGTTGCTTCCTTACATCCCCACAAGACAACTACGTTCTTCCATTGACAGTAGAACCCTCTCAATCCCAAGAACTAAAACTAAGACCATCGGTGAACGCTCCTTCTGCTTCCATGGGCCCACGTTCTGGAACCAGCTCCCCTTCCATATACGTCATAGTGAAACCTCGTCCATTTTCAAAAAGTCCCTTAAAACTCATCTGTTTAGGTCCGCCTATGACCTGTGATGCACCCTCCTTGCCCTACCTAATTTTCTGTTTCGGTTTAATCCTGAAGTGTCAAAGTGTCCTCTTTTTATAGCCATTTTCATTGTTTCTATAGAATAGTAGTTACTATCCTAGTGTCTCATTTGTATTTACTTAGTTTACATGTTTTAATAATTGTAAAGCGCTTAGAGCTTTATGATAAGCCCTATATAAAAATGCCTAAATAAATAAATAAATAAATTACAGCAATTTTATTAATAGATTTTCGCCATTAAATGATAAGCGCTATGGGGAAAAAAATGGCATTTTAAAAGGCAAAAGCTAAAAATAGACCTCTGCAGCACAAGGTTTTTACAATGATGTCTGGCGATTTGATCAATACCCGAGGTCACCTTTTCTTTGCATGCACGAATTCTCACACACACACCTTAATATATATATATATATATATATATATATATATATATATATATATATATATATATATATATATATATATATATATATATGTTAATCAAGAAGTTTGTGGACCTCATTATCTTACTCTGGTCTCTGCACAGTACTTATGTAGGTTTTAATCTTTCTCTGGTGCCTGCACAGTACTAATGTACGTTGTAGTCTTACTCTTTGCACTGCACATTACTAATGTAGGTTGTAGTCTTACTCTGGTCACTGCACAGTACTAATGTAGGTTGTAGTCTTACTCTGGTCACTGCACAGTACTTATGTAGGTTGTAATCTTACTCTGGTCACTGCACAGTACTAATGTACGTTGTAGTCTTACTCTTTGCACTGCACATTACTAATGTAGGTTGTAGTCTTACTCTGGTCACTGCACAGTACTAATGTAGGTTGTAGTCTTACTCTGGTCACTGCAGAGTACTAATGTAGGTTGTAGTCTTACTCTGGTCACTGCAGAGTACTAATGTAGGTTGTAGTCTTACTCTGGTCACTGCACAGTACTAATGTAAGTTGTAGTCTTACTCTGGTCACTGCACAGTACTATTGTAGGTTGTAGTCTTACTCTGGTCACTGCACAGTACTAATGTAGGTTGTAATCTTATTCTGGTCACTGCACAGTACTTACGTAGGTTGTAATCTTACTCTGGTCACAGCACAGTACTTACGTAGGTTGTAATCTTACTCTCGTCACTGCACAGTACTTATGTAGGTTGTAATCTTATTCTGGTCACTGCACAGTACTTACGTAGGTTGTAATCTTACTCTCGTCACTGCACAGTACTTATGTAGGTTGTAATCTTATTCTGGTCACTGCACAGTACTTACGTAGGTTGTAATCTTACTCTGGTCACTGCACAGTACTTATGTAGGTTGTAATCTTACTCTGGTCACAGCACAGTACTTACGTAGGTTGTAATCTTACTCTGGTCACTGCACAGTACTTAAGTAGGTTGTAATCTTTTTCTGGTCACTGCACAGCACTTATGTAGGTTGTAATCTTACTCTGGCCCCTGCACAGTACTTATGTAGGTTGTAATCTTATTCCCAGTCACTGCACAGTACTTATGTAGGTTGTAATCTTACTCTGGTCACTGCACAGTACTTATGTAGGTTGTAATCTTATTCTGGTCAATGGACAGTACTTATGTAGGTTGTAATCTTACTGTGGTCACTGCACAGTACTTATGTAGGTTGTACCTTGATTCTAAGGTCCGTATTTTTTTCTTGTGTTCGTATAATCAACGTCTTTTTGAAAAAAAAGGAAGGAAAAAAGCCTTACTGAAAGTATTACTTGTTTACATATAACAATATGTATATGTTAGTTGATTTGTATTCTTTTAAATACTTGACATTTCTTGCACTTTAAACTAACTGGTAAAAATCATTGTACATGTTTTATTCAATGATTTCTATTCAATATAAAACATGTACAACTAAATAGTGTTCAGAAATAAAATAAAAATACCTTTGATTAGAGACCGACAAAAGTTCGGCTTCGGCGCCGAAATATGCCATTTTATCACTTTCGGCCAAGTTTCGGTTTCGACCGAAACTGAAAATTAATTTTCGACTTCATTTCGGTTTCGGCCGAAAGAGAAAAGATAACTTTCAGGTATTTTTAAGTTTCAACCAAAATTGACTTAGACTTTCGGTCATCTAATTCTCAGCAAAAGCGATATTTAACAACAAGCGCAGCGCCATTTCAGAACAAACTAAACGATCTTTAAATCAAATTAAGCGATCTTTAAGAACAAACTAAACGATCTTTAAAACAAAAAAAGTGATATTTAAAAACAAATAAAGCGATCTTTAAGAAAAAATTAAGCGATCTTTGAGAACAAACTAAACGATATTTAACAACAAACTAAGCGGCTTTTAAGAACAAACTAAACGATCTTTACAAAAAAAACTAAGGGATCTTTAAGAACAATCTAAGCGATCTTTAATTAAAAACTAAACGATTTTAAAGAAAAAAACTAAGAGATTTTTAAGAATGAACTAAATGATCTGTAAGAACAGAACAAACTATCTTTAATAGTAAACTAAATAATTTATAAGAATAAATTAAGCGATTTTTAACAGAAAACTAAATGTTCTTTAGGAACAAACAAAAAGATCTTTAAGAACTAACTAATCGATCTTAAGGAACAAAATCAATTATTTATAAGAACAAACTAAGCGATATTAATAGAAAAACGAAGCGATCTTCAACAATTAAATAAGCGATCTTTAAGAACAAAATAAACAATTTTTAATAACAAACTAAAAGATCTATACAAACAAACTAAATGATCTTTAAGAAAAAACTGAATGATCTTTAAGAACAAACTGAATGATCTTTAAGAAAAAAACTGAATGATCTTCAATAAAAACTGAATGATCTTTAAGAACAACTAAGCGATATTTAAGAACAAAATCAATGATCTTTAAGAACAAACTTAGCGATTTTTATTTAAAAAAAACTTAGCGATCTGTTTTGAAAAAATTTAATGATCTTTAATAACAAACTAAAAGATCTTTAAACAAAAACTAAGCGATCTTTAAGAACAAGCTAAGCGATCTTAAAAAAACAAAATAAAAAAATTTTCAACAACAAACTAAGCGATTTTTATGAACAAACTAACCGATCTTTAAGAACAAATAAAGCGATCATTAACAAAAACTAAACGACCATTAAAAACAAAATAAGGGATCTTTAAGAACAAACTAAACGAGCTTTAATAACAAGATGTTATATTAGATGTTTTTTTATTAATATTTACGATTATCTCATTTTTTTATAAAAAGAATGTAAATATTTATACTTTCCCCCATCATTTTCGATGTATGCAGAATGTATGCGGGAACGAATTTCAAAAAAAAATATTTCATTTTCGGTTTCAGCTTCGGTTTCGGCTGCGGTTTCGGCTTCGGTTTCGGCTTCGGTTTTGGCTTCGGTTTCGGCTTCAGTTTCGGCTTCGGTTTTGGCTTCGGTTTCGGCTTCGGTTTCGGCTGCGGTCATTTTTAACTTTCGGCCAATTTTCGGTTTCAGCCGAAAGTCATTTAAAAGTTCGGCCTAATTTCGGCTTCGACCGAAATCAAAAATCACTTTCGGTCGGTCTCTACCTTAGATGTCAATGTCACGTGATGGAGATTGCATTTATTTTAATTTTATGTAAGACGTAATTTAACATAAAAAGTGTAGTGTAGCATTTTAATACACCTATGGTTCACTTGTCAAATACAGCATCACGCGATTCCAATACACCCTCACAATTTTAGACCCCCTGGTTTCGATTATACACACGTCGTGAACTTTATAGTAAACAATGTCGCCCAGCAAGCCACAGTATCACGCCTGTGTGCATTCATTCATTCATTCAATAAGACGAAGAGGAGATGTGAAAACTCTCTTGGCCTTTGTGCTTGTTGGCTATTGCTAGTGCTCTAATAACGATTGCCCTAGTTCCTTAATCAGGCGTTTAAGTGTTAATATAATGTGTTGCGTTTACGTTATGAATGACACATTGGAGACACATTAACACGTACGACAGGTCAGTTTGTTTGTTTTTATCTTCTTTTTGTACGTATTGAACTAAATGCAATTGTAGCACATATTGGTCTTAACGCCATTGTAGTACATATTGTTTTATACGTCATTGTTGTACATGTTCTTCGATATTCCATTGTAGTACATATTGTTGTTAATGGCATTGTAGCACACATTTTTTTTCCAAATGCCATTGTAGTACATATTGGTCTAAATGTCTTTGTCGTACATAATGGTCTAAAGGCCATTGAAGTACATATTGGTTTAAGTGCCATTATAGTACACATTGTTCTAAATGAAATTGTAGTACACATTTTTCTAAATTCCAATGTATTACACATTGTTTTATATGCCATTATAGTACATTTTGTTCTATATGCCATAATAGTACATATTGCTCTATATGCCGTTGGGATACATATTGTTCTGAACTCCCTTGTAGTACATATCCGTTTAATTTGTTGAAAGAGTCATTTAATTCGATTTCAAATGTAACTCTAAAGACTTTTTATTTTCCATGCAAACTCGTTTTTATTTATTAGCGTATTCAATGGCGTAGGAAGAGGGAGTTCGGAGGGGTTCGGAGGGGGTTCGGAGGGGACGAGGTATAGTTTGGGGTTAAATTAGGGGAGTATAATTTAGGCTCAACTGAAGCAAGAATAGTTTATGCCAAGGTATTTTATGTGTTGCAATGCCGCAAGACTATTGATTTCAAAGCGTCAAATACATATGATTTTCTTGTATAGAGAACCGCTACGATTAATGAGGACAGGGTAGAAGATAATGGCATAGCATAGGGTGGACAGAAGGTAATGGTATGGTAGAGAGGGGACACAAGGTAATGGTATGGTAAAGGGGGGACAGAAGGTAATGGTATGGTAGAGGATGGACAGAAGGTAATGGTATGTTAGAGGGTGGACAGAAGGTAATGGTATGGTAGAGGGGGGACACAAGGTAATGGTATGGCAAAGGGGGGACAGAAGGTAATGGTATGGTAGAGGATGGACAGAAGGTAATGGTATGTTAGAGGGTGGACAGAAGGTAATGGTTTGGTAGAGGGGGACATAAGGTAATGTTATGGTAGATGGGGGACAGAAGGTATTTGTATGATAGAGGGGAGACAGAAGGTAATGGTATGTTAGAGGTGGGACAGAAGGAATTTGCATACTATAGGGCAGATAGACGTAATGTTATAGGGTGTACAGAAGGTAATGGTATGGTTGAGGATGGACAGAAGGTATTTGCATAGTATAGGGGAGATAGAAGGTAATGGTTTGGTATAGGGTGGACAGAAGGTAATGACATAGTATATAGTGGATATAAGGTAAGCATATGGTATAGGGTGGACAGAAGGTAATTGCATAGTATGGGGTAGACAGAAGGTAATGGTATTGCATAGAATGGACAAAAGGTATTTTCATAGTATATGTTGGATAGAAGGTAATGGTATTGCATAGGTTGGACAGAATGGAATTACATAGTATAGGGTGACAAAAGGTAATGGCATAGTATATGATATACATTAGGTAATGTAATGTTATAAGGTCGACAAAAGGTAATATCATAGTAGAGCGTGGACCGACTTTAATGGCATAGTATATGGTGTACATGATATAAGGTAATGGAATATAATAAGTTCTAAAGAAGATAATAAGATAATGGCATAGTATAGGGTAGATACTATGAGAGGTTGGGAAGTACAGAGGAAAACAAGGGGGGGGGGTGGAATGATTAGGTTTTAGCATTGAGACAATGGGTTTTAATATATATTCAAGTGTATAACATAGATATGTAGTTGGGGTTTGGATATGTGTTGGGAGGAGAATGTAATTTATAAATAGAACGGAAGAAATACAGAAATTGGTAACGGAATGTAATGGGCATTGTCTATTTGAGATTTGAGTGGAAGAAGGTTAAAAGGTTAATGGTGATGACAGAAAGGTTTGTTGATGAATCGTGTTAATAGTGCCCGTTGGACTTCAAGACTTTGATAAAAGTAGGCAACTCTGACTTAACAATATTCCAATGTAACCCCCAAGCACACGAACTGGCAAGCGAAAAACTTCACGCCTACACACAAGCACACACTGCGCTCACAAACACACCACATGCAAACGTCCTCATCATAACCGTTGCATGCAGTCCATGACCCTGACACGAGAAGCAGGTCAAATATGTGACTACATTTTTTGTGTGTTAACTATTCATTCTTCGGACTTATCAAATAGTGCTAACGTTATCAGTGTGTCAGGTAGCCAGACGAAAGCATGTGATAGGCCATCATTTTCAATAGGGCCCAGTTTTTTTGGCCTAGTTGCAGGGGCGTATGCATGGCTGATGCAACCAGCGGAGGGAAATATTTCTGCCGCCCCCCTTTTGAAGAAAAAAATATGCAGTAAATTAAAAAAAAATGAGGACTTTCCATGTAAAGAAAAGAATATCCGCCTGGAGCGAACCAGCCACTTCAAAAACCTTTCTGAAGTAACTGAAAGAATGATGCAATAGATGTATAGTGACACTTGCATGATATATGTGATTTGCCTATCAGCTTAGACACATGAATTTTTCATTGTTGGCTCCAATGTGACCTTCTAAATCAGGAGTCCTCAAACTGGTCAGATCTGGCCTGCCAAGGGTACCGAGCCCCGCCCGCCTGGTCGCTGTAAGGGTAGACGGTCAATAATGGCAAATATGCATCTGGACATTGACCATCTATTTAGCTGAAGGCCATGACCATACTTCCCATTGAAATAATACTAACTTTATGTCCATTAAACTTTTCTTTATTTCAAATAGTGTGTGTTTTTTTTCCTGGTTTTTATTTGAATTAAAAGAAAAAAAAAAGATAGCCAGATTAGGAAGTCATTCCTATTGCTTTCATGTACAGTCCGGCCCTCAGCGGTATCTAAGGAACAATGAACCGGCCCCCAATGTCTGAGTGACAGTGAACCGGTCCCCAATGTCTAAGTGACAGTGAACCGGCACCCAATGTCTAAGTGACAGTGAACTCGCCCAAATGTCTAAGTGACAGTGAACCGGCCCCCAATGTCTAAGTGACAGTGAACCGGCCCCCAATGTCTAAGTGACAGTGAACCGGCCCCCAATGTCTAAGTGACAGTGAACAGGAACCCGTATATCTAAGTGACAGCAAACCGGCCCTCCTATGTCTAAATGACAGTGAACCGCTCCCAATGTCTACGTGACAGCGAACCGGTCCCCGTTTGTCAAAGTTACAGAGAACTGGCCTCCGGTATGTCTAAGTTACAGCGAACCGCCCAGTATGTATAAGGAAAAGTGAACCGGCCTCCAATTAAGTTTTAGTGTACCGGCCCCCGTATGTCTAAGTGATAGCAAACCGGACCCCGTATATCTAAGTGACAGCGAACCGGCCCCCGTATGTCTAAGTGACAGCGAAGCGGCCCCTGTATGTGTAAGTGACAGCGAAGCGGCCCCTGTATGTCTAATTTTAGTGAACCGGCCCCTGTATGTTTAAGTGATAGTGTACCGGCCCCCGTATGTCTAAGTGACAGCGAAGCGGCCCCTGTATGTCTAAGTTTTAGTGTACCGGCCCCTGTATGTTAAAGTGATAGTGTACCGGCCCCCGTATGTCCAAGTGACAGCGAAGCGGCCCCTGTATGTCTAATTTTAGTGTACCGGCCCCTGTATGTTTAAGTGATAGTGTACCGGCCCCCGTAGGTCCAAGTGACAGCGAAGCGGCCCCTGTATGTCTAAGTTTTAGTGTACCAGCCCCCGTACTCTACGTGTCAGCGAATCGGCCCCCGTATGTCTAAGGTACATTAAACTGGACCCTCTGTGTCTAAGGCACAGACACCCGGCCCCAAAGTGTCTAAGTGACAATGAACCGACCCAAAGTGTCTAAGATAAATTTAATCGGCCCCCAAAATCCACGGGGTTGTAAATCCGGCCCACTGATAAAATCGAACCCCTGCACCAAACAAATTAGCTTAACATAAATTAGCTTAACATAAATTAGCTTAACATAAATTAGCTTAACATATGGGTGATATCACCAGAGGATTATTAATATTGATTTGAGGCAGTTTGTCTTGAAATGTCGGCGGGCGTGTCGTATTGTGTAAAAATAGTAATGAAAACCACAAGTGCAGTCCTGATCTCTGACAGTGATATGTTTGCTCTACCTTAGCTGAACAAGACGCAGGATGGGACGAAAGAGGCGTTTGAAACTGCTAAACACTCAAAGAAATTCAATCGCAGCTGACAGGACACAAAGTAAGTTGCTCGTTAACTAATGTGTAAAGATCGTTAAGCTTATTTAAATGATACATTTCATGATTTTATTAAAACTGTATTCTGATTGAAAATTTGAAGGGGGGAAACAAAAAATACCGAGATCTCGTTCAATTTCTGTGTCCCATTACAGATTGTTTCTTTGTTATTTGTTTGTTTAATTTAACAAAAAAGAAACACCAAAAAGTGAGCAATTGTTTAAATGGTCAGTCTTGATATGATGATGTCACTGTAGGTCATTAAGTTTGACAATTTGCTTTAACAACATGCGGTAACGCAAACATTTTTTGCTCCGTAGTTCGGACATTGTTGACCTCGCCATACCTTTAAATATGCATTTTATAACAGTCAGGAGAGACGGGATATGAAGCGTAAGCCGACACGAATGTTTGACATGCTATCAGATTTAATAGTGTGTCAAATCAAGCGTGTGTCTACGGGGGGGGGGGGGGGGGGGGGGGG
>CAXITT010000286.1:373292-429578 GCA_964033795.1 Lymnaea stagnalis
AAACTGATTGACAGTTGGTTTAAATTAAAAAAAAAAAAATCAATATTAACATCACCAGTCTGGGAGTTGGAGGGGGGGGGGGAGTTAAAATATTCAGCCGCCATCTGGCCATCTTTATTAGATGCTATTTTTGAAATTATGCAAGCATTTTAAGAAACTCTTGATAATTGATCTTGACATTAAATTGCAATTAGGTTGTGGTGTGTGTTTGGTTGTGGGGGTGAGTGGAGGGTATCCAACAGATATCAGAAGTTACTTGTCTTTGATATCTCTTCAGACACTGACACAATTCTCCTAATATAAAATAAAATAATAAATGAATCTAGGTTAATAAGATAAGTACTTGATCCTTGCTACCGGAAATTTGGTCGAAAGAAATTTCGTCGCCGGAAAATGGATCGACGGAAATTTGATTGAAGGGAAATTTGGTCTAATCTTTTTTTTTTTTTTTTGCAGTTCACACATAAAAAATCTTTGTCAAATTATTTCTTTTTAAACTTAACAACTCAGTGCATTTAACCAGATCTTACAGGTGTGGGCTGATAGCGACGATTCGTTACATTATGTTACTTTCTAAATTTAAAAAAAAAGAAACCATAAAAGTTTTTTTTTTTAAATGTGTGCACACGGTGTCTCCCAATAAGCTTTTATGTCGACTAAGAGCGTTTCCCCAGAGCCCACTCTTAGTCAAGTGTTGTGAGTATAATCGCTTGAATATTTCCGAGTGTTAAGCCTGATGCGGGTTTACTGTGTTTTTTATCCAAGATTGACGTATGACAAGGCAGACGGCCAGTCACGAGTGACAATTTGCGCGACTCTGTACCCCGAACAGGTTGTTGAGGAAAGGGGACACCCCCCCCCCCCCCCCCAGATGCCTGTATTAATGGAATCATTTAGGTCGAAAACCGCCTGATGAGACTGACAAGTGATATGCTGCTACCCATGGCCATAAGGGTTTAGAATAAAAGTTCAGGCAAAGGAGTTCAGGCTTAAGAGTTTAGACATAAGAGTTTAGCCACAAGAGCTTAGGCTTAATGGTTTAGACATAATGGTTTAGGCATGAGAGTTTAGGTTTAAGAGTTTAGACATAATTGTTTAGACATAAGAGTGCAGGCGTAAGGGTTTAGACATTAGAGTTTAGACATACGATTTTAGACTGAAGAGATTAGACATAAGAGTTTAGGCTCGACCCTACAAGAGAATAAATCATATTTAGTGAAGGATGAAGATGGCTTATCATTGTTGAGATTATATGTCACGTGTCGGCTATCTTTTTAGATTTAAGAGAAGCTATTGACACGGTAGCCTTAATTTAATGACCACGTGATATGTACATTGGAAAGAAAAAAATAAAAAGCAATGACTGTCAAAGAAATGGGTTCGCTTTGTAAACATGAGACGGGAACGCAACGCTCGAAATCAAGGTCTATTCGGTGAAGGGTGGTCGTTACCATCGCCGTAAAGTAAGTCATCAACAGTATCGTCGTTTACGGCTTGGCGAACTTGAGGGGGACTACAATTGGTTAATTTAATTCCGTGCAAGTGGGCCCAGTGGTGCTAGTGGGCCCAGTGGTGCTAGTGGGCCCAGTGGTGCTAGTGGGCCCAGTGGTGCTAGTGGGCCCAGTGGTGCTAGTGGGTTCAGTGGTGCTAGTGGGCTCAGTGGTGCTAGTGGGCCCAGTGGTGCTAGTGGGCCCAGTGGTGCTAGTGGGCCCAGTGGTGCTAGTGGGCCCAGTGGTGCTTGGGGGCCCAGTGGTGCTAGTGGGCCCAGTGGTGCTAGTGGGCCCAGTGGTGCTAGTGGGCTCAGTGGTGCTAGTGGGCTCAGTGGTGCTAGTGGGCTCAGTAGTGCTAGTAGGCTCAGTAGTGCTAGTATGCTCAGTAGTGCTAGTAGGCTCAGTAGTGCTAGTAGGCTCAGTAGTGCTAGTAGGCTCAGTAGTGCTAGTAGGCTCAGTAGTGCTAGTAGGCTCAGTAGTGCTAGTAGGCTCAGTAGTGCTAGTAGGCTCAGTAGTGCTAGTGAGACGGTCGAGAACAAAGGTGTTATCTTTCTGAGGGAATTGTTAGTCGTTTAGTCAGCAGGTACCCTGTCTCTCTCTCTCTCTCTCTCTCTCTCTCTTGCTCTCCGGCATGTCGCGTTGGATCTTAGGTGGTTCGCTGCATTAGGAATAAGAGCGTTTTTTTTTTTATTTCAATCATAATCTTTGTGAAGGTGTTTTTGGAAATCTGTGGACAGATGAGACACGAGTGTGTAATATGTCTAAACTTAAAGGTTAGTAAAAAAAAGCAATCCATGAATTTTCAAAGTTTTAAGCACAAACACTCACACATACATGCACAAACACACACTCTCTCTCTCTCTCTCTCTAACATATACACACACACAGACATACACACACACGCAACACGGTTTTGTGTTGTTGTTAGGCTTTATCTCAATGCTAGACTCGCTTCTATCTCTCATGTTTCTACGTGAAAATATATATGTGTTACGGCCAAAGCCAGAAGTTCAGCCACTTCCCGAATTGGCCGGCCTGTTCTCACTTTGGCCGACTTCAACTTTGGCCGAACATATACATATTCCGATTTTTTAAAAAACTAAACAATGATATTAAATATCACAAAGTTGGTATAGTTTGTTTTACAGATCATTCAGTTGGTACGGGTATTACATATTATGCAATTGGTATAGTAGGGTTACATATCATGTTGCTTTCATAGTTGTGTTGCAGATCATGCATTTTCTATAGTTATGCATGTTTAATGCCTCAATAATATATATATGTAGTCAATCACTTATTTAACTCTGAAGTCTTCAGTGCGGTCCAAACTTTTTTGTTCAATGTAAATAGCCCAGATTTGCTCAGATTAATGCATTTGTTGGACTTCAGATTTCAGACGCCAGACCTTGACAGCGCCATGCAACTTTCAATATATTGATATACTTTTTAAAAAAATTCTTACCAACAAGATCGACGCTAATTATTTTAGCGCTTAAGTTTACGAATTTTTCATTCACAGGGATCAAGATAGAAATGTCGAATTTTTGGGAAATGAGAGCACGTCAAAGACTTGGTATGTATTTATTGAATGCTTTTTATCATGTGTTCTGTTACCGGGGGGGGGGGGGCGACAGAATAGTATTTTTGACTAAGAAAATAAAAATGAATTCATCGTGTAACTCAAATAAATCATAGAAACATAAAATTATTATTTTAAACAAGCACTTACTATAAAAAAAAATTTAAAAAAATTTTGGGAAATGAAGACACGTCAAAGACTTGGTATGTATTGAATGAATGCTTTTTATCATGTGTTCTGTTACCGGGGGGGGGGGGGCGACAGAATAGTATATTTGACTAAGAAAATAAAAATGAATTCATCGTGTAACTCAAATAAATCATAGAAACATACAATTATTATTGTAAACAAGCACTTACTATAAAACAAAATTTAAAAAATTAGATTTTTATTTTTTGTTTTGAATGTCTGTTTGTTAAGAACACCAATACATAATGGAACCAAAGAACTGCTTTGACATGGAACAGCTGTAAAGTAAATCAATAAATAGTTGTAATAAAATGACGTGGTTTGTTTGTGCACTATAAGTTGTTTTTTTTTTTTTTGGGCAATGTATTTGGCAAGCTATGAGCGAGGACCGGGCGGAAGGGGGAATGTCACACTGATATGTCAACAACCCTAGTCGTTTTGGGTTCTTAAAGATAATCCTACATTTAGTTTTAATCATTTTTATTATTTTAAATATCAACTTTAGTGTTGATGCAGCAAAAGCTTTGGTTTAGTACTTTCTCTCTAATCTCATTTCCATATTTAGAGCGCAATCTTGTACATAGAACGTCATTTGTTTGTTTACACACGTGACATCTTAAGACTTTCTCGTGCAGTGTTCACCCGTTGAATGGTTGGGAAAATGCGTAGGTGAGCGAGTGAGCGAGCTCCTTCAAACTGGGTCGACTTGGGCGACTTGGGCGACTTGGGCGACTTGGGCGACTTGGGCGACTTGGGCGACTTGGGCGACTTGGGCGACTTGGGCGACTTGGGCGACTTGGGCGACTTGGGCGACTTGGGCGACTTGGGCGACTTGGGCGACTTGGGCGACTTGGGCGACTTGGGCGACTTGGGCGACTTGGGCGACTTGGGCGACTTGGGCGACTTGGGCGACTTGGGCGACTTGGGCGACTTGGGCGACTTGGGCGACTTGGGCGACTTGGGCGACTTGGGCGACTTGGGCGACTTGGGCGACTTGGGCGACTTGGGCGACTTGGGCGACTTGGGCGACTTGGGCGACTTGGGCGACTTGGGCGACTTGGGCGACTTGGGCGACTTGGGCGACTTGGGCGACTTGGGCGACTTGGGCGACTTGGGCGACTTGGGCGACTTGGGCGACTTGGGCGACTTGGGCGACTTGGGCGACTTGGGCGACTTGGGCGACTTGGGCGACTTGGGCGACTTGGGCGACTTGGGCGACTTGGGCGACTTGGGCGACTTGGGCGACTTGGGCGACTTGGGCGACTTGGGCGACTTGGGCGACTTGGGCGACTTGGGCGACTTGGGCGACTTGGGCGACTTGGGCGACTTGGGCGACTTGGGCGACTTGGGCGACTTGGGCGACTTGGGCGACTTGGGCGACTTGGGCGACTTGGGCGACTTGGGCGACTTGGGCGACTTGGGCGACTTGAGCGACTTGAGCGACTTGGGCGACTTGGGCGACTTGGGCGACTTGGGCGACTTGGGCGACTTGGGTGACTTGGGCGACTTGGGCGACTTGGGCGAGTTGCCACTGTCAGTTAAACTATCCCAGTTTATCGGGTCTGCTTCGCAAATGAATGAAGAAATTGGTGGGTGCCCTGAGATATACTTATTTTTTTTTTTAGTTTTATACCTTGGTAAACAGTTAACTTGCTTTCAGCATTCGATGTCTAAAGGAAGTTAGTGATTCTACTTTTGTCAATACTTTAAAGATTACAAGATTAATGCTAAAATGTGGAAAAGTAAGTGTAGAGAATATTTTCTCAAATATAAAATAAAATAAAACATATTTAAGTTCAGTACGAATTATTTGGCTTCATAGAGTGCTACCTACACATCTGCACAGTCTTTCATAGTTCTTTTTTTTTTCTTTGCGTAATGTATTTTTAGAAATATTTAAATTATTTGCTAAAATGTTTTCGTTAATCCTTTAATTGATATGTGTTGACGGCTTTTTATTATAGTTATATATTCACGTTAAAATATACACAAGTACTAACACACACACACACACACACACCACATATATATATATTCGATTGTGTGTGCGTGTGCTTTCTTGTTATAGTATGTGTGTTTGTTTCCTGGTCACCACATTAAACTATCTTGATATCATTGCATCATACGGAAACCACCACTTCCTTCACCTTGACAAGGTCATTGATCGCGAATACCTCTAGGCGTAGGGATTTATTATGACGTTAAGAATAAAAAAAAAGTGCAGTGAATAGAGGGCAGACGAGGACGTGAACCAAACATGCGCAAGGGTCATGTTGGCGGTCTGCTCAAACTGGGTCAAGGACAGTCAACTTCTGCTACGCAGTTTAAGCCAGTGCACCAATTAAGATCTTTCTCAGTTATTTAAAGGAGAGTTTATATTTGTGTGAGGCATAAAGAGACAATTTGAATAATAACTAGAGGCAGGGCCCTGACAAGGAAAAGCGGCGCCCGGGGCAGGACCCCATAAAGGCGCCCATCAATGATCGCAAAGACAGTCTAGGCTGTTTTAAAAATTAAAAAAAAAAACAAGTTGTAATATGTATGGGGTGGAAATGCTTAAGTACAGGAGCAGAAGAGGCTAGCCTCCACTGGCGGGACAGTTATTCTATTGTGTGGAGGCATTTAGGACAAACTGAAAAGTTTTGTCGAAACCAGCAACTCCGCTGATAAGCAAAGAAGGTGGGTGGAGGGGGGTGAACTATTTAAATAAGGTGGAGAATCATGTACAGCAGCGGTTCTAAACCTGTGGGTCGCGACCCCTTTGCGGGTCGCACGACCCTTTCCCAGGGATCGCCTTAGACAATTTGAAAACGCATATACTCTACAGTTATGAAGTAGCAACTAAAATAATTTGGTGGCTGGGGGTCGCCACAACACGAGGAACTGTATTAAAGGGTCGCGGAATTAGGAAGGTTGAGAACCACTGATGTACAGTGTCATTTGGTATTCAGTGCCATAGTGGGCGGATTATCTTAACCGTACCTGTCAAACCAAGGTCAGGGTCGCTCCATGTCGTAATGAGGTCATGTTGTGACGCTGGTAATTTGTTCACGCCAACTTTTAAACCCAGCCGCTATTAATATAGAGCTAACAAAAGAACTCCTGCTGGGACTGAGGTAGAATTATCACATTCTGTATACACATGCATGCTTTCTAAAATACGTATTTACATGCCGTTATGAGAACGCTAGGGAGAGTGGCCTACTGTGAAACGGACGTAGCACTACATCTCGTAACGGCTGACATAAACGGTTCTATTTAATCGAGTTTTTCGCTGTGGCTTATGGCGAGGTATTAGGTATTTTAAGACATTAAAATCAAAAAAAAAAAAAAAAAAAAGATAAAAAAAAAGAAAAAAAAAAGAAAAAAAAAAAACACAAAACGTTTCTATTTAATCGAGTTTTTCGCTGTGGATTATGGCGAGGTATTAGGTATTTTAAGACATTAAAAAAAAAAAAAAAAAAAAATAAAGATAAAAAAAAAGAAAAAAAATAGAAAACAAAAGAACTCATACATCCTGGACGAACTCATTCACCAATTCCCCCCAAAAGCTTAAACATTTTAGAAACACTAAGCTAGCGAAAAGAAAGGGCTCGAGTGCCAGTGGTGACCTCATGACGATGTATTACAGACTTTAGGGGTAGCTGTCCACACTGAATCAGTCTGATGTCTCGCCCATTGATGTTAATGACATACCTAGGGTTATGACACCCGGGGCGGAAAATAATATTTTCGCCCTTCCATGATGAAATATCTGCTGGTTAACCGAAAATCCGCCTCCCCCAACCTCCTCCCAGCCCCCCAAAAAAGGAAAATAAATGTACCACACCCGCTCCCCTTTTTTAAAGAACATGTTCCACAGCAGTGGCGAAGCGAGGGTGTTTGGCGCCTTGGGACAAGATTCGCGCCCGGGGACAAGATCCATTTTTAGCGCCCCTTTTGCATTTTTTCAACTCTCAAACCCATTATTTTCATCAATAAAATAATGTCAAAGCACATTTTGGCGCCCCTAACTAGCTGGCGCCCGGAGACATCTGTACCCCCCCCCTGCCCCTACCACGCTACACCTCTGTTCCGCAGTTATCTCAAAATCTCTCTTTATCGATCTCACAGTCTTTGAATTCCCTCTCTCCCAACCACTCTCTTCACTCTTTCTTCTTCCCTCACTCTTTCTTCTGCCCTCTCTAACTTTTCTCTCCCCCCATCTCGCTCTCTTCCTCTTCTTTCTACCGTTCCCTAGTTTCTCTTCATCACCTTCCCTCTCTCTTCTATCCTTCGCTTTAACTTTTCTCTCTTTTAATCTTCTCTCTCCCCCCCCCCCTCCGTTCTCTTTATCCTCTACCCTCTCACCCTGCTTTCCTTCTATCTTTTTTTCCCTCTCTCTCTTCCTCTCGTCCTTTTCTAGCTCCCGGCTCCCCCTTTTCTCTTCATCCTTTTCCCTCTTTATCCACTACCTCTCTATTTTCAAGCACTCTCTCTCTGTCTCTCTTCCTCTTCACTGCCCCGCTCCATCTTTTCTCTCCACCCTTTTCCCCCTCTCTCCTCTCCCCATCTCCAGCTTTTCTCTCATTCTCTCTCTTCTTCTTGTCTCTTCCCTCCCTCTTTTCTCTTCATCCCTCATGTCTCTTTCTCATCTCCCCTCTCTTAATTTCCGATCCCTCTTTCTCTTCTCTCTTCACTCACTCTTTTTTGTTCATCGTGCCCCTCCCCCTCTCTCCTCCCGTCTCTGTGTATGTTTACATACATGAACATAATAACAGTTAAAGAGAAATACATTTCAACATACACTCCAACGGGTTTCTATATTCCTTACATTGTGCTTGTTTTTTGTTCTGTAAGTCTGATCACGATTGCCTTGTGACCTGAGGTTTGATAAGGTCTTATCGGGGGGGGGGGGGGGGTGGGGGGGGGGGGGGGGGGTGGGGATGGCAGTGGGAGAGGATTTTCTTTATCGTATTCTCCGGCAGTTGGTTGATACTATCGATATAGAGACATATTTTGTTGACTGCCATTTGATTCGTGCAGCAGTGTCGGTGTGATAGTGCCATACCCACTATTGTGGTGTAAATAAGTGGATGCAGCACAGAGATTAGATGTGGATAGTTATCAGAATATAAGTTTCATAGTGGTTAAAGTTTAGTGGTTTCAGTTTAGAGATAATGAAGACATTGTAACGCATTGAGCTGTAACCGAAACTAGTATTTTTGATTTTTTTATTTGTTTTAAAATAAAGTTGTTGCATATAATTTGTTTCCACGAATGGAGATATCAGGTAACGTTAATTTCCTTTTAAGTTATTAGTAAAATGATGTTGTAAATTAAAATTTAAAGTAGAAAACAGGTACTAGAACTGGAGATAAAATACGCCGTTACCAGCATTGAAGCCCGCGTGGCAATACTTCAAATGGTATTATTGAGTCAAAAATGGTCAAAATTCTTCATATAGATGAGTTGATAGTAGGTATAGAAAGAGAGAGAGAGGGTGGGGAAAGACAGAGGGATAGAGAGAGAGAGAGAGAGAGAGAGAGAGAGAGAGCGGGATGAGGATGGGAAGCAGAAAGTGACAGATAAGAGAGTGAGAAGCTAAGGATAGAGAGAATTAATCGAGACGCCTGGCGCCCTTCGGGGTGTTGCAGTGTGTAGTGTAGACTACTTTTTGCCCTTACAATAGATTCCTGAGATTAGGTAGCGCTTTATAGTACACTGTGCGCTTTATAGTACACTGTGTGCTTTATAGTACACTGTGTGCTTTATAGTGCACTGTGCGCTTTTTAGTACACTGTGCGCTTTATAGTACACTGTACGCTTTATAGTACACTGTACGCTTTATAGTGCACTGTGCGCTTTTTATTACACTGTGCGCTTTATACCAGTTTTGAAGCATTGATCCCGTGTCTTATAAGTAGCTTATTGTAAGATAATGTTTATTTTTTTTTAAACATAATAATTGATAAGAATGAACTATTTAATCTGTTAACATCTCCAAGTAGGGGCTCGTTTACTGTGCAAAAACAGACAGACATGCCTTTCGGTACGGAACAAAATAAAAATACGTTTGAGCCGAACTTAACACGTTATCAAATATAAGATAAGAAGGTGCTATCTCCGAGACAAGTGGGCTTAGACTCCACAATTATTGAATTTCCTTTGTTCAATTAACCCCTTCTCCTCGCACCTTGAAACCAGGAGTAGCCAACCCGTAGCCCATGTTTAATACTGCGGTCATTGTTCGCATAATTTTTTTCCCAATAAACTTAAGCGTTCTTCATTCAACTGGCAAAGATATTGGTTCTAAAAAGACAAAGCAAGAGAAAGAACAAGCTTATATAACATTTGCTTTAGTTTCATTCTGTTTTGTTACTCAGCCTTTCATTTTGCAGGCTAAGAAAAGGTAAATCTTTCTACGCATCATTGAGTAGGGACTCATTTTAATAGTTCAATACAAGGTGTCATAACATACGGCCGTTAAGCGTTTCATCACATCTTAAGTGGCCCGCGAATCATTGTGGACACGGAGTTAGAGATGACTTTTGCTGTTTTGTTTTGGAGCTCCGCCTTAGCTCAGCTTCGGACAAATATTTTCAGCTCCGCTCCAGCAGAGCTCCGAGTTCCTGTTAAAGTTGTGATTAAGGAATTGCAACGGATTTAAAGGAATGTGTTTATTATTGTCACTTATCTTTCTCATTAGCAAGGCATTAGAAGCCCATGTTCGAGTAACAAAGCTGGTAGAATGGTTCGTCAACAGAGCTGCTACAAGAGTAGGCGATATACCTGGAAGACGCGTGGGGGAAACAGTTGCGGTAAAGTCGGGCAACTTAGCTTGTGGATGATTGCTGCAATTTAGATCGCAGAAGAGTGACGAGACATAGAAAGGGGCAACATTGATGATAATGGCATTGGGAAACATTGGAATGGGGCAAATTAGATGTAGAAGAAAGAGGCAAGATTGCGGTTAGAGACTTAGGGCGTCATAGAAGAAAGATGCTAAATAACTAATTTAGAGTGGATTGACATGCGTGGTAGATAAGTGGAGCAGCAAGAGTGGTGGATAAGTGGTGCAAAATGGGTGGTGAATGAGTTGAAGAATAATTTTTAATTTATTAATAAAATAAATTTAAGGTACCAATTATCTAAAATTGTATTATTTTTTACAGTTTAAAAAAAACAAAAACAATTTGTTTCACACTTTTGGAGCTCCGAGCCGTAAGAACATTTACAAACTCTAGCTCCGGGCTAAAAGTCCCTTCTCCAGAGCTCCAAGCTTCAGGTTGTAGCCCCGCTCTTAAGGCTTGTTTTAGGATTGGCCACCATAGTCATAGTGTCAAATCGCAACGCTGATTATATGTGAAATGATTCCTAATGCTATCAATAAACACCAGGCAATAAATCTGTCAACATGCCTTAGCTAAAGGTCTCTAACAACCAAGCACCCCGTCAAATATACTATGTTATTGAAATTACATAGAGTATTACATCAGGTGACAAAATATATCGTCCAAAACCTTAATTTAGGAGCTCTCAAATTATTTAGCATTTTTTACCCTTGAAAAAAATGCTAAAATGTGATCGTTTGTACATTTTGTTATCCAGGATGTACAACATAACCATAATTTCATTCTGTTAGAGGAGATCCTTAAGGACATGCTTTAGACACTAGCTTAGTCTCGCTCCTGGAATCTATTGTGCTCAAATACGTAGTTAAAAACCTCAAGGAAAATAATATTTTTTTTGTTCAAAAAATCAAGTTATTTACTTACATCCAGCGGATTTGTTGTTTGTTGTTTTTTTTTTTAGATGAAAATGTGTCGGTACAGTCAAATTAAATGGGGTGGGAGAAGAGATCGGGGGCGCCGAACGCAAATGTGGGGGGGGGGGTAAAATTTGAAAAAATCAAGTTATTTACTTACATCCAGCGGATTTGTTGTTTGTTGTTTTTTTTTTTAGATGAAAATGTGTCGGTACAGTCAAATTAAATGGGGTGGGAGAAGAGATCGGGGGCGCCGAACGAAAATGTGGGGGGGGGGGTAAATTTTGGATAGAGGTCTCTGTAAGTCCCTCCCAAGGATATTTTTAAAAAATTCAAAAATATAGGATGCATTTAGTATTTAATTTTGCATCATTTTACACTCAACCGTCTAGTTACAGAAAAATTGCGAGTTTAAATGTTGTTGCCATAGACCATGTATGGGTCACACAAATTATTTTTAGTTGAATCTAAATAATAATGTTGTTTCATAATTTTATTTTGAACTAATTATTTGTTTAAACTAATTCATCAATAAATAAAGATAATTTAAAAATAAAATAAAAATATGTTTGAAACAGTTGATTGCTAATTTTTTTAACAAAGATCATCTATTGGTATGTAGTATAATAAGTGTTATTTTGTATTTATTTTAAAACGTACGTAGATTTTCTCACAATTTACACTTACCAAAAAACATGAGTAAAAATTCTGATTGGTATAAAAAGTCTGAATATTGTGTAAGACTATTTAAAAATTGAGCATTGTTTTAAAAAAATATATCCCTAGAAGCGTGAGGACCTGGGCCAGTGCCAAGTGGGTCCTTGCCTTCAGATATAACTTTTGATACCGTCGAAATCATAAACGATAGTTGAAAGTGTAATTCGGTACATGATAACACAACGGGTGTTCTGTTATCTAGATCCCCGCTGTTTACAAGTATCGTTAGATCTCAAGTGCTGGTTTAGGGGCACGGATGCTTTGTTGTTAGATCAAGCTAAAGGTCACACACCGTTTCAAATAAAGCATGAGAGGAGGCCATCTCTAATTGTTCTGTAAGAGTGTTTAACACGGGTCTAAACTTCATTTGGATTATCTCTGTTTGTGTGCGCGCCGTGATGGCATGCAATATTTCCAGGGGACACATTTTAAATAAAAAAACAGGTAAAATTAATTTTAAAAAATATTATTCAACCAAAAATGTACCAACTGACGTCGTACTGAGAGTAACCTATAATAAACCCCGAGTGGATCGCTCTTTCCTGCTCGGCTCTCCATGCGATGAGTGAGATGCTTTCACTTGCTGTTTCCCGAGTCGTGAGCTTCATAATGTACTCATCAAATGCTCACAAAAGAACATCTAGACTCTAGACTTCCACTCAGACCTAACTAATGGTTTTCTTTTCCTTGCATGGTTTCACAGCGGCTGCAGATCTTCTTTCCACATCATTCACCCACATATGCCTAGGTCTGCCTTTAAAAAGTTTTTCTCTTCACTCCTCTGTCATTTGGCAAGCTCTCTAAGTGTCTTTTATTTTTGCAACTATCGTGGGATCCGGATATAGACTGTAAAATTCCTTGTTGGTTCGTATTCTCCATCCATATTCATCCTTTGTTGATCCATATATTTTCCTGAGAACTTTTCTCTCCCATGTGTTTAATAGGTTTTCTGTCGTTTTTGTTAGGGTCCAAGTTTCACTTGCATATGTTACATCTGGTCTGATCACAGTTTTATAAAAAGTTTTCTTTGTTTCCCTTGGAATATTTTTTTACTTTTGAGTATTTTCGGACCACTTTCGCTTGCCCTTTTTATACTTGACATTCTTTATTTCATTTCCTTTAGTATTTCGCTTCCGTCATTCAGTAAAGATCCTATGTATTTGAATTAATTTACTTTTTCAAAAGTCTGGTTGACAATTTTTAATGGCTTCATCTGTCTGTTCTCGTATCCTAGTCATGTCGTTGTTGTTTTCTGTTAAGTTCCAGAATTTTTCTGCGTGTTTGTTCCACAAACATTTTACATGGATGGATGGATGGATCTTGACCAAATTTGGCACATATATCAATCATTATCTAAAATTTAAGACTGGGCCGGGGGGGGGGTGGTTATGACATTTTTTATATCCGTTTGGGGTCGTGGCCACAAACCCTTTTTTTTTCTTGTAAGAGTTGTAAAATAAAATTAACAATAAATATTACTAAATGAAGGAATGAATCTAGACCAAACTTAGTACACATACTTTTGGTTATACATATTCAAATACCGAATGGTACTGAATTCATAATATCCATTCCTCTGGAGTCCCTAACCCTAACCCCGTATTAGTTTCCTTATATAAGCTATATAAATAGCAATAGGCTTAGACAACACTATAGTTTCTATGTGACTTGACGAATATAGGCCTAGCAAGGTAGCAATACACTTCATTGTCCGTATTGGAATACCAGTGGATTTAAATTTAATAATATCCAAAGCATGCAGGGCCGATATAGAATTTTTCTTTTTAAAGTTCGATAATTTAAAAAAAGCGATATCTATGGCATTTTTAAACCTTTTAACACTTTAATTTATCTCAATGATTTTTATAGGACATTCCCCCCCCCCCATCTCAGATATAACTAAAACGGTACTTTATTAAATGGCCCCCACCGGAGTCCCTGTTTCAATTTAAATGTAATATAGTTAAAGTTTTATAATTTAGTTGTATAATTGTCCACATTCCAGGAATAAATACGTGGAAAAGTAATTTTTTACACGTTTTATGGAAGATAATAAATTTAATCTAGAATTTTCCAGTAGGTTCTATATTGATCTAAGGGGATATATAATGGGATTTGAATGACCTGTGATGCACCCTCCTTGCCCTGTCTCATTTTCTGTCTCGGGTTGATCCTGTATTTAAGTTTATGCCAAAACGTGCCAAGTGTACTTGTTTTTATAGCCATTTTAATGTTTTAGCTACTGTTTTTATAGTCATTTTTCACATTGTTGTTACTATTCTAGTGTCTCTGGTTTTTCATTTTTAGTTTGATTTAGCAGCTTAAATAGTTTACATATTTTTTAATAATTATAAAGCGCTTAGAGCTGTAAGGTAAGCGCTATACAAAAATGCCTAAATAATAAAAATAATAAAGAGAATTCGAACAAAATCGTACTGAGCAAGATCCCATAAAGGAACAGGATCCCAATGGGGAACGAGATCCAACAATAAACGTGAACCCATCGTTGACGCCATTCAATCGGGGAACGGGATTAAAATGGGATTGGGATCCTATCGGTAAATGTGTTAACATCGGAAAAGGCGGGTCCCTATGTGGAACGGGATCCCACAAAGAACATTATCCTAACGGGATCAGTATCCCACTGGGATCAGGATCCACATGATCGGGATACAACGACCGTAAAGTTGGATGCCACCGGCACCGGGATCCCACTGGGTTCGAGATACCGACGGCATCCGGAATTCACCACGATCTGGATTCCCCTGGATCCGGAGCCACAAGGAAACGGGGGTTGTGTCGGGATCGGGGTCAGAACGGATTGGGGTCCCACCGGAGATGGGGTAGTACTAGGATCAGCTTCCTAATGAAATCCCCGGCCACGTTAGGTAAAGCGGCCAGTTATTTTTTATTATATTTCAATTTCCCAACTCTTTTACACAGACGATTTATCAATTATTTTTAAAAAATAAAATAATATAACACCCCAAACACACTTGCAATATTTTTAGGAATGTCATTGAGGGAAGTTATCAGTAATTTTATTTCGTTAAATAAGTAGCATACAATTTCCTTACCCTTTTCTCCGAAAATCAGAAAGAAAACAACTAAATTTTTGGAGGATAAGGCTGCAACTGAAAATATGTTAGAACGTGTTGTCCTTGGCAACGAGTCTATGTGCCAAGTTGTAGCTCGATAGGTCGACGGGATGAAGGTCAATTAACCGTCCGAAGAATTTGCCAACACAACGGACAGAGAGAAAGAAACACGCGAACAAAAAAGAAGTTAATATAAAGGATTAAAAAAAACCCCAACACTTAAACTTGTTTTAAAGCGCTAAATGTAGCCACCCCAATTATATTAACAAATAACCTAACACATCAACCACATGATTTTTTTCCCTGTTGAGTGTCAACTGGTCAAAAGATAACAGAGAACTAAACAACCGTGTGATAAAAACTGAAGAGACACGGTGGAGTAAATATTTAGATTAAATTGACTGAACGGTGTATATTCGATTCTGAAAATCATGCCAATTAATAAGAAATAAATTCACTAAACTTTTTTTTTCCCAGGGGATGGCCCTGAGATGTCGAAAGATGATAAATTCTTGAAAATGGCCTACGAGAGTCAAGGTAAGCCAGTGCTGTTTTGAATGTTGATTAACTTATCGAAGAATTTAAGATACACTTCCGTATGGAAGTTACAATTAGTTTCACATGCGACGATTCTCCCAGCTGACTAAGCAGATTGTCCATCTCCACAACACAAAGTAATATTAACAAGATTGGAAGAAGATTACCTCAACTGCTGCAGGAAAAAAAATGTTTCTAATTGATTCATACCCTTTTCTTGTACATGATAAATTTCTTTCTGTTACAACAGCGGGTCAAACCAAACCCCACCACATTTTCCAAAATATTCATATACTGAAGGACTGATAAAATAATTCCAAATCTTGACCACATGTGAACTCACCAGTTGCCAGTCGATCGTGGTAGCTGCTATCATGAATTTGTTTTTAATGTTTAATTAATTGATTTTAATTATAAATAATACATTCAAAAAGACAATAACTACCTTTGATCATTGCTTTATTAGCATTTATCTTGTCTATCTATATATAATATATAAATAAATAAATAAATAAATATATATATATATATATATATAGATCTATATATATATATATATATATATATATATATATATATATATAAATATAAATAAAAAAAAATATAAATATATATATATATATATATATATATATATATATATATATATATATATATATATATATATATATATATATATAATATATATATATATATATATATGCGTGTATATTAGGTAGGTATATACATAAGATACATATACAGATATTTCCTTATACATAAAATTGTTTTCACATCTCCTAAAGAACTCTAAAACACCTTTCTTTTAAATATAAATTATTTTTTTATAAAACCCTTTCAATAGGTTGTAATGTTCATGCCAGCAGTCAGTTGACTACTGCTTCAAACTAAGCCAACATGTATTTTACTCTTGTATTTACGGATGAATTTACAGTGGATTGTTAATTTTTTGGGCTAATGGGCCTTTTAAAACCTACGGATACTTTAAAATTTACTTTTCAAGTTACTAACATTTCTTTCTGCATAAAATAAGTATACATATCGTTAATGACACCAGGATGCATCACTGCCCTGTTAATATAAGTCGATGACCAAAGACGAATTGTGTTTACTAACTTCAATTTTTTTTTTTTTTTAATTAGAAATTATCGTTCAAAATCCCGTAAACAAAAAAAACCCCACACATGTCACATTTTCCTCCCACTGTTAATATAAGTCGATGACCAAAGACGAATTGTGTTTACTAACTTCAATTTTTTTTTTTTTTAATTAGAAATTATCGTTCAAAATCCCGTAAACAAAAAAAACCCCACACATGTCACATTTTCCTCCCGACAAGCAGGTGACCATGAAGCAGGCATATTACAAGAAGATGGGATGGAGTTGACAGCCACGAGTTGTCAGAAGAACCCAGGACATGTCTGTTATTTTGAGGCGTCTAAATTTGCAAAAGATAATATTCCAAAACCTTATAATGTAAGATGTAGATAATATATTGATTTAAAAAAAAATATAATAAGTTATTGAAATACGTTTAGAATGTCAAGAAGAAAAACGAAATTAAAATATTATTATTTAATTTTTTTATACTTATATTTATAAGAAACTCTTATTACAACTTATCTATAATGCAACAAATGTATACTTCAGTTACCATGCAACATGTATACACTTTAGTTATCATTAAAGGAAATGAGTAAAACAAAGTATGTGAAATCCTGAAAAGGATTTATGGAACATTGACCCCACATAGCATGAACGTCATGCTTTCATTCACATTTTGTGCCTTGACCTCGCCCCTTCACGTCACGACTTATCGCATTAGATTTTCTTCTCCTCTTTTATTTCCCCTTTTAACAGGGTATTCAAACGCTTACCTACTTATTTTCTGTCACAATTATTTTGCTGTCCTCTTGAATACTACTTTTAAGCTAAGTGCTATTTGAAACAGAAAAAAAAAAAAAATTCTGTTGTTTGTTCGCTGACGAAGGCTTTCTGCCAACACGTTCGGTTTTTTTTTTTTTTTTTTTTTTTTTTTTCTTTGCGATTCTTTTCATGTTTTCAGATAATTTTTTTTACTCATTTCTCTTTTTATAAACCTCATTGCAATCTCTCCCATTATTACCTAGTTAGCATTCAACATATAAACACTAAAGTTATCATATAACATATAAACACATCAGTTATCATACAACATATAAACACATCAGTTATCATGCAACATATAAACACTTCAGTTATCATGCAACCTATATACATTTATCACAGTTAGCACACCACTTAAACTATATGTTTCAGTTCATATTCATACTTTCTTTCATTTCTTAAGATTGCTATGTCTGCCTGCTAGTAATTATTTTTTACTGATGCTTGAACAATATCGTTCTTTACAACAAACGTTACCGAAATAATGACGTAATCGCTTATTGTTTACTTAATATTGCCCAACCCATAACGGCAATAGCCTCAAATAAATAATATTTTCTATAACATACAATATACACCATAAAAGACACATCCTACACAGCTATAGATTCATACTTAGACATAACTCTGCAGGGATCCTTAGAAAGTTGAACACGTTATATACGAACACAAAGAAGAAATTGACACTTCATACGCATGTAAGAAACACGTGTGTTGAGAAGCATGACATTCTTCTAGTGCACAAGGAGCTACTGTTTCTAAATTTAGATGTATTAAACACCATTGTAAAAAGTTTACTATTTTTTATAATGCTTTTTTTTCTTCTTTTTTTAAAAAAAAATGCTTTCATTATAATATTACAGTAGTTGTAAAAGATTTTCAAAACTGTAACTGTAATGACATGGTTATTAAATTGTTTTCATAGTTTTTCAACAATTACATAATTGGTAAAATCCTTGAAACCATACTAATCGCAACTAATAATGGGAGTCGCTTAGTCGATTGATTTGTCACGTGATGAGAGTAAAAACAAGTAAGACTTCCGGTAGGCTGTATACAACACACTAGTGCATGACAACAGTAGCCGGATACACACTACAATTACACTACATTTCGTCCAATGAAAATTAACAATTAAATAAACAAAGGGGAATGACTCCTGCATCAATATTGAATAAAAACGCAAATGACGTCATGAGCACGCATGGAGCTTAACAACATCCTGCCGATAATAGTATTGATAGTTCCCATCGAATATCGCTCACAAATTTTTCTTGAAATAACTTTCTTCCTTTAATCATAACTGACGTATATTTATTGTCACATTTATGCATTTCATTTAAAAAACGCATGTATTCCAGAATATTTCGAAAGGTAAAATTTTTAAGTAACATGACATTGGGGAAGCACTGATGAAGTATCTTTTGTTGTGTGTAGCAGCCTAGTGATGGCTTACTCATATCACGTGACCAAACAAGGAAGTGACTAAGCGACTCCCATTATCTAGTTCAAAATGTGTGTGTAAATCTATTTATGATATAATGGTGAGCTCAATAGCGCGCCAAAAATAATTACTTCCTTATAGCTGCGTAAAAAAAGAGTGGTAATAGATAATTTATTTATGTGACTGAATGCGTGATTTATTGAAACTTTTGTATAAAAATGAGGACGAAGGGGTATAAAAAGGAATATCAACATATTTCAAACTCGTATAATGAATGTGCCTTGGCGCACCGGGGGGTGGGGGAAGAGGGTCAGGTTGTGACCAGTATTTTCAGTTGATTGAAAGTTCAATTATGGCTGTGGCCCTTGCTTGGTGTGCTTTAACTAGTGTTATAAAACACGTTCAATTAATAATTTTAATAAATACCATATTGAAACCAATAATTAAGTGTTAGTTAATAATATACTTATCAAAGGGTTTCCTATACGTCAAAATATATATTTTTATTAAGAGTCACAAAGTTTTTACACATCTAATCCTGTCAATTGTATAATATTGCGTAATCTTTTTGTACAGACAAATGACATCTTTGCATGCATCAGTGAACTTATATTCCTGACCGTCAAGTTAATCATCAAAGGGACCAGTGGTGCCAGGCCTGACAATTACGACTTCGCCAACAGCAGGCTGACCAGATGTGGCAGCGGCAGCATCTACATCCCAGACCCAGAAAAAAGGACCAGGGATGACAACTGTCCGTGTAAAAAATGCAAGAATTATCAAAACAGGACCACCGATTTTGGCTACATCTGGGTCACCACGGCCAAGCATGTCATCTACAACGACGAAGAGGCGCAGAGGACAAAAGTCTGGCTGAACTATGACGACGTGGCCAAAGAAAACGTTTCAAAACTCCACGGACATCGTCTAGTCGTCGACAACGAAGAAGCCGATCGTTGCATCCTTGAGTGCGTGACCCACGACCTTTCGCTCTGCGGTAAAATCAACCAAGCGAGAGATAGGGTCAAAGACTTTGAACGACAATTCAGCAAGGAATTTGGTGACAGCGAGGCCCCGCCTCTAGCCACTTTAATTTCACACCCCCATGGGATGCCCAAGAGGATCGGTTTCGGAAAGGACGTAAAGAGGGAGTTTGTTAAGGCTGAGAATGAAGACGTCGAGTGGACAACGTACACATACGACGCCCCAACCTGTACCGGGAGCAGTGGGGCGTTGGTGTGGCTTTTAGGTCACGAGCGGGTGGGGTTCAAAGACAACAAGATCACGACGCACACTCACGCCAAGAAAGAGGGGCTTCGAAATAAAAGTGGTCGAGGTTTAGACTATGTCAAAAAATGTTGACGATGACATCGTGATGATTCTAAAACACAGTCGGCCAAACATGCATTACCCCCTTAACATAGAGAACTTGTGTATCACAATGAAATTTGTTTCAAAATACAATGATCCGTATGCACCCAAGCCGAAGTGAAAAGTTTGTTCAAATTTATAATAAACGTGTTGACTTTTGCACTTAATTGGATTTTGTATTTTCGCAGAGAAATGCTGAAAAAGTTTATTATTTCTTTTACATTGTTACCAACATTTTTAATTTTTTTTTAATCAAGTTGTTTTTTTAATCAAATTAAAAAAACAAACCCTGTTCAACTATTTGTGTTTAAACTTTTCTGTTGAATTTTGTAAAGGAGGCTGATCCCCTTAGAATCACAAAAAAAAGTAATTCATATATTTATCTAGGCCAGCTGCCAAACAGTTTTTCTTTCAGGCATCACTCTTAAAATAAAAGGATGATAAGGAAAATGTGACCTACAGCTTTGCAAGCATTAATCTAAAAATTAAACAATTTGTAGATTAATGTTAAATAGGAAGTTGAAATAATAATTTTCTTGAACTTGTTTCAAGATTTTTTAAATCTACTTTTTTTTGTTTCTTTCTTTCGTTGAGAGATTTGGAAAATAAATATGCTTTAAGCCTTAAAGTAGTTGGACGAATATTTTCCCCAGGCACCATATGTTCATCGCAGTTGTGTAACTGAGGTTAATGCCACTGGGGTTGTTCAAGTTTTTGCCACATACACCCCTTCCCCGAAAACGTTGTTTTGGATCTAAATGCTGCCCGTCAAAAAGAGAAAAAGAGCCGTCTCCCGGACGGACCGAATTTTCCCCGCACTACTCCCTAAGATAATAGTTGATTGACTTGTAATTTATCTTCCCTTTAATATTTTAGCCTTGAGCCAATTGATATAGCTCTAAAATTATTATCTTTTTTTTTGGACACAATCTACAAAACGTATGTCAGAAATATGAAGGATCAACAAGTAAAATTTTTAGGCTCACAATCATGACACACTAGTATTTCTGAGATGAGGGGATAGCTCCTAGGACCTCATGTCACAATCATGACACACTAGTATTTCTGAGATGAGGGGATAGCTCCTAGGACCTCATGTCACAATCATGACACACTAGTATTTCTGAGATGAGGGGATAGCTCCTAGGACCTCATGTCACAATCATGACACACTAGTATTTCTGAGATGAGGGGATAGCTCCTAGGACCTCATGTCACATTCATATTTATGGGATGCGTGAATAGCTCTCAGGACATCAGGATGTTGAAAAGAACTTATCTTGTAGCTTGTCACAGGAATCGCTGAAATCGCCTTTGACCGTCACGATCAGTTTCAATGTATGGACTTTGAGAAGCAAATCCTCCCCCACCCCCCCCCTTCATGTCCACATGTTGTTTTAATAATGCTTCGTCTAATAAGTTTAGTGGATTGGAAGTTCAACCATTGCCACCGCCATTGTTTTGCAGGGGCTATATCTAGTTTTATAATAACAAAACTCTCTGGAATAACATTTCGGTGGTGGGTGGGTTGGGGGGGGGTCCGAGTATAAATGTGAGTTCAACCTCTTCACACCCTCCTTATAACAGGTTCGATTATGGACTGATAACAAAGTCGATTAAACCTCATGACTCCTCAAATCTTATTAGTGTGCCAAACAAGACACACTAGCAGAGGCGTAGATATGGTGTTTAGCCGGGCAACACGATTCATTTGAACGACACTCTTACAAGTGACACCAATTATTCTACACCAACAAAATACCATCATAACCGATTTTGGCGTCCCTAAATAGTTTGGCGCCCCGGCACATTTGTCCCCCCACTCCTCTCCTTTGCTACGCCGCTGTACACTAGTGATTACGGTTTGTACCTTAAAGTAACATGGCATAGTCCTACACGCTTTAGTGTTTAAAAATAACTTGACATACTTGCTCACGTCCCTCTCCCCCATAGACAGCGACGAGGCCATGACAGGCTATTCAGGCTCATACCAGCAAGAAGCCAGTATAGGAGCTGCTCATTCCTGCCCAAGACAATCAGGGACTGGAACAATCTTTCAAAAGGAACTGTTAAGGCGACAACACTAGACACATTTCTGTCTATTGCCTCAAGCCTTCAATCCCCTAGTGCATGATTTCCTCATCAACACCAGTAACAGAAACATTGCAAATCCCATCTACATGCATAGGAGCCAAAATGATCAATAAATTGATCGTGGGCCCTTAAGATATAGAAGAAGAAGAAATGGCGAAATAGTTTTTTTTTTTAAAAGACACCAAAAAACTCCACATATACAAGCAACTAAAACCTTCTATTCTGGGTTTCCCCGCACCCTTAGCACTGCCTACTGCACACCCAAGTGGGACGGGCACCACTGGGTAAGAAACCCTGATGTAAGCTATGTGGACTTGGTGCCCTGTTATTATCTCTGTCTCTTTTGTTTGTTCTTCATACTGATATATGTTTATACTTAGCACCAGAAAAAAAAAAAACAACATTAAAAAAATTAGGAGACAAAAACAAGGGTGAGAGACAAGAGGATGTTTAAAAAAGGATGCGGCACTGGTAAACTGTTAGATTGAAATTAAATCCATTCAACAGCGGGTAGGGTCGCAATGAGGGTTTGGGGAAGGGGGGGGGGGTTCCGCGGCGGTTTGAATTATTATTATCATTTTGTTTTTAATGTGCCGCATTTTTGGCCAACTTCAGTACTGTTTACACTGGTAAACTGTTAGATTGAAATTAAATCCATTCAACAGCGGGTAGGGTCGCAATGAGGGTTTGGGGAAGGGGGGGGGGGGTTCCGAGGCGGTTTGAATTATTATTATCATTTTGTTTTTAATGTGCCGCATTTTTGGCCAACTTCAGTACTGTTTTGGGAGAAAGGGCGGCGAAATACTTAACACACCCCGGGCGGTTTTAACCCTAACTACCCAACGGACAACGAGAGAGCGGTCGAACTATTTATAAAGAACATTGAAAGAAAGCGGTAAGAATGCAGGGTTAAACACTTATCAATTATTTAAATATGACCTTGATCTACATTTGACAGTTGTTTACATGTTATTATAATTTTTTTTTTATAATATATACACCACCGAATGACGTCAGCATCTAAAAATAACATCACAATCTTGTTGGCACAAATTCAACATTTTTTTTTAAGTGACCCCTTAGTTCGGTTTTATATATTTATAAGTTGTCTTAAGTACGTGAATCGTTTTGTTAATTATCACATAATGATCGGGTTAGCCTGTGATCCAGTTTAATTTGAAAGAAGAAAAAAACAATGTGTCTAAGTGGAAAAAAGGCCAGACCAGGGATTGGCGGGCCGAGTTTTGAGCTGGACTTCCCGGTCCTGGAGCAGAATGATTTTGATAGGATCCAAGCCAAATTGAGCCTGCTCCAAATCACTGGATAATAATAAAGTTTGAGATGTTTCAGTGTTCTATTTAAAAACAAATAACTAGATGTCTAATTGGACAGACGATTAGAATGGCAGCATATTCTTTACTAGTTAATTAACCTATTTTAATCGGAAGCATATTTTTTCTTATAAATGTGTTTTGAATTCTTTTTTTACCGGTTCGACACGTTTTGCACGACAACCCACAGCCCAGTGGCGTAGCTATGAATTTAAGGGGGGATCGGGAGCCCGGGGGGCTTGGCCTCTTTAGGGGCCCCTACATTTTGACATTCGACATTATGTAATGTAAAAAAAAATTTCGGACGCGCCTTTGGGTCCCCCCTCAAGTAGGGGCCCGGGGGGGGAGGGCTTTCAAATTTGGACCCCCTCCCCTAGCTACGCTACTGCCACAGCCCCCCCCCACCACTTTTTTTCCCAAGTGTCTCAGTCCACTCTCAGTGTGCCTCTGTCAGGCAACCAACTACTGCTAAGTGATCAGAGGCGTAGCGTGGTGGGGGCAGGGGGGACAGATGTCCCCGGGCGCCAGCTAGTTAGGGGCGCCAAAATGTGCTTTGATATCATTTTATTGATGAAAATAATGGGTTTGAGAGTTGAAAAAAAGAAAAAGGGGCGCTAAAAATGGATCTTGTCCCCGGGCGCCAAACACCCTCGCTACGCCACTGTAAGTGATTATGACTTTGAATGTAGTTAATACAAGAGTTTTATTTTTTGCTAATCAAGCCTGGCTTTACTGCAAACTGAAACATTGTATAAAGTTCGATCTTGCCGATTTGTCTGTAGATTAACATTGTGAGTCTTTAAACACGTACGTAACTCGGAGTGTAAGATAGCATGCACCAAATGATTGTTACTACTTGTTAACTGCCCCAAAGGCATTCAGTCTGTGACTGGACAGGTTTTGTGTCAGTGAGTCAGTAACGTGTCTTCCTTAAGTACGCAATTCTGACTCTGCGTGTCAAGGACAAACTTGACGTCATCATAGAAATGCGTGTCTCTATTTTTAGAAACAACATTGTTGTTTTTTTAAATATACTTTATTTTCTTTTGGTTAGTCTAATTCTTTTTTTCGAAAAAAAAAAAAATTACAATAAATCAATTTATTACAATAAAACGGTTTATTACAATAAAACAATTTATTTTACAATATAACAAAAATAATTTATTACAATATAACAATAACAAGTTATTATAATATAATTTATTACAATATAAAAATAACACGTTATTACAATATTATTTATAACAATATAACATATTATAAAACTAAAACAATTTATTACAGTTGAACAATTTATTTCAATCATATTTGATCAAAAATAAATTTCAACAGATATACATGTTACTTAAGGATGTTAATCGTAATATTAAAAAAAAATCATCACTATATTGATAAGTGGCCAACACGTACAACGGCCCCGGATGTATCAGGACGTTTATTTTGCAGATTTAAGAGATACACTTATTACCCAGACTCAAGTCCCACACGTACTTCATCGTCTCCTCATTATTTGAAACATGTGAACAAAAACTTTTTCAACCCTCATACAACAAAACTTCATATTATTACAATATCATAAATGTAACAAATGGGGGGCGTGATAAATAGGGGAGTATGACTGTTGCTCCCCTACCCCACAGGCCCCTCCCTGTATGCAGTGTAAAAGTAAAGAGTGATCAAGTGACGTCGTGGCCCATTCGGGGCACAGTAAAAGATTCCAGTAATATTAGCCGTCGTGCCACATATTCTATTAAGTCATACGAATAGATGAATGGCCACTTGATTTAATCCAATGAGCATTCGTGATACAGGACCTCTTCCAGCGGACTCGACACAGCAGACCCCCCGAGCCCTCCCCACCCATTGCGTACGTACTATGTTGGATGACTGGAAAATAGTTCTTTGTTACACCAAACCGATAACATTTTTTTTTTTATCTGTCACGCTCTTCGTATCTCCTCAAACTCTTTTCAGGGCCGGCGCTAGGAGGGGGCGGGGCCTTGGGCAAATAGGATTTTGCGGGGCTGATGACGTTATAGATTCCGCCGATATGATCTTAAGTCACAATATTATACGTACGGGGGCCTTGCTGGTCATAATGGGACGCGTCATAACAGATATTTGTTCACTCGCTTAGTTTCCAAATATTGTGTTGAATAGATTAGGAACTATTAGTAGGCTTAGGTATATTATAAATATACTACTGCAACGCGCGGGGCCCTGCAAACAGCGGGGGGTTGGGGGGTCTTGGACTGTCACCCTTTTCGCCATACCCTTGCGTCGGCCACGCTCTTTTCTCTGTCTCCCTCACGATCTCACTATCTCTCTCTCTGTGTGCCTGTATATTTCTCTCAATCTTCATGAATATTTATCTGTATATCTCTTTTTATCTCTCGTATCTGTAGTTTTCTATGCTGGTCGTATAGAGCATTTTCACTTAAATCTCATACATTTCATTCTTACCCATTGGCTATATTGACGCTAAAGCCTACACCGGAAACAACGTTTTGACCTTTACGAGGTCACCAATGTACCACTGATGGAATCTATGGCGTATTTTTTCGTTACACCCAATCAGATATTATAGTGCAATTATCAAAATTAATGTTTATTAAATGTGGATTTGCATTTAAAAAAAATAATAAAATGTGTGTAGTCCACCATTCCATGCAGTGGAAACACATCTAATACAGGGGCCTTTCGAGAAAAGCCACGACCGTTGCTGAGGCCTGAAAAGGGCGCCCCTCAATTTATGGAAAATAGTGCTGCCCGGGCGGAGCAGTAAACAAAAAAGACAATTTCGGCGCCCTCTTTCATTTTTGGACTTTACTGGATTTTCCCGTTTAATTGACTATTAAGGTCTTATTTAAACACGATTTTTGCTCGCCTCATGACAAAATACTTCACCTTCAAGGAACTCTACCATTTTATCCAATATTAAGGTATTTCAGAAAATAATTTTAATTTTTTTAAAATTTGAATCCCAATTTCTAAGTAACAAAGTAGAGAAATTTGAATATTTGATTTAGTACCAAGAAGAATATTTGATAGTCCTAACTATAATATTTGATGGTACCAAACTATTATTTGATAGCATCAACAAAAATATTTGATAGAACAAAAATACTTGTTGATAGTACCAACAAGAATATTTGACAGCACCAACAAGAATAATTGATTGAGTACCAAGTAGAAAATTTGATAGTACCAACACTAATATTTGATTTCGTACCATGACTAAAATTTGATTTAGTAAAAACACTAATATTTGATTTAATACCAACATTAATATTTGATTAAGTATCAACACTAATATTTGATTGAGTACCAACACGAATTTCTGTACTTGAGTAATTTTTAGAGTCAAATGCATATTTAGACTTGAAAAAAAAGAGTAAAAAATGCGAGACAGGGATACATGCGAGAAAGAGGGGGAGATACGAGAGAGAAAGATAACGAGGGGGGGAAAGAGATAGAGATGAAGACAGGAAGGAGAAATAGAGTTAGAAAAGGCACACAAAAAAAGGGCGCGGTAATGTTTAGAAGACTCGAATTTAAGACGGTTTGTAAGTACAGCATAAATATAGATGATTTTATCTGTTTAATCTAATGGCGACCACTCAAACGTCCTCCAGGATAATGACAACAGGAGCCCAAGTTTTTGGCTAAATGAAGGACCGCAGAATAAGTCATAGACTGATAAGGATCATTTGTCAGCTATATCTAGAGTCTTTAATGTGTCTTAAGTTGCCAAACGATTGGAATTATATTCATAGGATAAAGTATAACCTTGTTTCACCTTTAAGATAAACATGGTATTCAGATTTTAAGAAATAAGTAGTTATAGAGTAGTTAAATAAGTAGTTATAGAGTAGTTAATCTGGGGATTTAACTTCAGCCAAAAGTCTTGGAATTTAACTCTAAGACACCATTATCTAGGGATTTAACTTTAGCTCACAATCTGGTAATTGAGCTTCAGCCCACAATCTAGGGATTTAACTTTAGCTCACAATCTGGGAATTGAGCTTCAGCCCACAATCTAGGGATTTAACTTTAGCTCACAATCTTGTAATTTAACTTCAGCCCACAATCCGGGAATTTAACTTCAGCCCACAATCTGGGGATTTAACTTCAGCCCACAATATGGGAATTTATTTCTAGTAAAAAATTTGGGGATGTCACTCCAGTCAATAATCTGGGGATTTAACTCTAGTCAACAATCTGGGGATTAACTTCAGCCCACAATCTGGGGATTTAATTCTAAGACACAATCTGGGGATTTAACTTCAGTCCACCATCTGGGGATTTACTAGAAACAACAATCTGGGGATTTAACTCCAGTCCACAATTTGGGGATATAACTCGAAACAACAATCTGACGATTAAACTCTTGTCAAGTTTAAAAACGTATAGTCCATTCAATTACCTTTCATTTGATACCAAATCTTACAAACCCAACATAAATATTTTAATTATTTTTGTAATAATCTGACCTCTCACTCTTGAAACCCGGGTCCGAATAGCCGTCGCCAATAGATAAATGGATGAGAGAAGGGATGGATCGACGGACGGACAAATCTGTAAGAACAGACGGAGAACATAAGTTTGTATAAAAGGGATCGAGAGCTACAACTTGGGGACTGCTATACAGGATGGCCAAAAAAACCGGTAGGCATCATTTTGTATTCATAAATGGACTGAAATATCCAAAAGGGGCACCACGGGCACTATTGGCACTACGGGCACCACGGGCACCACGGGCACCATGGGCAACACGAGCACAACGGCACCACGGGCACCACGAAGACATCTAAGCAGTCGTCATCGGATGCTGACACCCAAAGCTGTGCTAAATGAAATACTCATTCCGGATGAGTACCAGTGTTGTTTGGGCGACTCTACAAATACCAATTTTACACATACCTGATGTGTATGACGGACGTGTTGTCAGATCATCCCGCTATGTAGTTTCAGATTAAAGAGGGTAAACAGTCAGTAGAACTTTGCTCAGATCGCTGAATTAAAGAAAAAGTAGAAATATATTATGTTTGTTTTTTTTTAACTTTGTAAATTTCAGAAAAAAGCCTGTCTAAGGAAACGGATTCTTTTTTTTTTTAGTAAGTTGGGGGGTGGGGGGGTCTTTTGGGGTTGGGGCTTTTGTCTGGCTGGGAGTAATCCAATTATCCATCAGTCCAATATCCATCAGTCCAATATCCATCAGTCTAATATCCATCAGTCTAATATCCATCAGTCCAATATCCATCAGTCTAATATCCATCAGTCTAATATCCATCAGTCTAATATCCATCAGTCTAATATCCATCAGTCTAATGTAGCCAACTGGTAGACTCAGAAGTTATCTCCGGTGGTAGCAGCGTTCAGTCGAAAACATGAGTCATGAGCTAGACACTCTTCACTCAAGACTCGTCCTGGTATCACTGCGCCGTGTGTAATGGAACTGGATACAACGGGTCGGGACTACTCTAAGGTCTACGCTGTGTTGTAAACAAGCACATAAACGTATCCTGTTTGATAAACAATATGGCGACAGGCTCGTGAATAGACCGTTGACAAAGTGGCGTTGAAATAGGGGTGTTTTGGGGGGTGGGAAGGGGGGGGGGCGATACTTTTTTTCTTATCGTTGAGGGGTGGGATTGTCGGTGAACTGCAGAGAGCTCTTTTCGGGTGTGGCGAACGTAAGGCCCGGGCAGGATTGTGTTAGCCCATGCTACGCATCCGTCTGCAAGAACACCATGTTAGCTTGACCCTCTCACAGCTTTGTACACGAATGTTGCTTACAGAATCAACACTTTATTTTCATTTTTTTTTTTTTTTCAACACAGTAACTATTTCTCAATCCTCTCTGTAAATACCCCCCTCCCCCCCCTCTCTCTCTCTACCTCCTTTTTTGTATCCTAGTCTGTCCGTGTCTCAGCCTGCATGTCTCTGACACTATATTTGATTTCATTTAGCCTCTCGCGCTCGTTCTCACACAGTCTCTCTCTCTTTCACACTATCTCTAAGTCTATCTCACCATCTTTCAATCCCTCTATCTGAATCTCTATCTCACTATGCGACTCTCTCTATGTTTCTTTCTTACTCTCTCTCTGTCTGTCTAACTCTCTCTCTCTCTCTCTCTCTCTCTCTCTCTCTCTCTCACGTTATAGATCTCAATATATAGACATAATATAATCTATTCTGTAATAGCCAAGCCGATTAAGTATATTAGATTCTTCACTTGTGTCAAGGGTATGAGAATCATTATTACTATGCGTAGATCACTGTTATGTTTGGTATGGAAGAGATATTTAGTTTAGAGATTTCATGTGTAACTGTATCTAATGTGTGAAATATTTATTGTGACGTATTTGGGTAGGGGAAATGACGCGATAATGTTGTTGTTGCTTTGGTGGATAGATGGTGGACCAATGTTTTGATAAGGCCTCATCAGCGCAATAAGCGTGTCAGCGGGGATCAGGTGGGGGTTGTCACCCTATGTTGTTGTGGGTTCATATATTATCCCTGCACTTATTCTCCCTGTAACCGAAGCCGTCAAGGGAAAAGAAGGGATCTTTAAATCTGATGACGGTTAGTATTACTATTTTTGTAATGGGTTCTGAAAACGGGCAAATGGATCCATCAAAACATGTCATGAATGTGAACAATCTACGATATGCTCTGAGTGGGTTGAATGACGAGCGATTATTTGCGAACTGAGCTTATCAGCCAAACAATTATAACCTCTGGGTTGAGCTGCTGTCTGTAAAAACGGATCCTGTGACCAAGTCTTCTGAGTGCATCGTATGCACTTCTTATACCACATGTAACAATTTCAATTTAGGCCTGTGCGTGCGGCACTGTTGTCAGGGACATTGTCAGTTTAAACTGCATTTAAGAGTCACTAAATGGATGAAAAAAAAGCAGACATGACATTTGATTAAGTTACAATTGAAGCCATTTAAAATATAAGGACTTTTAGCCTCGTTTGTTTGACATATACCAAAAAATTTAACACAGGGAGACTTTAAGCGAAGCAGTGATTCCTTTATTTAATTCTTATAATGTATATATATACATTATATATATTATTTACATCATTTATTTCCATAAATTAAATAATAAGGCAAGTTTATTCATTTCTTCTAAGTATGTGTAAAATGATGAGAAAACAAAAAAGTTAGAGTACAAAGCTGATAATACGATTGCAGATAAAATATATGCTGTGATCAGCTGAGCAGACACAGAAAGTGGACACGGTCTAGCGGCTGTAAAGGAAGAAAGAGACAAAACAGTAATAAGTAATTGTAGTGATCTGTTACAACGGTAGAAATCTACCAGTCTAATGCCAGTCAGACTCCCCCCCCCCCCTGTCACATAATTTCTGTTTTTCAATAAAAGTAAAATATTATATTTGTTGATACCATTAAATTGTTTTAATTGTAGTGATCTGTTACAACGGTAGAAATCTACCAGTCTAATGCCAGTCAGACTCCCCCCCCCCCCTGTCACATAATTTCTGTTTTTCAATATAAGTAAAATATTATATTTGTTGATGACATTAAATTGTTTTATGAAAGGTCGGTGCAGAGCAGACGGACGGGCGAGGGGAATAACCACTACGATTTCGGAAATGTCTGAACTTACATCAAAACGGTTTTGTTAGACATTACCAACAAAGCCATGGGATATTTCGAATGATTAAGGCATACATTGGGTGATTCCTATGTGAAAGAGACCGCAAAATATGCAAACATATTAACTAGTTCTTCTTCTAACTTTTCAGCTCCCAGTGCTCCGTTAACAATTAACTATTTGCCAAGAGCTCTTCTTCCAGGTGTGTTGGGTCTACCTCGTCCAAATTATCCTGGGTGGTTTAATACCAGTTCTTGTCTTGTTCTTGCATGGGTTTTCTAATGGCATGACCAATCAGTGCTGGGTTTGTTATATGGGGCTTAGGTTTTCTCATGGCATGACCAATAAGTGCTGGGTTTGTTATATGGGGCTTAGGTTTTCTCATGGCATGACCAATCAGTGCTGGGTTTGTTATATGAAGCTTAGGTTTTCTCATGGCATGACTAATCAGTGCTGGGTTTGTTATATGGGGCTTAGGTTTTCTCATGGCATGACTAATCAATGCTGGATTTGTTATATGGGGCTTAGGTTTTCTCATGGCATGACTAATCAGTGCTGGGTTTGTTATATGGGGCTTAGGTTTTGTCATGGCATGACCAATCAGTGCTGGGTTTGCTATATGGGGCTTAGGTTTTCTCATGGCATGACTAATCAGTGCTGGGTTTGTTATATGGGGCTTAGGTTTTCTCATGGCATGACTAATCAGTGCTGGGTTTGTTATATGGGGCTTAGGTTTTCTCATGGCATGACCAATCAGTGCTGGGTTTGTTATATGGGGCTTAGGTTTTCTCATGGCATGACCAATCAGTGCTGGGTTTGTTATATGGGGCTTAGGTTTTCTCATGGCATGACCAATCAGTGCTGGGTTTGTTATATGGGGCTTAGGTTTTCTCATGGCATGACCAATCAGTGCTGGGTTTGTTATATGGGGCTTAGGTTTTTTCATGGCATGACCAATCAGTGCTGGGTTTGTTATATAAGGGTTAGGTTTTCTCATGGCATGACCAATCAGTGCTGGGTTTGTTATATGGGGCTTAGGTTTTCTCATGGCATGACCAATCAGTGCTGGGTTGGTTATATGTGGCTTAGGTTTTCTCATGGCATGACCAATCAGTGCTGGGTTTGTTATATGGGGCTTAGGTTTTCTCATGGCATGACCAATCAGTGCTGGGTTTGTTATATGGGGCTAGGTTTTCTCATGGCATGACCAATCAGTGCTTGGTTTGTTATATGGGGCTTAAGTTTTCTCATGGCATGACCAATCAGTGCTGAGTTTGTTATATGGGGCTTAGGTTTTCTCATGGCATGACCAATCAGTGCTGGGTTTGTTATATGAAGCTTAGGTTTTCTCATTGCATGACTAATCAGTGCTGGGTTTGTTATATGGGGCTTAGGTTTTCTCATGGCATGACCAATCAGTGCTGGGTTTGTTATATGGGGCTTAGGTTTTCTCATGGCATGACCAATCAGTGCTGGGTTTGTTATATGGGGCTTAGGTTTTCTCATGGCATGACCAATCAGTGCTGGGTTTGTTATATGGGGCTTAGGTTTTCTCATGGCATGACTAATCAGCGCTGGGTTTGTTATATAAGGGTTAGGTTTTCTCATGGCATGACCAATCAGTGCTGGGTTTGTTTTATGGGGCTTAGGTTTTCTCATGGCATGACCAATCTGTGCTGGGTTTGCTATATGGGGCTTGCGTCTTCTCATGACATGACCAATCAGTGCTTTTTTTTTTTTGATTTGACCTTTCAATAGCCATCTTTTTTAAAGTATTTACTGTTTCAAAGAGGTGTTGGGGATGTTACGCAAAGAATTATATACTCAGGTTTTCAGACTATTCAGTCTTTTTTCCTTTTTTGTTGTTCTCCTGCTTACAGATCCATCTTCCTTCGGTACTTTAACATTACTAATATACTTCCTTGATACAAATATCTCACCCTGTTTGTCCTAATCTTGTGGTATTTGATCTTTACTCCCGTAACTTGGGAGGAACCTAGTATTTTTTTTAAATATAAAATATACTTTAACAAACCCGCTGCTCCTTAATTGGCCTATAAAGTATAACACAAATAACCCACACAATCTTCAGAGTTGCTACAAACATATGGTTAAAAAAAGCGTGGGGCGCAAAGACATGCACGCAGTGGTATCGCTAATTACATTCCACTTGTCAAAATCACGATCGATGTGAGAGTACAGCAGCAATGTAAGGCAATTGAGAGAGCGCAAAATTCAATGGAAAAAAATAATCTGTATCATAACCGCTGTGTCACATAGCACTGACTCGCAGCATTGCAAACCTATGCTTACGTCCAACATTGTATTTGTCAAATATTACGAAATCATTATATTTCAAGTGTGCCCCCATTTTGTTTCTTGTCTTTATGACTTAAAGATCTTTGAAGTTTTGAGATTCATTTACTTTATACTTTTTAGGAGCTTTGGGAAAGCTCTTTTTTTTTTTTTTTTTTTTTTAAAAAAGTATTTTTTTTTAAAAAATTTTTTTTTTTTTTTTTTTTTTTTTTTTTAAGAAACGTATATTTTTTTAAAAAATGTTATTTTTTTTCTTTTAGTCTGTAGTTGGAGATAAGCGAGTGTGTGGAAACATATGAAAAAAAAAAAAAAACAACAACACATAACGCTCTTGAAACACAAACACAATAAAGGTCAGTAGTGACCTTTCTGTGGTAAATAAATTGTTTATAAACATTGATTATTTTCTGGGAAGAATAATCGTGCATTAGGAAACTGACCGGTTCAGACCTGATGTCTCTATCACTTTCCGTTCCTGAAATATCCGCAGATGTGACTCATGCTCATGGAGGTCAATGTAGACCTACTCATCATGAAGTGGCGTATAAACATCTGTACTGGGTAAGTGAACAATCGGAAGCCACGAATTGGTTAGAAATTGAAGTACAAGATAGAATTCATCAAAGGGTGAGTGCATGAAACTTTGAGATTGAAGTTTCAATCGTAAAACAATCAAAATAAAAAAAGAAAGAAAGAAAAGGCGTTTAAAAAAAGGATTGTGTTGGGGGGGGGGGGTAACTTATATTTATTGACACCCAACTGTCGTAGCACATACTGCTACTTGCCGGGACAAAAGATCCCTGCCATTTGGAAACAAGATAGAATTAATCAAAGGGTGAGTGAATAAAACTTTGAGATTGAAGTTTCAATCGTAAAACAATCAAAATAAAAAAAGAAAGAAAGAAAAGGCGTTTAAAAAAAGGATTGTGTTGGGGGGGGGGGTAACTTATATTTATTGACACCCAACTGTCGTAGCACATACTGCTACTTGCCGGGACAATAGATCCCTGACATTTGGATGCTAGAGAGTGAAGTAGAAATACACCATAGGAGCATGTACCCATCGTATGTACTAATATGTAATTTTGTAAATTGAAGGAATAGTCATAGAGACTTTCATATTTTTCTTCGGTCTATTGCCATTTGAATTCCCATATGTTAGTCTACTTTACCTTATGATTAGCCTACTTTTAACTTATATTCCCCTAATACCCTCAACACCTTAGAGTTGTCAGGTGATGCCCTTCTTCCTAAGGTATAACCACATTTCCATATTAGTGATATCTTCGTACCATATGTTCATGATATCAGTTTTGAAGCACTGATACGCGTCTTATAAGTAGTTTATTATAACGTAATAAGACAACGTGATTACAGCATTTAGTTGATGTTCTAATAAAAAAAAAAAAATAATGTAAGGTTTAACGACAGGCAGCCTGCAAACGGTTTACTCGCTATCAAAGTGGCACGCGAGGCCACGAAGCATTGTGGGCCGTGATTTGGAGCTACCATTTTTTTCTGTCGAGCTCCGCATTAGCTCCGCATTAGCTCCGCATTAGCTCCGCTTCCGACAAATTCGTTCAGCTCCGCTGTGATGTCAGGTAAGGTGTGATTAAGAGTTTAAAGTAATGTTTTTGTTATTGTCACTTACCAATCTTGTTAACTAGGCAACAGAAATCCGTGTACCAGCAACATAGATGTAGATGAGAGGTGCGATGTGGCGGGGGAAAAAAGAGGTGCAAATGAGCTGACGAGTGAACGGAAAAAAATAGTTGGTAGAAGAGTGGTGGAAAAGTTGTAAAAGAGTGAGTGAGGCTACATAGCTGATACAAGAGTAAGAAAAAGCAGTTTTTAGATGAGTGGAGCAACATAACTGGTAGATGATTAGGGGCAACATAAATGAACGAAAATGGTGGTCGACTTAGCTGGTAAAGAAATGTTTCAAAATAGCTGGTAGAGAATTGGTTCGAAATAGCTGGTGGAGAATTGAGAGCAAGATAGCTTGTAGAGAATCGGGACTGTATAGCTGGTAGAAGATTGGGGCAACATATCTGGTGCAGGGTTGGGGCAGCATATTTGTCAGAGAATTGATCCAAAATATCTGGTATAAGCAATGCTGGAAGAAGATTTTTGTAACATAGCTGATAGAGAATTTGACAAAATTAGCTGGTAGATAATTGGGGCAACATAGCGGTTAGAGGATTCGAGGTAACATAGCTGTTAGAGGATTAAGAGAAACATAGCTGTTACAGGACTGAGGGCAGCATAGCTGTAGAAGAGTGAGGCAGCATTATCGGTAGAAGAGTTTGGGGGATATAGACAATTATTCTAGATAGCTGCTTAATGTGGGTTAACATTCCTGGTAGATGAAAGAGGTGAACCAACTTTGTTGATAGAGGATTGAGAGAATCATCGCTGGTAGAGGATTCTTGACAACATAGCTGGTAGTAGAGGGCTGAACCAAATTTAATAAAGAGCTTCGATCCATATCCAGAACTGCGTTTGGGTTGGCAGTCATATTGTTTTCCCCTGGCATCCGTCCGTCACAATGTGACGATGGTGTAGACGAAATCCACAAGACCTTTTTGGGCATATGAGCTGGTTTCATCCACAACAAATCGACTCTCTTCACCCCACTGGATAACCTAAGGGAGCATCATACGTGTGTGATACAGCTTGAAACCGTGGCGTCGCAGGAGCTGACTTCACTAGGCTGTTGCTGGTGATTGAACTCCCGTTCACGACCTCGGGATGGCCTCAGTTTAAACAATTCGCCCACCCATCACCCTTATGTTAGTGCAACTACAACTGCTTCCACCACCAACAACACCACTACTGTTACCTTGCCGTTGCTACTGCTACTACTACTACTGCTGCTACTACTACTACAATTAATAGCACTGCTGCTGATGCTGCTACTACTACAACTTCCACCACGTAGACCACCATCACCATTAAAAATTCGAATAAAACTTACACTACAAAAATAACACAGATAATAATGATAATAACAATAATACAGGTGAAAAATAGTAGTAAAATAATCTTGAAAAAAATATAAACTGTCAAGGGAGGTAATTGACAAAAAAGAACATCAGGTCGATTTGTCCCTGTTAGCTCCCTTATAGTATCTAAGTTTGCCCTTTACAAATCATTTCAGCCTTGACTAATAATTATTTATTTAAGATTGCTCAACGGGAGTAAAGCCTCTAGCACAGTGGTTCTCAGCCTTCCCTTTCCCCGCGATCCTTTAATACCGTTCCTTGTGTTGCGGCGACCACCTAACCACAAAATTATTTTCGTTGCTACTCCATAAATTTAGGGTATATGTCTTTACTATGGTCTTTGTGGACCCGTGTGAAAGGGTCGTTCCACCCCCAAAAGGGTCGCAACTTACAGGCTGAGAACCGCTGCAGTAGCAGGTAGAAGATTTTTATTGTATTGAAAAAGTCTTTGAAATATTATTTTTCTTAATGACTATTTCATTTCAGAAAAACGTTCTCCTACCAGCTTCTTCGTGAAATAAATCCTAGCACCAGTTGCGGAATGCTTGATGCTGTCGTCTTTGGGTGTTTTTTAAATTGCTGAAACAGACTCAATCTCACCCCCCCACTCTTTTGTTTCTCTTTTGTTTTTTTTTGTTCCAATTTTTATGAAAAGCACTGTGAGTCTAGCCCTAGGCCGGGGTACCGCGCTATATAAGACCACTGAGCCCTAGGCCAGGGTACCACGTTATATAAGACGACTGAGCCCTAGGCCGGGGTACCACGCTATATAAGACGACTGAGCCCTAGGCCGAGGTATCGCACTATATAAGACGACTGAGGCCTAGGCCTGGGTACCGCACTATATAAGACGACTGAGCCCTAGGCCGGGGTACTGCACTATATAAGACGACTGAGCCCTAGGCCTAGGTACCGCTCTATATAAGACGACTGAGCCCTAGGCCGGGTACCGCACTATATAAGACGACTGAGCCCTAGGCCGGGTACCGCACTATATAAGACCACTTTCATCATAATAATACTATGAACTACTTTATTAAAAAGTTGATTTACATGAAGCAAACACTTTTATCGCCCCTCCCCCAAATTAAAAAATAGCCAAAAGCATTAATGACCCCCACCACATCCCTTTTTTCCAGTTATCACACATAGTCCGAGATTTGGGACCCACCCTTAGCCAAACTTACAATTCTAAAAGAATAACCATATTTATATACATTTCAAACGGAAACTTTGAATAATATGACATGAAATTGGATAATTACAATATTCTATTAAATATTTGTTTGTTAAAAAGTTAGATTGGGTCTATGTGTTAGATTGGGTCTATGTGTTAGATTGGGTCTATGTGTTAGATTGGGTCTATGTGTTAGACTGGGTCTGTATTTTAGATTGTGTCTATGTGTTAGATTGGATCTGTATTTTAGATTGTATCTATGTGTTAGATTGTATCTGTATTTTAGATTGAGTCTATGTGTTAGATTGGGTCAGTATTTTGGATTGCGTCTATGTGTTAAATTGGGTCTACACGTTAGAATGGGTTTTTATTTTCGATTGGGTCTATAGCAGGGGTCGGGAACCTTTTTGTCTGAGAGAGCCATGGACACCACATATTTTCAAAAGTAATTCTGTGAGAGCCATACATTATGTTTAAAACTACAAATTCAAGTAAATGTGTGCATTTTGTGTAATTTCAAGAATAAAAATTCAGTAATTATGTCTCTGAATTCTTTTTAATAACATTTTTATACTGTTGCTAATCAAAGGTGTCTGAAGAAATTTTTTTTTTTATAATCGAACATTTGTCTGCGAGCCAGATGCAGCCATCAATAGAGCCCCTCTCCAACTCGCGAGCCATAGGTTCCCGATTCCTGGTCTATACAATTTTTTGTTCATCTCTATGTTTGAACGTCCTGTTAAAATGTTTAGCTTTGACGAAACCAAAATGACTTCATTTGTTTTAAACAAACAGACGTACTTAGAAAACAGATCTTTAGGATGAATTTAAAAAACAAAAAAAAACCAATCGCAAAGTGCGTATTTTTGTAGGTAAAATTAAATGTCCTGTTTTATACGGATCAGAGAGTGGCCAGGGTTAATCGAGCGCTTGAAATATTCATGTTTGTTGAGGGAGGATTGTTCTCTCCCGCGGTTTTGATGGGGTGCGACAACTCAGGTGCTGGTTTTGTCGAAAACGGAATTGGTTGCAATGAGCAAGATACTTGGTCTTTGTGTTAGATTGGGATGCATTTATGTTGCTCTGCTGCCATAGACGTCATCCGTTTCCAGCTAGAGTGTAGCATGACATGATGACGTCAGGGTGTGTTGTGCTGCTAGAGACGTCATTGTTTTCAGCTAGAGTGTACGTGTAGGCCTATCCTGACATAGAGATATTGCTTATATAACTAGAATAAATGACCCAATGATATCGGGATAATAATGGTTGGCCCTTTGCGATAATTTATACTTGCTTTTGCAAAAAACTCATCACAATTCCTAACTTTAAAAAGAAGCATCTATGTACTGCTATTTACGTTTCTAACATCATTAAATTTTGAGAAGCATTTATCTGTTATATATTATACGCCTACCCTACTCTCTTTCACGCCCCTATACTACATTTTTTCACTTCTAAATATGAGATCAAATTACCCAATCTAAAGTATCACTAATTATATCACTTTTGTCACGAAAGAAGTTAAGTGAGGGACGATTTCTACGCCAGAGAAATACTTTAGATTTACCCATTTTCGTGCCCTTGAATTACAATTCTTTTCTCTAAAAATTGTTAAAAAACATAATATTTAACTTACAACAAAAATTCTATATATGATATAAACTATCTGTGAAAATCTTTCGAGGGTGGGAAGGCTACTCAGCGATGGTATCAGGAACATGTGTTCCTTAAACTAAATTTAAGTTGTTGTTTTATTATGTATATTTTCCACTTTATTTCAACAAGTGGTGTTTGCTTTCATCCCCATGGCAAATACTCCTTGAATTGAAAGTTTAAAAAAAAAGTTAAAGAGCCCTTGCTCAAATGCTCGCAACTGGAAATGGCCATTATAATCTGGTCACGTGATTTTCACGTCAGTACCAAATCTTTCAATCCTTTACCAAACAGGAAGAACCGTAACTCTCGTTCGGTGCAAGACAAGTGGCACCACCAGCCCGGGGCCGGGACAGACTCTCGACGTACGGTCATTGATTAATTGTCCGTCACGGTGGTGCGCATCAATGACAAAGCTATTGTTTTACCGTTTGAACCGAACCCAGGCCCCAGCACGTGGGTTGTTTCCCTTGTTCAGTCGTTTGGCCGCTAGGCTTACAAATGCCGGTTGCAACAACCGTTACGTGGGGGGCGATGGGGGGAACTTATTACTGTTTTGAACGGTCGGACCGAAATGGCTAATTGTTGCGTACGTCCACAATGGATGCCAGGTCTGAGCATTGTGAGGTTTACCGTGAGAAAATTCTATCGTCATTGATTGGTTGCCCTGTGGTTTGGATTATACTTAGGCATGAGCTGTTTGAAGTGAGTTGGAGTGATACATATATGTGGCATAATTTACAACGCTGACTAGTGTGTACATATTAAACTAGATGGTGTCATCTTGCACATATGAACGGTTAGAAGCGATGGGGGTAAGTATCAAGTTGTTAATATGTGATGAATAATTGATCGAGGCTTGAGTAATTTGAAAAGGGAGTGAAACATTCGTGCCCTCATAGTCATATACGTTTGTGACATTGAATAGTCATGAGCCAATTGTCATTTACGTTTGTGACATTGAACAGTCATGAGCCAATAGTCATATAATTTTGTGACATTGAACAGTCATGAGCCAATAGTCATATACGTTTGTGTCATTGAACAGTCATGACCCACAGTCATGCAAGTTTAGGCAAATAAATTTTTAGGACACCATAGTTATATAAGTTTGTGGCATTGACATCAGTGTCAGTTGGTCGGATTCGAGATGTGTTTCAATAACAAACCAGTTAACGTGGAGGAAGACTGTAAGTAGTATTGTATTTTGTCTAATTTAAAAAAACAACATATATATATATTATTTATTTAAAATGTCCGTGTAACTCCGGCTACCCGCCTCATAAAAAAAAAAACTATTAATTTTTTTAAAAAAATTAAGTTTAAATTTTTTAAACATGTTTCTTGCTAAAATCTCAACGATAATTTACTTCAACTAATATAGATACATAAAACGATAAGATCAGAATGAAATGTCTACTAATTCTACACGTGACCCTAAATTTGCATGTATTACATCTCTTATTTCTTAAAATTTACATATTTTCCCAAATATTTGCCTTTGTTACAATCTTATAGTTAACAGTGATGATACATAAATAGGTTTACTTCCTTTAATCATTGGTTTCGAAAACACAACTTCCGACAGTGACACTGATGGCGAACTCCAAACAAATACGATTTTAAACAAATTTCTATTTTTTTTTTTTTTTTTTTTTTCTTCATTTGTCCTGTCAGCTATGAAAAGCTTTTAGACGCAATGTTCTTCTTGTATTGTCCTGTCTTTATTTTTCCAGCGTCCACATACTTTTCTCCGCTATTTCATTCCTTTAATCATTGGTTTCGAAAACACAACTTCCGACAGTGACACTGATGGCGAACTCCAAACAAATACGATTTTAAACAAATTTCTATTTTTTTTTTTTTTTTTTTTCTTCATTTGTCCTGTCAGCTATGAAAAGCTTTTAGACGAAATGTTCTTCTTGTATTGTCCTGTCTTTATATTTCCAGCGTCCACATACTTTGCTCCGCTATTTCCTTCACAGCTTGATCGAAATCTTTATTTTATTGTTCTTTTCTTCTGATAACCTGAAGAGTCAAATGTAACTTTTTGTCATGCAATTTGTATCCTTTACACCAATAATGCTTTTTTTTATCAATTTCCCATTACGCAACTATTGTATGCGTCGGTCATAAGGCTAAATTCAGAAGCATTATGGCACTGTGGAACTTCTCCGGTTAGTTCAAGTCTGACTTTTTCGTTTGGCGTTGTACACAAGTATTCATGGCTTCAGTACACAACTACTCCAGTCAGGCATGACCAGTCCCACAGCTGCTACAAACGTATTATCATAAATATTTTATGACCAACTCTCTAACTAGCCATTCAGGTGCTATCAGCTGTTGGCTGTATTATTTTACACTTAGTGATACACTGTTCTGAATCACCCTACGTCACACGTGTAATTGCAAATCAAGGCGATGCCTATTATGCGGCTTGTTTCAAACTACACTGATACTCTTAGTAGCTAAGTTATTGATGATCCTGGCTGGCGAACGCCACTGCACAAACATTTTGTTCGAAATGGGGCGTACGTCAGTAAATAAACACTTGCTCGAGTGCACATCAAATAAGGATCAGGTTTCATTGTGTGGATTATTAATGTTAGGACGCGATATCCAATGCAACGGTTCAAATGGAACGTTTACACTCACTTGTATATAATGTTTAGAAGGTGCACGTTAACACACGTTAACACACGTAACGCACACGTACATATGCACATACGTTACAAGCAGTGCAAAAACGACAACTTAAAGCTACAATAGTTTTTTGTTTGCATTAAATGGAAACGTGCCATAGGGGCGTCACAATCATCTTCCGTAAACAAGATTTTATTAAAGGAAACAAATTTCGTTTCTTGTGGTTATTACTTTTTTGTTAAAGCTATAGTTGTACATAACATTATGCTATTCTGAGATCAACTGATACCTGGTTGGATATGGAAACAAGATACAGGCCAGAGCGAAAGAGAATGTTAGGGAACGTAAAGGTGGTGGTAGGTTGGTAGTGGGGGGGGGGGGCTTTGGGTTAGGGGAAGGAGGAATGGGGCAAAATCAAAACTATTTAATTTTTACATTTCAAAATAAACTACTATACGATTATAAACAAAATTTGTATCATTAATATATGATCAACATTACGTTGTTCTAAAGATAAGAGTAACTTTTCATTACTAAATACACGTTGAGTTGTTTTGTAAGTTAATCTGCAGACGACATTCATTGTTTCTATTAATTCAAGAATTTAAAAAAAAATATATATATTTTCCGGCAATATGAATATTCACTTTGTATTGAAACTACTGCGAAAATATGTTTTGGGCCTGTAAATGTCTTTATGTCTGGTTGGTCGAGATGTCATGAGTGTGTTGTTTTAGTGGTTGACATTAGTCTTGTCAAATACTCCGTAATGAGTAATGTGTGCTTACACAATTATGTTTACATTATTAAAGACATTTTTAAAAAAAAAATAGAAGTAAAGGATACTGGCTCTGTCCTATTTCGTTATAAATAATTCCTTAGACGATATGGGTTCAAACAGTGTGACTGATTTTAATATGGACTTACAATAATTACTAGATCTATGTTTCGCAAGAAAATATGACAATGCTTCGAATTATATAAGGTGAATTTCAATTACTATTAAACTTCTATATTAATCATATTCTTTGTTACTTTTATGTGATAAATCTATCAACAAAAGCGTTGCTAGTTCTGTTTATTCTGCCATTCTTCTCTCCATTCCAAACAAAACTAATTCAACCAAAACTCTGATTGGCCAGGTTCTTCCAAGTCCAAGCACTCCGTTTATTATACAAGAAATGTTACCCATATAACTTGTCTCCCCTTAGTGGTTGACACATTCATATCTGTGACAGACGGACACAATGAGAACAATGGGCACGGGATTTGAAGCAGTGTGTCGTGAGGCGATCTGGAGGGACGCTTCCCTAGATTAGTATCATCCCAACTCCACTCACCTCCCGCGATAATTTGGCGTAGAGAATTAACAAATCCCCCACTTTGATCTGACACCGTAATGTCCAGGGGGACTTTGATCACGTGACACGCATGCAACCAGGGGGCGGTCGACCGGAAGTCAGTGTGAAACGATGAGAATTTGACGTTTTAAGTTTGTTAGTGTTTTTTTTTTCTTCTCTAAAGCTTGATTGAAATGAAGGCACTGTTGTGCCGCATGCAAATATGATTTTAGAATGTTATATGAGACGGTGGAGTAATGCGCCCAGAGTCCCACGCAACTGATCTCTCACATGGACGTTTTACCGTATGTATGGTTATCAAAAGCGGAACTGGCAAAACTATCTTTTATTTTAAGGTTGGTTTAAAAAGGGTGGTAGAGGGGCGGGGGTTATTTTACAATCTTGAATTTAAATTTTTTCCCAAATAAACAAATATTTTTAAAGATTTTTTTTTTTTAAACAAAAACTTAAAATAATTTTTTCTAATCTCTCTTTCTTTATTTAAGACACATATAGTGGCGTGGGTTGGGGATTTGGAGGGAAAGGGTGGGGGGAAGAAATGGGATCTTCCTTTAAGAATAAAAGCATATATATTTTCATGTATAATGTGAGATCACTTACAATCATATTTGTACGTCCAATCAAACTTTTGCAGGGTAATTTGGGCGTGGGTCAATAGCAACTGGCGTTGCTTAATAACACGTGACCTTTCATCAGTGACATGTAATTGACACCTACCTTTTACCGCTAATCAGTGTGACATGTAATTAGCACTTACTTTTTACTCCTTATAAGTGTGAAATATTACTGTCACTTAACTTACCCTTGGGCCCTAACCAGTGTGACATGTCATTCACACATACTTTAGGCCCAACACCAGTGTGGCATGTCATTCACACATACTTTAGATCAATTACCAGTTGGGCATGTCATTCACACATACTTTCGACCAATTACCAGGTTTGCAGGTCATTCACACATGCTTTAGACCAATCACTAGTATGGCATATATGTCATTCACACATACTTTAGACCAATCACCAGTATGTCATGTCATTCACACATACTTTGGACCCATTGCCAGAATGGCATGTCATTCACACATACTTTAGACCAATCTCCAGTAGGCATGTCATTCACCCATACTTTAGACCAATCAGCATTATTGCATTTCATTCACATATACTTTACATCAATCACAAGTATGGCATGTCATTCACACATACTTTAAACCCATTAACAGTGCGGCATGTAAATCACACATACTTTAAACCCATAACCAGTGTGGCATGTTATTCACCATATTTTCGACCAATTACCAGTGTTGCAGGTCATTCACACATAATTTAGACCCATCACCAGTGTGGCACGGCATGCAAATATTTGAGACAAATCAACAGTGTGGCATGTCATTAACACCTACAATGGACCCATTACAAGTGTGGCATGTCATTCACACATACTTGAGACCCATTACCAGTGTGGCACGGCATTCAAATATTTGAGACAAATCACCAGTGTGGCATGTCATTCACACCTACTTTGGACCCATTACAAGTGTGGCATGTCATTCACACATACTTTAGACCCATCACCAGTGTCTCATGTCATTCACACATGCTTTCGACAAATCACCAGTGCGACATGTCATTCACACATACTTTGGACCAATCACCAGTATGACATGTCATTCACACATACTTTAGACCCATCAACAGTTTGGCATGTCATTCACATATACTTTCGACCAATCACTAGTATGGCATGTCATTCACACACACTTTGGACACATTCCAAGTATGGCATGTAATTCACACATACTTTAGACCAATCTCATGTACACATGTCATTCACACATACTTTGGACCAATCACCATTATGTCATGTAATTCACACATACTTAAGACCAATCAGCTTTATCGCATGTCATATAAATATACTTTTCACCAATCACCAGTGTGGTATGGCGTTCACACATACTTTCGACCCATTAACAGTGCGGCATGTCATTCACACATACTTTAGACCCAATACCAGTATGGTATATCATTCACACATACTTTAGAGCCATTACCAATGTGGCATGTCATTCACACATTCTTTAGACCAATTACAAATGTGACATGTCATTCACACAAATTTCAGACCAATCACCAGCTTTGCATGTCATTCACACATACTTTAGACCTATTACCAGTGTGGCATGTTATTCAAACATACTTTAGACCCATCATCATTGTGTCAAGTAATTCACACATACTTTAGACCCATTACCAGTGTGGCATGTCATTCATACATACTTTTGACCCATAAAGAGTGTGGCATGTCATTCACACTTTCTTTAGACCCATTACAAGTGTGGCATGTAATTTACACTAGTTTGGACATATAAGCAGTATGGCATGTAATTCACACATACTTTAGACCCATCACCATTGTTGCATATCATTCACAGATACTTTATACCCAGTATGGCATGTCATTCACATATACTTTGGACATATAACCAGTATGGCATATCATTCACACATATTTTAGACCCATTACCAATGTCGCATGTCATTCACACATTCTTTAGTTCAATTACATATGTGGCATGTCATTCACACAAACTGCAGACCAATCACCAGTCAGTCATGTCACTCACACATACATTAGACAAATCACCAGTGTTGCATATCATTCACACATACTTTAGACCCATTACCAGTGTGGCATGTCATTCACACATACTTTAGACCCATTACCAGTATGGCATTTCATTCACACATACTTTATTCCCATTACATGTGACATGTCTTTCACACATACTTAAGACCCATCACAAGCATGGCATGTCATTCACATATACTTTAGACCCATTACCAGTGTGGCATGTCATTCACACATACCTTAGACCTATTTCCAGTGTGGCATGTCATTCACGCATACTTTAGACCCATTACCAGTGTGTCATGTGTTTCACACATACTTTAGACCCATTACCAGTGTGGCATATCATTCACACATAATTTAGACCCATCAACAGTGTTGCATGTCATTCAAACATACTTTAGACCCATCAACAGTATGGCATGTCATTCACGCATACTTTCGACCCATTACCAGTGTGGCATGTCTTTCACACATACTTTGGACCTATTACCAGCGTGGCATGTCTTTCACACATACTTACTTTAGATTCATTACAAGTGTGGCATGTCATTCACTTTAGTTTGGACCCATAACCAGTATGGCATGTCATTCACATATACTTTAGACCCATTACCAGTGTAGCAAGTCATTCACACTTTTTCTTTGGACCTATAACAAGTATGGCATGTCATTCACACATACTTTAGACCCATTGCCAGTGTTACTTTAGAGCCATTACCAATGTGGCATGTCATTCACACATTCTTTAGACCAATTACAAATGTGTCATGTCATTCACACAAACTTCAGAACAATCACCAGTCAGGCATGGCATACTCACATACTTTAGACAAATCACCAGTGTTGCATATCATTCACACATACTTTAGACCCATTACCAGTGTGGCATGTCATTCACACATACTTTAGACCCATTACCAGTATGGCATGTCATTCACACATACTTAAGACCAATTGCCTGTGTGGCATGTCATTCACACATACTTTAGACAAATAACCAGTTTGACACTTCATTCACACATACTCAAAACCAAAAACCAGTGTGGCATGTCATTCACACATACTTTAGACCCACTACCAGTTAAGACCTATTACCTGTATTGCATGTCCTTCACAGATACTTTTGTTACTATTGTCTCAATTAGCACGCTGCTGGACTCCTCGCATTCTCTACGATAAATGTTAAAAATGTATTATTTTTGTATGATGAATTAAAGCTGTAAGAGGACTTACGAGGCTATCATGAGTATTAACACAATTACAATAATTATCTCTACGTGCCATAACTTGTTTTAGTCTCCTTGCGTGTTTACGATTTCACGATGTGATAGATCAGATGGGTCGAGAAAAGATATCTAATGTGTGCAAGTTTATAAGATTAGAATATTTCCCAACATTTTTGTCGCTCTAAAAACATAACTGTCATCAAGAACAGGCCTGCATAACATACGATCCGCAGTGCCGTATTTGGCCCGCCAGCACCCACTGTGTATCCCGCGAAGTAGCAAAATATTCTTTATTCATAGTATTTTCTTAATAGCTTTCCCCCTGTCCTATTTTCTTTTGCCCGCATAAGACCTGTCCTATTTTCTTTTTGGCCCTCACAAGGTTTTCATAAATTGTTACGGCCCGCCTTACATTATGAGTTGTGCGGGCCTGATCAAGAGTATAAAAAAAAAACACAACAGCCGGGATAGAAGTGTGTGGTTTTATAAACTAGGTCATGTCATGAAACAAAGTGATTGGCTGCCATTACAAGATCTGGGTTAACGTCATCTTAAAAGGTAGGGCGAAAATTTGAATACTTTTACTTAAATAAATAATAATAATAATGATTAAAAATAAATGTAAGATTTACATCACGCCGTCATTTCTACAAAGCTGAACTGACAGTGGGTAAGACTTGAAGGACCTTTGCGAGGAACAGCTGCGCCCTATATGATGCCATAAACGCCCCCCCCCCCGGACACCCACGCTAAACCCGACGTTCAACAATTGAAACATGAGACTGCATTATGCAGCAGCCTATATGCAATATATCATTAAATTTATATAAGGATAACTTAAGAGGCTGGTTTGTGGAGCGGCTTCAAACTTTGCCCCCACTCCCCTTTTTTTTTCAGGCACGCCCCTGAAGACATGCATCACCTGCTTTAGACTTTAAAATAATGTACTCGATCATAGATTGTTTCATAATTTACACGTTCAACCTTTATTTTTTTCATTATAAGAGTAGAAGACTGTTCCAAATATTTATATTCATAAAGTATATATATAGTTATACATATATATACATATAAATATATATATATATATATATATATTTATATATATATATATATATATATATATAACTTTTTTAAATTAACTTTTATTTTTTTGGTTCTCACCGAGACGAAGAAGACTTCTTTGCCACATCGTCATGTCGCTTCTTAGTCATACATATTTTGTTGTTGATATTTAATATCTGAAACATTATGAAGTAAAAAAAAAATATTCTCTAAGAAAGCTGATCAGTGAATAGTGATTCGTCTTACACTACACCTCCCCAATGAGAGTTGCCTTACTTTGAAAACAAGTCGATCTCATAATTCCCATCAACCACGGTCAATATTTCCTCTGATACATGTTGATGAATAGCAATATAAGAATAGGAAAGTACGCATGTTAATAAATTAGATACTACTAAATTATAAAATATGTTAAAACATTTAATGCAACAAAAGCTCTATAGAAACATTAAATACAACAATAGCTCTTTAGAAACATTAAACACAACAAACGTTAAGGCTCTGCTGGAACACTATTTTGTTTGTAATTGCTTAAAAATAGCAATACAATATGTACGCTCACAGTTAGTAACATCACGAATGTCTGCTTCGATCAACATGTTAAGGGAAATTACAGGAAGCAATAATAATTATGGAGCGCGAACAATAAACGGTTTAACAAAAAAAAACCAACAACAGATATCACGTGCGTAAATAAACATTTCATATAAATGATAAAAATTGTGTTGTATGTTAAAAGAAAAGAAATGGCCATTTGCAAGTGTCTCTAACTGAGCAACGTCCTAACTGTTTTTTTTTTCTTTCCGAATCTTCTAAACAAAACTGCAAAATACATAATAAAATCGACCTGCCTTGATATCCTGTTTCAGCACTGCAACCATATTGATTGCTTGCGACAACAGATATGGCAGCCTCTATTGTCTATCAGATTAGGATTTTTTTTATAGCCTTATAATCGTGGTCAGAGTGTAAAAATGTAACTTTTAACAACGGGCATAAAATATGCATAGAATAGGAGCCTCGAATGTGGCTAGGGCGTTGACGAAACTAACAGCATGGGGTCAGGGAATTTGGCCAGGGCATTGAAAAAACTAATATAAGAAGCAAATGTGGCTGAACTTATAGCATAGGACCAGCGCATGAGGCTAAACTAATAACATAGGACCAGCGAACTGGGCTAAACTAATAGCACAAGACCAGCGCAAGTGGCGGACTTAATAGTACAGAACCAGCGAATGTGGCTAAACTAATAGCATAGGACCAGCGAATGTGGCTAAACTAATAGCATAGAACCAGCGAATGTGGCTAAACTAATAGTATAGGACCAGCATATGTGGCTAAACTAATAGCATAGGACAAGCGCATATTGCTAAACTAATAGCATAGAACCAGCGAATGTGGCTAAACTAATGGCATAGAACCAGCGAATGTGGCTAAACTAATAGCATAGGACCAGCGATTGTGGCTGAACTAATTGCATGTCGCTCAACTAATAGCATGGAGCCATTGAATGTTGCTAAAGCATTGATATAAATTAAGAGCATATGATCTGTGAAAGTGGCTAAACTAATGGCATAGGAAGAGCGAGTATGACTAGGGCATTGACTAAACAAATATCATAAGAACAGCGAATGTGACCCTGGCATGGGCTAAACCAATAGTATAGGAACAGCGAATGTGGCTACAGCAGTGGCTAATACAAAAAAAGACCGATACAAATAAAAGCGTTGGCAGCATAAAGACTAAAGCTGACCAGGGATCTATTGTATAGCGTTTTAACATTACTTTATTTACTACTTGACAGTAGCGATTGGAAAAAAAGGGGGGTGTGCAAGGATTCTTTCTCAAATTGGCATCTGCGTGCTGTTTAAAATAGAAGGGAATTGATAATTTATTGTTTGTGTATTAGTAAAGTGGGGCAGAGACGTGCTGTGATTAGATATTTTATGTTCTTTCGATTTGTTTTCTTATGCAGGGTGTGGTGTGGCCGTTAATATATTGTATTGGTGTCAGTAATATGGCATGCGATATTACTATTATCATATGCGTATGGCAAATGAGCGGCACAGGGTTGTAAATCTTCTGTAAATTTATGTTGATCTGTTGTTATAAAATTGAACATCTAAAATCATGTGAAGATAGCACGGCCCACATTTACAGTTGTTTCAAAGGTGTCAATTGTTTCAATCGCTCTTTGCAAATAGAAAGTAGAGAAGCTGCTTCAGTTTATAGCATAAAAACTGGAAATCCAGAGAGTAAAGTAAATAGTAAAAATTATTTCTGACCACTATGTTTGAAAGACATTTGATTGATTGATTTGATATTTATAGCGCGCCGGTATCCATGCCATTTTAGCATGCGCACTGCTCCTACGAAATATATTTAAACAAAAAAGTTTTTAATTGTTTCTTAAATCATTTTTACAATTCCCCTCAAAGACTTACAGTGAAGAAACACATTTACTGTGGGAGAAACACATTTACACTTAAGAAATACATTTACTGTGTTAGGAATACATGTATTGTCATAGATAGAGCATTTACAGAGATAGGCACAGATATTGTGATACAAACTTATTAGTAGTGAGAGAAAAAAACTCCACACACACAGTGATAGAGGCCTATTTACGAGATTAAACACATAAGCGAAACATAATACAAGTGGGATTTTATGTCAATGCCTTACCACCCACAGCCTAATATAAATATAACAGGCCTATAAAATATATCATAGGCCTCATCTCGATATATTTTAATATGATTTTTCGACGCAATGAGATTTTTTTTCTTCTTTCCACTAAATAGACGCGCCACAAACTAGTTCATTCAGTGTAGCTTTTTTTAAATTTCATCACATAATACAAATTTCAATATATATTTGTTGTTGTACTAAAACCATATTTATTTATAAATAGTACGCCTCTAAATTATCCTATAACAAGGGAGGTAATACATTATAGTTGTGTGTGGAGACATAATTTCCTGTTGTTATCACCCGCTTTTCCCCTTGAAGATACGATTTTGTTCTTGAACTTGAAAGATGGTTATATGATTGTATTATGTGTTGTTTTGACATTATGGTTAAATGATTGTATTATGTGTTGTTTTGACATTATGGTTAAATGTTGTTTTGACATGATGGGGATATGACTGTATTATATGTTGTTTTGACATGATGGTGATATGACTGAATTATATGTTGTTTTGAAATGATGGTGATATGACTTTATTATATGTTGTTTTGACATGATGGTGATATGACTGTATTATATGTTGTTTTGACATGATGGTGATATGACTGTATTATATGTTGTTTTGACATGATGGTGATATGATTGTATTATGTGGTGTGTTTTCACAAAAGGTGATATAACTTTATTATGTTTTGTTTTGAAATGACGGTGATATTACTGTTTTATATGTTGTTTTGACATGATGGTGATATGACTGTATTATATGTTGTTTTGACATGATGGTTATATGACTGTATTATAAGTTGTTTTGACATGATGGTTGATATGACTGTATTATGTGTTGTTTTGACATGATGGTGATATTACTGCATTATATGTTGTTTTGACATGACGGTGACATGACTGTATCATGTGTTGTTTCACATGAGGATATTACTTTATAATGTGTTGTTATGACATGATGGTGATATGAATTTATCATGTGGTGTTTTTACAAAAAGGTGATATGACTTTATTATTTATTGTTTTGACAGCTTGGTGATAATAATTTATTACGTGTCATTTTTTAAAAGGCTCGTGATATAACTTCATTATGTGTTATTTCAAGGAGATGGTGATATGCCTTTATTATGTGTTGTTTCTGATTGGTAAGTGACATGACTTTATTATGTGCTGTTTTGACATATTGGTGATAAGACTTTCTTATGTTTCGTTTTGATTTGATGGTGATGCGAATTTATGTATGTGTTATTTTTGGCGGAAGGTGATGTGATTTTATTAAGTGCTATTTTGACATGATGGTAATATGACATTATTCGTTCCTATTCACTTAAAAATAGTATTAACGGGCGGTTAATGCTATGAATCCTAGAACTGTGCATATCTTATTAAAAAAATATCAGCTTGACTACTTGAGTTCATAGTAGCGATAAATAAAATCTCACTGTGTGAATATATAGAAAGAAAGGCTTAAGTTGTTCTTGTATAAAAAATATTGATGATTCTACCTGGTAGGGGCGAGGTGGTGATAAACTTCAGGTAGCTTGCTACCTCTTGAGGGAGCATTTGATTATATTCATGATACGAATAATTAACAATATTATAGATATGATGACAATACAATAGAGGCTTATAATGTTAGATGAAGTAAATTGCACTGGACAGAATGACATTGTAAACAAATGACGTTTGGCTTTATCACCACATGGAACCGCCGTCACTACATGTGCTGATATGACACCTCACTTAGGGATGTGTCCGCTAACTGGGTGGTGTGCCTGCTAAATGAGTGGTAAGTCTGCCAACTGGGCGAGATGTCTGCTAACTAGGTGGCGTGTTTGCTAACTGGGTGGTGTGTCTGCTAACTGGGTGGTGTGTCCGTTAACAGAGTGGTGTGTCTGATAACTGAGTTGTGTTTCTGATAACTGAGTGGTGTGTCTGCTAACTGTGTGGTGTGTCAGCTAACTGCGTGGTGTGTCTGCTAACTGTGTGGTGTGTCCGCTAACTAAGAGGTGTGTCTGATAAGTGAGTGGTGTGTCGGCTAACTGGGTGGTGTGTCATAACTGGGTATGTGTCTGATAACTGGATAGTGAGTCCGCAAACTGGTTGGTCTGTCTGACGTTTGAGTTGTGTGTCCGCAAACTGGATGGTGTCTGATAACTGAATGGTGTGTCCGCTAACTGACTGGTTTGTCCGCTAACTGGGTGGTGTGTCTGCTAATTGGGTGTTGTGTCTAATAACTGGGTATGTGTCTGATAACTGGATAGTGAGTCCGCTAACTGGGTGTTGTATCATCTCACTCGGGTGTGTGTCTGAAAACTTAGTGGTGTGTCCGCTAACTGGGGTATGTGTCTCATAACTGAATGGTGTTTCCGCTAACTGAGCGGTTTGTCTGATAACTAAGTGATGTAACCACTAACTATGTGGTGTGTCTGCTAATTGGGTGGTGTGTCTGATAACTGGGTGATGTGTCTGCTAACTGGGTGATGTGTTTAATAACTAAGTGGTGCGTCCGCTAACTGGGTGATGTGTCTGATAACTGAGGGGTGTTTCGGCTAACTGGGTGGCATGTATGATAACTGAATAGTGTGTCCGATAACTGAGTGGTATGTGTGATATCTGAGTTGTGTGTCCACTAACTGGGAGGTGTGTATGATAACTAAGTGGCTTGTCCGCTAACTGGGTGGTGAATCTGAAAACTGAGTAATGTGTCCGCTAACTGGCTGATGTGTCTAATAACTGGGTGGTGTGTCTGCTAACCTGGTGTCGTGTCTGCTAATTGCGTGGAGTATCATCTCACTGAGTTATGTGTCCGCTAACTGGGTGGTGTTTCTGCTAACTGGGTGGTGTGTCATCTCCCTGGTTGGTGTGTCTGCTAACTGGATGGTGTGTCTGCTAACTGGGTGGTGTGTCTGCAAACTATCTGATGTGTCTGCTAACTGGGGTGGTGTGTCTGCTAACTGGGTAATGTTTCATCTCACAGGGTGGCCTGTCTGCTAACTGGTTGGTGTGTCTGCTAAATGGGTGGTGTATCATCTCACTGGGTGGTGTGTCTGCTAACTGGGTGATGTGTTTGCTAACTTGGTGGTGTGTCTGATAGCTGGGTGGTATGTCGCTAACTTGGTGAATTTCCGATAACTTGGTTGTGCGTCTTCTAACTGGCTGGCGAGTCTGCTAACAGGGTGGTGTCTCATCTCACTGAGTGGTGTGTCCGCTAGCTGGGTGGTGTGTCTGCTAACTGAGTTTTGTGTCATCTCCCTGGTTGGTGTATCTGCTAACTGGATTGTGTGTCTGCTAACTGGGTGATGTATCTGCTAACTGGGTGGTGTGTCTGCTAACTGGGTGGTGTGTCTGCTAACTGGGTGGTGTGTCTGCTAACTGGGTGGTGAAGCATCTCACTGGGTTGGAGTGTCTGATAACTGGGATTTGTGACATCTCCCTGTTTGGTGTGTCTGCTAACTGGATGGTGTGTCTGGTAACTGGGTGGTGTTTCTTCAAACTGGGTTGTGTGCCTGCTAACTGGGTGGTGTGTCTGCTAACTGAGTGGTGTGTCTGCTAACTGAGTGGTGTGTCTGCTAACTGGGTGGTCTGTCATTTCATTGGTTGGCATGTCTGCTAACTGTGTTGTGTGTCTGCTAACTGGGTGGTGAATCATCTTACTGGGTTGGTGTCTGCTAACTGGGTGGTGTGTTTGCTAACGGGGTGGCGTGTCATCTCACTGCGTGGTGTGCCTACTAACGGGAAGGTTTGTCTGCTAACTGGGTGGTGCGTCTGCTAACTGTGTTGTGTGTCTGCTAACTTGGTGGTATGTCTAGTAACTGGGTTGTGTGTCATCTCACTGGGTGGCGTGTCAACTAACTGGGTGGTGTGGTGTGTCATCTCACTGGGTGGCGTGTCTGCTAACTAGGTTGTGTGTCTGTTACTGGGTGGTGTGTCCGCTAACTGGCTGATGTGTCTGATAACTGGATGGTGTGTCTAATAACTGGGTGATGCGTCTGCTAACTAGAAGATGTGTTTGCTAACGGATTTTTTGTGTTTGCTAACTGGATTGTGTGTCTCCTAACTGTGTGTAATGCTTTATATATTGGCGGTGTGTATCCTTACTTGGTCGTGTGTCCATTAAGATGGTGGTGTGTCTCTAAAATTTGTAGTCTGTATCCTAACTGGATGGTGTTTTTTACATATGTTGTTGTGTTTTCAAACGGGCGTTTTGTCTTCAAGTGTGTGGTGAGTCTAATAACTTCGTTCTGTGTCTGCCTGCTAACTGGTTTGTGTGTCAACTAGCTGGTGTGTGTGTCTTTTATCTGGGTTGCCTTTCCTTCCTGGGTTGTGTTTGCAAATTGCATGGTGGTTCCCCTCAATGTTTGGTGTGTCTGCCTACTCATTTTTTTGCCTAATTTGCAATTGTTGTGTCTCCAACTTGGGTTTGTGTCTCCGACCTGTTTGTTGGCAAATAACTGGTTGGTGAGTCTTTCAAGTGGATTGTGTTTTCCTTACTGGGTTCTGTTTCCAAACTAGGCTCTGTGTTCTAATAGGGTTGGGGGGGGGGGGAATCATTTACTGTTTTTTAGTGGTTCGTTTAATGTATTACAATGAATCCACATTTTCTTTTTATATTTTCGAATTTTTTATTGACATTGTCTCATGTGTTGTAATAGGGTTGGGGGGGGGGGAATCATTTACTGTTTCTTAGTAGTTCGTTTAATGTATTACAATGAATCCACATATTCTTTTTATATCTTCGAAATTTTTATTGACATTGTCTCCAATCTTAACCAATCTTAAATTTTCTTTATGTCGTTTTGTATGCTCATTATTGTCAAGATTGTATTCTAACTTTAAATTTTCCCACTTCTTTCTTTTTGAGTTATTTTTTTCCCCACTTTTATCATGTTCTTACAACCACACACCATTTTGCCGTTTCATAATTTTTCACTGAATCACCTAACTGCCCTTGTGATTAGTTTCAGATATTTCAACAACTTTTATTTTGTCACTATGCTATCTATAACGATTCTCTTATTCGGCATTGACTTGGCCTCCTCCCCCACACTTTCTCCTCGTTCCCCCAAAACAACACATGTGACCCTACCCACCCCCACAAAAAGACATACGAACAATTTGCTCTACACGAACAAAGTAAAAGTATCAGCTCACTTAAACCCTCTACATTAGTAGTGATCATACTATTTTTTTTACGAACCCCGTCATACCCTATAAATCTCCAACACCATCACTACAAACCAACCCTACATCACACAAACTTACTGAAACCCGAACGCTTTCACGACTAGCTCAGCACCCCCCAACTCCTCACCCCCCCCCCTCCCCAGTAGCTAAATTGCAAACAAACTCT
>CAXITT010000286.1:436247-446247 GCA_964033795.1 Lymnaea stagnalis
TTTTTTTTTTACAGTTTTTTTTTTGGGTGCTGGAGTGGGGGGGGGGGGCACAAAAATATATATTTGTAGAAATTATTTCTGATAAAATAATAAATTTGATACCCAAGGAAGGGTTGATGTTTTAAATAGATGTATAGATTTAAAAAATCTGATTCTATATCGTGAAAGAGGTGCATGCGACTTTCGACAAGGAGATTGCCGACCAATGGGACAAAGCGATTACCAGTCGGGAAAAATAGAGTTCAAATGTAAAATAATTGTTTCCTTTTTTTTTTTATATTGAATTTTCTCTTATATGTGTGTGTTTTTTAGTTTCGTATTATTGTCTCGTATCAAAGTATCTGGTTCAAGTAAATATTATTTAACAGCATTTAAGATGTATTGTGTTTTAACCTCTTCCGCATTGTCTTTTACACTACTGTTTGAATCCACACATAAACATGTGTAAATAATATTGATGTCACTGTTTACTAGGACTCTTAGGAAATGACTGATCATGGCAGCACCTTAAAGTGTTGTTAATTTTCCACCTCCTTTTTGTATATTATAAGTCGTGATTCGTCGCGTTAAGTGACTTCAAATCCTTTATTAATTCTCGCTCAGCAAACATTTTTTTTCCTCAATTAAGAAATCCAGATTCTCAACGCAATGGATATAGGACGTCCGGTTAATTTAAGTCTATCTTTATCACGACGAAGGCATGACGTCCTGGAGATAATACCTTTCTGCCCGGCAGTCGAATTCGAGAGTTATGGTGAATAGATCAAACAGCTCTTTCATATTTAGGCGATACCTCTCTCTACAACTGACTTACAGGCATCTAAGAGAAAAAAAACATTGGGAGTGATACGCTCTAAAATAAAATTAATTTTAAATTCTTGACTCCGTTTGGTAAGAGAATAGTTGACAACATTCCTTTTAAAGAAATAACGTCACAGCTCTAATATATATCATGTTACAAGGACGGAAAGATTAATACCAGAAAATTTACGAAAAAATAAAAGTTTATGTGCAATTAAACAAGTGGTTTATAATATATAAGCAGGAAGGGCATTCAAAAATACGCCAGTCTCTTCCTTATTTTGAATGCAGAATTCAAGCTGGCGTCATCTTTGACCAATACCTGGCGTTATTCAATGGAGACAAGCTTTGTTTTCTATGTCAACTATGATTTGACAATGACTTGTTTGTAAACTCATGATCCGAGTTTTGTATACTAGCCTGCTGGTTTGTAATTGTGAGTGATTTCATTTCTCCTTCCTTTAAAAAAACAAGAACAAAAAAGAACTTGTTTTTGTTAGTAGTATTATATTGACGCAGTCGTAGTCCAACATAACGTTTTAGAATGTGCATTGAAATTCGAAGAGCAGGTACGTATCAGAACCAGAGCCTATTCAGGGTGTAAGATCAATTTTATTTTGTCAGTGAACAGTTAGCATTTGCTTTGCATCTAAAGGCGATTAACTAATGGAATCCTTAGTTTGATCGGCGTGACATACATTTTTATGCACGTGCAAAATCTATAATGAGCACTGACGCTTTATTTGCATGACATCAAAGAATAATTTTAAAAATTATCTTTAAATATTCTTCAACTACATTGAAAATTCCGCCTTCAGTATATAATTTACAAGATGAAGTACTCGTTCTACGCCGGGTTGGTGATCATTTGTGATAAAGCAACGGCTTGCTTCTATGATCTTTAACTATAGGGCGAAAGCTTCTTTGAAGACCACATTTTTTGGTGTAAATTCTATGGAGTTAAGTTGACTTGTTGGTCAGTTCTTAAGAGTTTTACCTTGACTTAATGAAAGGACTCTGTTTCTGAAAATGCATGATAAAGTTATCCATGACTGAATACTGGAGATTAAAAAAAAAAATATCAACTTAATTTTACGTTTGTCTTGGTTGTTGGTGATGTTCATAGAAAAAATAATGTCTCAATGATAACTGTTTTTTTCTTAATGTAATGGGAAATTCAAACTAACTGGATGCAAGAAAAACTCTCGGAATACATATTCTGGTACCTTTGAGAGATCCATTGAGGATTCCACAGTCATTGACTAGTGACATCATTTGCTTGAAAACAATTTTGGTATCATTGTTTAGAATTCTTGTTTAGCTACGGATGTTTGATCTTTAAGTATGAATCTCAATTGTAACTCAGCACTCTTCCTCCTAAATCAGGCTGATCACATGGTTAATGGCCGCGAGGTAAGATCTCCTTGATTTACCAACATTTAGAATTGCGCGCGAATGGTACAAATAAGTCAGGTTTGCCATAAGTCCTGACCTTTGGACATAGCATCTTGGTAATGCTGAGCTGTATCTCTTGGACTCGATACGAAGTTTGAAGTCAATAAAACTTTCTTTTCAATGTCCTATACTATTTCTTTGTTAACAAATCAGTGAAAGACAGCACAGTCAGCTCATATTGTGTTTTGATTTTTTTTTCTCGAAACATATTCAAATGATTTGCCTCGTTCTTGCCATAGGCTTCAACTATTCATTGGTCAGTCGGCTTTCCAGCTTGATGAACTTGTTAAATTCTCCATCACCAAGGACAAAATGATTTGAATACCATTGAAACTGGAATATATATATTCGATAAAAAGACTTATTTACATGTGTGGTCCACCCTAAATCTACGTATGGGAAAAAGAGAAGGTAGCACAATGGGTCACAGAGTCTACTCAGAATGGATTAATCTTTAAAATTCTCCTTTTCTGAGGGTTAACCTTCGTGACTGTGAACAGCATTCAAAATTTCTCCTCTTGTAGTGGTAACGTTGGTTCTGATGGGGGGCACAATATGTACTTTTATACATAAAAACAATTTGTTATATCCAAGTGGTTTTCTCTACAACTTACTGTTATCATTATGGAGAAATAAATCTCTTATTTAAGTATATGGCTCGTTCGAAAACAGTACACAACAAAAGACGATAGCATATGTTAAATACAATAACAAAGAAATACGATAATCAAACAACAGCTAATTACAATTAACACATTTTATTATGTTAATTATAGATTACACAATCAAAACAAATATAATTAAAGTAATTGACATACAGTATAATGATTGGCTTGTACCGGTACGATGTTAAAGAAGATACAATGTTGTAAAAAAAAAGGTACAATGAGGATCTACACACACACACTAAACAAATAATATCTGTATCGTAGCAAAGGTCTAGAGCAAAAATACCATACGCTCAAAATATCTCTCCTCCGATCTTCCGTTCGCTCAATATCTCTAGGCGTTTATATAGTCTGTTTTATAGATAGTTCTCGAACAGCCTGACAAAGACGTCCAAGTTGATCCACGTTGCAGTTCACATTGCTAAGTGGCCAATCAATCATACAAATAAGTGACAAGTAAAATAACTTTCAACATTTATTAAATATATAATATTTGTATAAAAAAAATGGTAAATTTATTTTATTAAGCAAGACATAACAACGCAAACTCAGGCCTATCTGTCTATGACGTGTAAGTCACAGCTTTATCTTATGCCTCTCCGAGCTTTTACCACACGCCGTTTCTTTCTTTAGCTCCCCTAAAAGACACCTTCACGTCCACGAGACATTTGTCAAAGACAAACAGAAGCGGATGTTACAAAACGTTGCACAGCGTTACGGTAATGAGTTGAAGATCAATGTTCGTTATTCACGTCAAGACTAAACACAGAGGCATTCAATTAAATCGTGTTCTAGGCCAAGCCAGACGACCTTAAACACCCAGTGCAGACAAGTGTAGTGGTGCTAGAAGAAACACAAGCAGACGACCTTAAACACCCAGTACAGACAAATGAAGTGGTGCTAGAAGAAACACAAGCAGACGACCTTAAACACCCAGTACAGACAAATGAAGTGGTGCTAGAAGAAACACAAGCAGACGACCTTAAACACCCAGTACAGACAAATGAAGTGGTGCTAGAAGAAACACAAGCAGACGACCTTAAACACCCAGTATAGACAAATGAAGTGGTGCTAGAAGAAACACAAGCAGACGACCTTAAACACCCAGTACAGACAAATGTAGTGGTGCTAGAAGAAACACAAGCAGACGACCTTAAAAACCCAGTACAGACAAATGAAGTGGTGCTAGAAGAAACACAAGCAGACGACCTTAAACACCCAGTACAGACAAATGAAGTGGTGCTAGAAGAAACACAAGCAGACGACCTTAAACACCCAGTGCAGACAAGTGTAGTGTTGCTAGAAGAGACACAAGCAGACGACATATAACACGTTGTACAGACAAGTGTAGTGGTGCTTTAGGAGACACAAGCAGACGACCTTAATTAACGATGCAGTGTAGACTGGTGTTGTTTTGCAAGAAAAGACACAATCAGACGATACGACCGATACAATGCAGACTCGTCTCGTGAAGTAGGAAAAGGCCAAAGCAGACGACATTACCGATACAACGCAGACTAGTGGCGTGGTGTAACAAAAGACACAAGCAGACGACATTACCGATACAATGCAGACTAGTGGCGTTGTGTAACAAGGACGAAATAAGAAACACAAGTTTAACCTCGCTGATTCGCAACGAGAATCTGTTCCATACATAAACCACACTTTAAAATAAAACCCAATATTAAATGGCCATAATAAATAACACAAGGGATTGCATTTCGGAACCATTAACAATCGTATTTTGTTATATATATATATATATATACATACATTTTTATACACATATATATATATTATATATTTTTATATATATATATATATATATATATATATATATATATATATATATATATATATATATTATATATATTTATATATATATATATATATATATATATATATATATATATATATATATATATATATACACTACATATTTATTGTAGCCATTTGAGGCTGGATTATTTCAGTGTTGCTGTTGTTTTTTTACATTTTAATTGCTATCTTTTCTCAGGGTAAGCGAAGAAATTTAAGCGGAAAAAATAAAAAAAAATGATGTAATTCACATATTCCCTCGGAATCCATCAAGATAAAAGATGTATTTCTTGACAAACAAATTGTCTAATATGAAGTATGCAGCGGAGAATGACATACGCTTATTATTATTATGAAAGCATCTATACCCGGTGTACACAACAAATGGCTCAAAACCCAGGTAAAATACACGGTGTATGCATCAAATTACTTATAGGCCAATTAAAATACAATATGTATACATTAAATGACTTACAAGACAGGTAAAATACACGCTTTATCGATCAAATTTTTTATGAGCTAGGCAAAATATACGGTGTATGCAACACATGTCTTATAAGACAGTTTAATAACACTTCCTCAAAGAACCAATCAAAATTCAGTGTCACATCCTAAGAATAACCTCGCGCGCACATTGTGTTTGGGGTCAAGGACGCTTGGGTCAATATTTAAGTTTTGCCTCATTGAAAAGTGTAATGTTAATACTAATCCAAGTTTTAAAGAAATCACATACAAAAAAAAAATCATCAGGTAATTTCAATTTATCATATAAAATTCGAATAAAGTTCAATAAAGATATCGCTTTCCAAGGTTTACTATTGAGACACCTGGTGCCTAAAGAACTCAATCATTTAAACTTTACAGCAGTAGGGTTTTAAGTTTGGATGATGAAGTAGTTTTATTTTCACTGTTACAATAAAATTGGTTTCAAAATGTCAAAAATATAGAGTTTTATTATGTATTTATTTGTAAGTGCTGGGGTCCAACGGTCCAAAAGAGTTTGACGTTTTTAGTTTCAAATCCAACGTTATTGTAAAAGTGATTTTGGGAGTTCAGTTACTGAGCATTATAGGAGTTCAGTTACTGAGCATTATGGGAGTTCAGTTACTGAGCTTGACCTAGAGCCAATATGTCAATGAGTTACCCAGAAGCCTAATTTTTACACAACCTACGTGTATTTATTGATCTTATAAATTGATAATTGAATAAAGTGTTTGTCAGTAAGATTGTCTTTAAAAAATGTGCTTCATGAGGTGGTTTCAATTCTTTTACCCCCTTACAAATTCCATTTTTTCCGTTTTCAATCATGGGTCCGGTTTCAGTCATATCATAGTTCTGTATTTATTCATGGGAGAGGTTTCAATCATAGGTTTGGTTTCAATCATAGCTTCGGTTTCAATCATAGGTCCAGTTTCTATCTTTGGTCTGGTTTCAATCTTATGTCCGGTTCCAATCGAAGTTCTAGTTTCAATTATAGCTCCGGTTTCAATCATAGTTCCTGTTTCAATCATAGTCCCGGTTTCAATCATAGTTCCGGTTTCAATTATATCTCCGGTTTCAATCAAAGTTCCTGTTTCAATCATAGTTCTCGTTTAATTCATAGTTCTGGTTTCAATCAAAGTTCCTGTTTCAATCATAGTTCTCGTTTCAATCATAGCTCCGGTTTCAATCATAGTTCTGGTTTCAATCATACTTCCGGTTTCAATCATAGTTCTCGTTTCAATCATAGTTCCGGTTTCATTCATAGTTCTCGTTTCAATCATAGTTCCGGTTTCAATCATAGTTCTCGTTTCAATCATAGTTCCGGTTTCATTCATAGTTCTCGTTTCAATCATAGTTCCGGTTTCAATCATAGTTCCGGTTTGACTACGTAAATTCATTTAAAGCTTATTCAAATAAATTTGCAATAAACAATATTTTAAAAATGCTATCAGAAATATCCCTTGTACACATGTGCACTCCGTGACTCAAAGTGAAATTTTAAAATATTCTTAACAAATATACACCATCTGTTTACCACGAGCATTATCTGGAAGCATTCTTCTAAGAAGAAATTGAACAAGTATTTAATTATGCTGAATGTGATGGTGCTTAAATATTTTACACTTTATTTTAAATATATAATGAATGCAGTCCATGAGCTAATCGATTATTACACATAATTTTAAATCGCACTGTTCTAAAAATAGGCTTACAAGACTACCCTTTATCAGACGTACATCTTCTTGTACGCCCCTGTCATTTTATTGAGTGGCATCGTCAAGACATTGGAAACATAATATCAATGCATCGTTATTCGCTAGAGTTTGTTTAATTGTTTTCTCTAAATTAAAGCCTTTTGGGATACATGGATCTTGACCAATCTATCAAGGAATCATCTTTTGGACAACAAGTATGACCATGTCAAAATTGGTCGCGGTCACTGTTCGGTCATTATAAATACTTTCATTCATGCATACAAACATTTATTTTATTGTTCGTCCGTCAAAGATCGACGATGACCATCGAGTCGTCTGGTGACTGATGACTTGCGCGGGTGACTTTTGTTTAAAGTGAGGAAGAGTTGCGCGGCGTCAACCTCACACTCCCGTCCGGGCCCACCATATCCAGTTGCAAGACTCTACGTCAAGACGACCAGGGGTGGGTACGACTGCAGGCTATGTCATTGTATGCGCCTTACGGGACTAACTCCGGGTTTCAATTCAGAGTTTCCTTCTCTTAGAGGAGTTGCCGACCAAGGTTAACGAGTCTCATCCACCCGGGGTGATGTTTTTGCTTGAATGAATGGCCGAATTGCATAAACTGAGCAAACCTCAAGTTTGTGGTGTGGAGTTCAATTCCAGCCAAAGGCATACACACATACACGCACACTCACACACATAAATACATACAAATAAAACAAACATACATAAATACATACATACATACATAAATGCATACATATACTTACATACTTATATATACACATACCAACGCAAACTCTTACATAAGGGTTTTTATCAACTCTATGCACAAAAAAACCCACCTTGTCCAGTTTCTTTTGATATCCAAATTAGTCGGTGTCTGTATGACTAGTCTGGGACAGAAGAAAGAAAAACGAAGAAGAAGATGCGCCTAGCACCGTAATGTGGTCAGAAACAATATTGGGTCTCCTTTGAGACGGGACAAACTCAAACGGGAAAGTCAAGATCTGAAGCGGCGTCTCCCCCAACAATATGGCGGTCTAGGAAACCAAATAGCAATTTGGTTTGGAGATTCCTTCAAATGTCGTGATGACGTTTTCTAATCAGGAGCCGGCGCGTGGCGAGGCAGATCACGTGGTCCCTTGAGGACAAAGTACATTATGAGGGATGCTTTCTTTTTTTTTTATTTTAAAATGGTTTTTTTTTTTTTTTTTTTTTCGATTTGATCCATCACTAGTTTGGTGCAGATTTTGTGAGTTGTTGTTCGTAGATCTTCGGTTGGAAGGGCTTGTTTAGGACGGTGATATAACCTCCCTAGTTTATGTATAGTTAATTTGATGTGGGATTTTATTTTTGTTTAAATGATAGATAAGGTAAATAAATTTACTATATATACTAAATCAAGAAAGCTAGTCATATCACACAGATTAAAAATCTTAGAAGAAATGATGGAAGAAAAGGATGTTGTAAAGCTAAAATAGAATTGGATGATACATCCAACCCGGAAATTGGATGATACATCCCGCCCAAGTTTATCAACAGATACCTAAGATCACCTCGAATAGGGCGAATGCTATCTCTTGAAGTTTGGACCGAAAGATAAAAAATATTTTTTTTTCCTCAGTCTGTATAAATTTACCAGTGTTCTCCTTCGACGATGAACAATTATAAATGATCACTAATTAAGTCATTATTGTCTCTAATTTGAGTTTTTTATGACTGATTTAAAATACATATGTAGAATGAATTAATAGTTTAAAAAATGACCCTTTATTTAATTCAACAAAGTATCTTGTCACAGAAACATAATATACAGTTACAGATTTCGGGGGATTTTTAGTGGTCATAACACATAATATAAATAAAGCAGGCGCTTTGAATAACTTGCTCCTTGTGATCATTTCGTTAAGCTTGTTATCTTAAGACAACGCTTTTTTTTTTTTTTTTTTTGGTAATTTAACGTTTTGAGTTTGTTAGAAAATTGATCAAAGATATAATCTGCAGAGGAACTTTGAAAAAAACCAGGTACGAAAGGTAAACACTTTTTTTTACAGGCGCTTTGAATAACTTGCTCCTTGTGATCATTTCGTTAAGCTTGTTATCTTAAGACAACGCTTTTTTTTTTTTTTTTGTGGTAATGTAACGTTCTGAGTTTGATAGAGAATTGATCAAAGATATCATCTGCAGAGGAACTTTGACAAAAACCAGGTACGAAAGGTATACAATTTTTTTTTAAATATATGTAATTTAAAAGCAAAATAAGACAAGTTCATTTATTTGCAACGTAATCTTTGATCATGTCAAACACATGAATAGTGTCCCAGAAAGCCATTGCTTGAACATACAAACAAAATTCCCGTTTCCATTTGTATTGCTCAAATTAAGGAACGAACACAATCTACTAAAAATCTCAACTTTAAATGCACCTGGAATGCACCGTATTGTTAATAATGTCCCACTGTAACATTATGATTGCACGCAACAGACGTTGATTACTGTGTTATACCTTGTGGCTACGTTTATTTACTTAACCGTGTCCCGGAGTACGATACAATCTCAAACCTCATCACGTGAGACAAAGCCGATTGGTACTTACGTAAACTGGGCTACAAAGGTCAGTGAGGATGGACGTGTTACTGGATTTCATGATGGTTAATATGTTTGAATCTGTGTCGCGTTCAGATGGGTAAACACATACAAATAGATATTTTGTTGCGATGGGATGAAATATTAGTTGTGTTATGATTGGGGTGTTAGTACGTATAAGATGGTACAGCGGTCAAACGTTGTTTACTTTACCAATGAATTTAGCGGTTCTTTCAATATATACTGACGACTGGGTGGATATCCTACCATTGTAGTCGGAGTATCATTTTCTGGTGTTTTGTAACGCAGAATTATAAAATCTCAGCCAACCTACAACCTAGAGTGATCCCATTTGGCGTGCTTCTTTCCTTAACTATTGGGTGGTTAATGAGTTATAAAAAAAGTCGATTCGGTCAATTAGTTTTTTTTAAATTTTTATTTTCCCAGGATGCTTAATTTTAAGCGTTTTCTGCAGATAAAAACAAAACA
>CAXITT010000286.1:451247-490583 GCA_964033795.1 Lymnaea stagnalis
CGTTTTCCTTGATTTGTTTTATTGCGTTGATATTTCCCTTGCCACCCTACACTCTCAACTCCATCTGACGTAGAATGTTAGTTAGTGCCCACTTCCCAGCAATTTTGACCACCGTAAAGTGTGTCCTAGTTGGTGGGAATTTCCCAAAGTGCACACTTCGGAGACAAGTTACGCCAAATCTTATTTGCAACTCAGCAGTCAGCGCTTATTTCATTTTGACCGACATTCTGGCCAGATTTTTGTATGGATTGTGGTTTATTCTTTTCCCTTTCTTTTCTTCACATCTTACCTCCAGACTATAGCATCCATCCTGGCAATGAGACGCAATGTTGATCACTTTACCCATGATAAGACAACACTGTCAGGATGATCTTAAGGGTCTGTCATTTGCCCCTGGTCTTAAATCCTAAATTGTCCGGGGGAATTGAAAGGACTCCTACCTGGCATGCGCTGCAAATTTGAGAGCAGATAGACAGATACGAGATTGTTTGGTCGTAGAATGTTCCCAATCTTGTAGAATGGCTGACATTTGTGGGAGTAGAATTCTTCACTCGAGAAAAATTAACATCTCTTGGTACTAAGACGACATTGTGAAAAGGGAAAAAGGGGGGGGGGCGGGGGAGGGTTATGGGAATTTCTTTAAATAAGGAAAATGCTTCTTAAATCTAAAAGAAAAATCTTGCAAATAAAGAAATATTTAAGGGTTTTAATGCATGACAATTGTTATTATTATTTTTTTTTTTATTTTAAAAATTAAAGAAAAACTTTTTTAAAAATTCTTTATAAATTTTCATTTTTGTATCCCATTTAAATAACATTTAAATCTCACAAATATCATCGGGTCTTTCTTGATTCTCCTGCAAATAAATGGGGACATATACAATGACATTACAACTATATCTTGTTGGTGCCATGCAAAAGATAATATTTTACCAACCCATTTTTATCGTTTTCTAGAAATTCGAATTTTTTGTTGGATGTGAGGATGGTTGAATTATATTTAGATCAAAACGTTATTTCCTGGTTGCATGCCTTCTAATACATGTGGAAATTAGAATTAACTGAGAGATTTTTAAGGCTTGTGTTCTATGGTCTTGAAGACATGCTATTACTTCTAGGGTATTATTTATACGATATTAGATCTATGGTATTAGTTCTGAGGTATTAATTCTGTGATAATAGTAATCTGGTACAGGTGCCTTGATGTTAGTTCTATTATATTATTCCTTGGGTATTATTTGTATGATATTACTTCTATTGTATTAGTTGTGTGGTGTTAGGCCCTCGCAACAAAATTTACAATACGGAAGTCAAAATCTTAACAGGAATCATTATTCTCCTGCGAGAAATGCAGTCGAGATGTCATTCTCGAATTGGCCTATTTATACATGCATACATATACATACATATATATATCTATATATATATAAATATATATATATATATATATATATATATATATATATATATATATATATATATATATATATATATATATATATATATATATATATATATATATATATATATATATATATATATATATATATATATATATATATATAAGCTCTGTAGAATTAGTTATTTAGTATTAGTTCTATATTGTTATTTCTATATAATTTGTTATATTATTGTATTAGTTATTTAGTATTAATTAAACAGAATTAATTCTTAAGTAACATTAAGTAATATTGTTGTATTTCTATGGTATTATGTCTATGGTATTAATTTTATTGTATTAGTTCTTAAGCATAGTTATTACTCCGTGGCAGTGAATCATACTTTTTCTATGTAGACGGTAATAAACTCTTCCACGGCGGAGTAAAAAGATAAATACGTTTGGTTCTGAATTCGAAAAACCAAATTATAGTTTATTTATATAAAGAGCACACTTTCAACACAAAGCACTGTTTTATTTTCATCGAGATTTTCTGGGTTGTAAAAGGAGGCACAATAAAGTGCATAGGTATTTATTAAGTTAGTATTTATACATATTTTGTTAAAGAGAGAGAGAGAGAGGTTGAAGCCCGGACGGGTTAGAACAAGAAGTTTGTGCAGCTTTCCATACCAACGACGTATTTTAATGTGAAATCTTCATGTCTGATCCGGTCTTGACCAGATTTTTTTAATGTAATAGTTCAAAGCACACAATTGTTTTCTTTTAGAGAGTATTTTTAAAAGTTTCTGTCACGACCGGCTGGTCGACGCTGTCAACTGTTTTTGTTTGGACATTTCTTTTAATAAGTATGTTTCACTTTATCACTTTAATTTGTTTTGTTTTTTTATAGTTGTACTCTCTCTATAAATAATCGGTATACTCCCTGATGAAATAAGCATGCTACTATATTTGGTGTATTTTTTTTTTGTTGTCTAATATTTCTAAATGTTTTGAAAAATGTATTCGATTTTTAAAATGATATCAACGAGTTTGTTAAACTATTTGAAACCAATGGCCTGGATGGTAAGTCATCGGGGTACATAACAGGATTCAATTGAAGGCATTGGCGTATGACCAATAGCAGATGGCAATAAATACCAGACTATGTTGACGGGCTGGAGAGGGGGGGGGTAAACAACGATCACGTGACGACATCGCGTGGCCGCAGACAAGCCAGATTTGCTATTACGATAAGACAGACCATCAAAACACAGACAAAGGACGCAGATGGAGAGAATTGACCAAGAATCGGCATGCAAATAGTTCAAGCGCTCCGACCTAACCCATTGATGAGACTTCATGAGGTCATACAGTGCCCATGTGTTAGGTGGACCTGTTATTATGATGTCACGCCACATTGCTAATGTCGTGTGGTAGACTGGAAAGATAACGTGGGGGGGGGGGGGGAACGTTTAGAAAAAACGTGATTTTTAGGCTGTGGGATTTGGAGCTGGGTTGGGATTTAAATAAGGGGCAAAAGGGCGGGGGGGGGGCAATCAAGAGCAGTTTTAATAAAATCAAATCAATCTCAATCAATTGATTTTTTTTTCTAAAATAATTGTATAAATAACGTGTTAATAATTTAGAATGATAAAACACCTTACTCATGATTCATACCATTTACATATTTGTGTTAAATCTCAATGTTAAGCCCAAGATAATTAACATATTAATTTTAAACAATTCAATAGTCTATGTATTTAATTGTTTACAATTTTGAACCGTAAACAAAACAAACCAATTCGGCCACATGGACTTGATCTAATAAATAACAAAGATCGAAAAGTGTTGATAGACTTGTAAGACTTGTCTAGAGTTTAAATTGATTCGTTAGTTATTTTATTATGCTAAATGTTATTTTTTTTTAGTTTTTACCTGCTGGCCGAGAGCCTGATTGGACTGAAAAGGAGATACGACGTGGGTCATTTTTATTTTTATTTTTTTTTTGTTGACAATTTGAGATATTATCTTGAAAACTATTTGCGACCTTAACATCTTTATTTTAAAAAAAACAAAACGATTATATTGTTTTTAAGTTAGTCCAACAGAATGAGAATCATTGTCACTACTGTAAAAACGCGTATTAATGTCTTTTGAAAACACTAGCCTCGGAAAGAAAGAGAAATTGACAAAAACAATTTTTATGAAGAAAAAAATTCCCCTCAAAAACAACGTATTTAAACGACAAGTGAAAACAAAAATGATTTAGAGTTGTTGGTTGTTTTTTTTCAAACCAGGATAAAATTAAGCCATCGTCTAGCAGATTTGTGGTGGTCTGGAGTTCAATTCCAGCTAGAGCAAAAACACCACCAGCACCCCGGGTAGATGAGACTCGTTAACCTTGGACGGCAACTCATCTGAGAGAAGGAAACTCTGAAATCAAACCCGGAGATGGAGTCCCGAAAGGCGGATAACATTGATACAATGAAACATTCCGACAACTCCTGCGACGTCACTGGTGCCAAGCTGTATCATCCAATGATGTTCAACTCATCTAAGAGAAGGAAACTCTGAAATCAAACCCGGAGATGGAGTCCCGAAAGGCGGATAACATTGATACAATGAAACATTCCGACAACTCCTGCGACGTCACTGGTGCCAAGCTGTATCATCCATTGATGTTCCCTTGGGTTACCCAGCGGCGTGGAGAGAGGCGAGTTGCTGTTGGGAACCAGCTTATAATCCTTCAAGTATAATAATCCCAGGCTATGTGGATTTTCGTCCTACGAAGCCCACTCCATTTTCACATTGTGACGGACGGATGCCAGCAGAAATAGCTAAACGAGGAATGTGGAGGCTTTTATTAGAGAAGTTGTTGCCATTGTTGTCGCCGGAAGTTGGAACAAAGTACGCGAACGAATATAAATATTGACACTGTGAAAAATGAGGTCCACAATAATAATGGACCAGAATACAGGGAAACAGGGTTGAATGCAGTCCTTTACTTATTACAGATTCCGACAATCGCTAAACAAAACACAGCGGAATTATTGCAAAGAGTGGCAGATGTTTAAAAAGAGTTGGCCCATTGTAGAATTAGTCGACATGCGTTTGACAAGAATGGTATAAATAGATTAATTGTTCGTAATTTATCGTTTATAGCTTAGAGTACATGCTAGATACCTACTAAGTAGCGCACTGGGCACATTCTGAGAAGTTTGTTGAAGTTTATTCTGGCAACTGGAGTTAAATTTGTGAAAGTTACATTTTTTGGCGTGGACAGAAAGTTGGTTTTTTTTTTTTCAACCCCTTGCCAATTTTCTATGTTGTTTTCAAATTTTGGTAAGCATTTATTCTTACGCAGGATATACATCTTTTTCCATCAACAGTTTTGTAATGCCGAGTTAACGCCATCAAATTTCAGTCAAATTTTTGTCAATCGTTGGAATGAACTCACTATTTTTGTGTTGTCTACGCCATTGTTTGAACCTGCTGCCGGATGTCATACATAGGGGAGATAGGATGCCGACTCTCCGAGAGGTTTACTGAACACTTCCGTAATATTACGTACCATAAATGATGTACCGTCTCTAATCACTTCAATAGACGCGACCAAAAGGGCACGGCGGACTTAACGATTAGTGCGATCGAGACTAGCACAAACAGACCCAGCTGGGTGAATGAGGTAAACAAGTTTATCTTAACCTATGGAACCTTTACACCATATGGCACAAACGACATGTCTTTATTCAGAGCTTGAGCCTTTGGCTCGCCCCTTAACGTCATAACCAATCACAATGGACAGCTTCTCCTCTTTCCCCTTTTCCCTATTTAATCTCTCACCTACCTTTTTCTATCACAATTCTTTTTCTGCTATGTTGGATACCACTTCTTAGCTAAAATTAATTATTATTTGCTCTGTTGTTTGTTTGATGACGAAGACTTCCTGTCAACACGTTCGTAGTTTTTTTGCGTTTCTTTTTTCAGGTTTTACCTTACTTTGTTTTATTCATTCCTGTGTAAAATAGTGCGTTCACTCCAAAATTTGACGACAATTTAACGATAATTTGATCGTGTGACCCGAGCATTACTTGACTACCGAGTCCATTTCATGTGACCATATACTAAGAATCTGGGATGGTACGCCCTACACTTAAATCGAACACTCTAGACGGAAGCATCGTTTGCACCATAAACATTGTTATATCTTTTTTAGGAATCGGAGTAGCCGAAAATCAACTCAACGCTAACTCTGGTTCAAATTCCGTCATTTGTCGAAACCCGACTAAAGTCATATACGATTTTCACACAATGGTCTTCTTGGTTTGTTTTAGGGGTGGTTGTAGTAAATGGGTTGGGGGAGAACCCTAAGCTTCGTGTGATCACTGACTGCTGTAGGGAGACCAAGAAATGGTTGAATAGTGACGTCAATACGGGGGGGGGGGGGCTACTGGAGAAACCTAAGAAAAGTTCGAATTTGAATTCACTAGGAATCAATGGAACGGCAGCAGACAGATTAGAGATTGAAACGATGGTTTTTCAGAATATTGCTCGGAATTTTGCTCGGAATGTGGCTCGGAATGTTTCGGGGAAAAAAAAGCGGGAAACAAAACCAGATATTTAAAGGAGGGGAAAAAAAACAAGTTCAATGATCTGGCCGTTAAAATATTGCGGTGATAAGATGAACACACAATGTAAGCCTGACACTTGTTTAGTAAAGGATTTAGCTCACTCAAAAGGTAGAAAGCATTAGTAACTACACGTGTCTTCGACATTCTTCGATGTTTCTTAATAAATACGCTCGGAGCATTCATAGACAAAGTGTCGAGCACCAAAAATACATAAAGATATTTAACATACTAAAGGATTACATTTAAGAGACTGCGTGCATCGCTTTGTAATCACATGGACAACAAAAACATAAGAGTAGCAATGGAGAGTTCTTTTAACTTTCATAAAACTAACTGAAATCACGTCATTAGAATAAAAGGAATGATAACTTTAGCTACAAAACTAAGTGAATTCACGACTCTTGAGAGTAAGGATTGATAACTTTTGATACACAACTAGCTAAAATCACGTCACTAGGGAGTAAGGAATGATACATTTTGAAACAAAACTAATTGAAATCACGACACTTGAGTGTAAATAATGTTAACTTTTGATACAAAACTAACTGAAATCACGACACTACAGAGTAAGGACTGTTAACTTTTGACACAAAATTAACTGAAATCACGACACTAGACAGCAAGGAAAATTTAACTTTTGATACAAAACTAACTGAAATCACAATACTAGAGAATAAGAAATGTTTGCTATGGTTATAAGACATAAAAAGATTTTTCACTGGATATTACAAAATCTTTCTTTGCAAATAGTAATGGCGTATGATATGTCTAATACACATTATTGTGTGTGCAATGAAGTCAGAAAGACAAAAAAAAAAGAGGGAGAGAATAATCCAAGGCCGGGGAGGGGGGGGGTGAGGGGAGGCGAGAAGGGGGGTCATAACAAAAATACAGCTGCCCAGACACTTCTATTACACCGCTTTGTCCCTATGCCAAGACCACGGAGATGACCACAGTCCACGTGAGATTGACTCGGGGAGACATCAGCGTTTAGAAGGCCAAATGACCACACCAGCTCCATGACAGGATTTGCTGCCTTAGATATCTCTGCTTTCTCCACCCCGACCCCTCACTTCTTCGCTTCCTCCCCCCCCCTCCCTTCCCCCCCGCTCCTTAAGTTTATCCCTGTGCTGAGCTTTCCGCTTGCCCTTTGCATGCGACGAGACATCCCTGGGCCACCTAGCGGGGGCTTGATTTATTATACAATCACTAGCCGTGGCGTCGTTTTTATGTGAAGGGGCTTTTCAAAGGTGGGATGGAAGGGGGGGTGTGATCATGGTGAACCTCTTCATTTATTTTTACACAACATTCAATTATTAATTTCTACATTTTTTTGGTTTCATAAAGGATCACCTAAATTTATTTTTCAATTATTTTTTTTAGCCATTTTTATTTTGATGTAGATTATTTAATTAATTTTATTTTTTATTGTTGCCAGATTGCTTGCTAATTTTGTTGACGTTTTTTTCCCCATAAGATGTATGTAATTTTATTTTGGCTCTTCATTATTAAATTTTTGCTTTTATTTGCACAGTTCATTGATCATGTATGTTATAAATTTTATATCTAGACAAATTGCAATGATATTATCTCTTCCTTTAAGATATTTCAAGATATTTACTGAACAAATTGATAAATACAATGCTGCTATTGCACCTGTTGACAAGTTATTGACAACTTTAAAATCTGAAAAAATTTTGACTTTTTAAAATACAAGAAAATACATGATCTACCTTGACTTTGAAACCTTCCAAAAAATGAGTTTAGTTTATTTATTTTTTAAAGAATGTATCCTTTGTATTTTAGGAGATTAGTAAAACTATTTAAGGTTAAACGTAAACAAAAAAAAATGCAACAAAACAACGAACGTTTCGGCAGGAAGCCTTCATCAGTGAACAAACAGAAATTTTATTTTATATTGCATTGGCAGCTGAAAAATGCATCTATCTGAAACTTCCCCTCCAATGTATTGTGATTTATTTTCAAGCGTGAGCATATACTCCACGATTCGTAGATAATACTTACCAAACAAAAATTGTTCTACTATTCAAAGATAATAATTAATAAACATATCTTGTTCCACTATTTGAAGATAGTACTTACTTAACATATCTTGTGCCACTATTCATAGATAATATTTACTTAACATATATTGTTTCTCTATTCATAGATAATACTTACAAAAACGTATCATGTGCTACTATTCATGTATAATACTTACTAAACTAATCATGTCCCACTATTCATATATAATACTCAATAAAAATATATCTTGTTCCTCTATTAGTGGTTAATGCTTACTAAACATATCTTTTTCTACTATATATAGATAGTACTTACTAAGTATATCTTGTTCCACTATACATAGACAATACTAAGTAACACACATCTTGTTCATATTTACATAATAATACTTACTATACATATATGTCCCACTATTCAAAGATAATAATTAGTAAAGATATCTTGTGCCACTATTCATAAATAGTACTTACGTTTGTAATTGATTTTGATACCATAATTTTAATCAGATGTAAATATATGTTTACATGATCATGAAGCATGAGCACAATCAATGCTGTCTTCATACCCCACTGTGTTTACCAGGCATACTTTTATTCCCAAGGTATCGTTAATATAAGTTATGCTTTAATATACTCATTTTATATCTTATAAAAGTTCCGATCTTCCAATGTATCAGCCTGTGTAATCATTTTACGTAACGACTCATTTTATATAAAAATTTAAACACATTTTCAAATTATTTTATTATTTTCAGTTACCTTTAAGACATCCTTTGCGACGCACTCATTATTCGTTACTTTATTTTAAAAAAATAATACCATAATACTTGCTATTGACATTATCCTACACTTTCCTAGTAACTATATCATACTCTTTCTTAGTAACTATATCCTGCTCGTTCTCAGTAACTATATCTTACTCTTTCCTAATAGCTATATCATACTCTTTCCTGGCAACTATGCCATACTCTTTCCTAGTAACTATATCCTACACTTTTCTTGTATCGATATCCTACTCTTTCCTAGTAACTTTATTATACTTTTTCCTTGTGACTATATCCTACTCTTTCCTAGCAACTATATCCTACTCTGTCCTAGCAACTATATCCTACACTTTCATTGTAACGGACCCTACATTTTCCTAGCAACTAATAACATCCTTTTGGAGATGGTGTCGGTGGTTCGTCGAGTTTGCACTCATAATATCCCCCGGCACTCCCCCACAGGGGCCAGAGCCAGGTCTCCCCGACTCCTGGCCATGCGGAAGCGCGCCAGGAACCTCCCTCCTGGCCTGAGGGACGTCCGGTCGACCGAAGACGCTGCGTTTAAAGCGTCCACAGTCCACTCTCCTCTGACTCAGGACGGCTTTACTTCCTATCCGCGGAGGTGTTGTTGCGTTACCACTCCCCACCGCCCAGGGAGTTGTCCGGTCGGGACGTAGCGGGGACGAAACAGTCGCCTAGGGGCGGCTTTCTCAGGGCCGCGCCTTTTAAATCATTGGCAAGGGTTTGGTCTGCCACCCATTGCCTCATACCCATTAGGGGCAACTAGTAATCATGTTATTGCGAGCCTTCGGTTGCGTAGGAAGTCATCCAAGTGGTTCGGGATTTTTTAGCTTCGGCAGGTTCCCACCCCCCTACAAGTCGTCCACGTGGCAAAGAGGCAAAATCCCATGTGGCACCACCATGCAGTGGTGTTGCTTCGTGGCCTAGAGACGTTCGGCCACGTTCGCAAACTATCAACAAGCAACTATGCCCTACTCTTTCCTAGAAACTATATCCTATACTTTCATCGTAATGAAACCCTACACATTCCTACCAACTATATCCTATACTCTCATCGTAATGAAACCCTACACATTCCTAGTAACTATTCCCTACTTTTTCTCTTTAACGAGTTACGTCATTATTGTTTTAAAAAATTCAATTTAAACTTGTTTTTCTTGTCTTCTGTTTTTTCAGTTTTCCTTTCCCCAAAGTGTTCATGCAAGTGTGTTGGCCTGGGTTTTAAACGCTTCCTGCACCACGGCAGCCCAGATTAATTTGTGATTTGAAATGCATGAAACACTGGCCCTAAGGAGAATTAACAGGGTCCCAACGTGTAAAATAAATCAGTCTAAAAATAATGGCCTTTTCCGCTTAAAGAAAAAAAAACACAACAAAAAAACAAAAACAAAAAACGGCAGGCTGAGAAATTGTGGATTCAAGATTTAGGTGCCATTACGTTAAGGAATCCGAACAGAAGCGATCCGTTTTCTAAATCCTTTGGCGTTACCGTCCCCCCCAACCCCCCCCCCCCCATGCGCCTCTGCAGAACGCTTTCTTTTCATTCCATTCAAAACCTTCACCGATAGCTTATTTATTAAAGGAGAATTAACAGGGTCCCAACGTGTAAAATAAATCAGTCTAAAAATAATGGCCTTTTCCGCTTAAAGAAAAAAAAACACAAAAAAAAAACAAAAACAAAAAACGGCAGGCTGAGAAATTGTGGATTCAAGATTTAGGTGCCATTACGTTAAGGAATTCGAACAGAAGCGGTCCGTTTTCTAAATCCTTTGGCGTTACCGTCCCCCCCAACCCCCCCCCCCCATGCGCCTCTGCAGAACGCTTTCTTTTCATTCCATTCAAAACCTTCACCGATAGCTTATTTATTTTTTAAAAAATGATATCAGTTTATGGCAAGGTCTCATTGGATTTGAGCGGTTTTTTTTTCAAGGTACGCCGTGCCCCCTAATGTTTGGCATGCTTCTTTTTGCTTCTAGTTTGATGGCAGTGATGATACAAGGGATGTGTGAGGCCATGCATTAGTGCGTCTGTTGCTCTTGCTGCCCAGACGACTATGTCATAATTTTTCAAATGACTTGTAAAACTATTTGAAGATGTAAGCCAGTGAAGGGTGAAATCAAATAAATCACGTTTAAATAATATTTTTTTTAACAATTTAACTGACAGTTTTGAAACTATAGTTTATTATCAGGCTCAACGAAAATGTAGTGTCATTATTTTCAGTTAAATTTAAAAAAAATAATTTTCGACAGTTTATTTTTCCCCAATGCTGACAAATATTCATCTAATCCTAATATACCTCATCCAATAATTGTTTTACTTCTCTTCAGTTTTCCCACGTTGCAAGAACTGTTTCTGAGCATTTATTATTAATTACACTGTTTGAAGTCGGCGCTTCTCTGTTTTTTCAGTGTGTCGGACCAGAAGGAGTTGTCTACATACTTATGTGGGCGTAAGTGCCCTCTTTATTATCTTTATTACAATTCTAAGATCTCGTTTTTCTTTTAAAAGTCCTTTTTAAAGACCGGTGACTGGAGACTCACCCCACGGTGATGGTACGTTGAACACAAATAAAAATAAAACAGTTTTAAAAACTTAGGAAACTTGATTTCTTTTTTTTAAAAATCTCGCTAAACAATTAAATTGACTAGACCAAAATAATGATTTTTCTAAAGACTATTAAATTGAATGAATATAAAATTTTGGTAAGAAATATTTTCTTAAATTTTCAAAGTCTGAAAAGTGTTAGAGTGTAACAGGATCCGTATCTCATGATGCATCTTTGCTGAACATCACGTGATTTTTTTTCAGACCGATTCCAATAAGCCTTCATTATTAAACCATTCACTTGTAAAATAGCTATGAGGCTTTGTTAAGTTGGAAACCCTTTGTGTTAATATATATATATATATATATATATATATATAAATGTCAATCTCTCGTAATGGTAAGGCGATGTCTAAAATTTGTTTTTGTTCCCGAACATTATTAAAGAATGGCGCCAAAGTCCTCCTCCTAACTGAAAACTAAAAAACGCCAGATGAAAGAAACAACAAATATAATGAGGGGGGCAACACAAAAAAAATCTTCACACGCAAGAAAACCAATTCAACCTTCATTTGAATATTTTTAAGAAGATCGGTGCGTCTAGCCACTCTGACGCGAGCAACTGTCGATGGTCGTATCCTAAAATTGTTACCAGCGTACACACACTGACCAACATATCGACAGACCCACACACAGAGCCCTAAGCGGGTTTTGAACGACTGCCTTCGTTGCAGAATTGGCTTCTCCTTGGAGCCGGTCTGCGGTAATGGCGTAGGCTGGAGAAGGGCATTTTGTCTCATTTTTGTGAGACCATTGTGTTGCTCTCCTCCTTTGTGAGACCATTGTGTTGCTCTCCTCCTTTTTGAGACCATTGTGTTGCTCTCCTCCTTTGTGAGACCATTGTGTTGCTCTCCTCCTTTGTGAGACCATTGTGTTGCTCTCCTCCTTTGTGAGACCATTGTGTTGCTCTCCTCCTTTGTGAGACCATTGTGTTGCTCTCCACCTTTGTGAGACCATTGTGTTGCTCTCCTCCTTTGTGGAGCCCATGTGGCCAGAAATTGTTGCTATAAGAGTAGATCTGTTTATTACTAGAGTTCGAAAAAAAACTGTAGTGTTATATAAAAGTAATGCGACATTGTCAGTGGTATATAGGGTAATACGACATTGTCAGTGGTATATAGGGTTATACGACATTGTCAGGGGTAAAAACATATCTTATAATGTCCATTTTAATTATCTTTTGCCTACAGTTTCTTTAGATCAATATTAAGAATTGTTATATTCTTAGGGCCATTTTAGCAAAATAGGTAACCCTAGAAATGTTACTTAAATAACTAAAAAAGCAGTGAATCTTGCAGAAATTGTCACATCAGATACAATGACTGATATTAGACTCATGAGAAACAATGACCGATATGGACACATAATATACTATTGCTGATATCAACATATGAGAAACAATGACTAATGTCGACACATGAGACACACTGGCCAATATTGACACATACGACACAATGGCTAATATCGACACATGAGACACAATGGCTAAAATCGACATATGAGACACAATGGCTAATATCATCACATAAGATACAATTGCTAATATCGACACATGAGACACAATGGCTAATATCGACACTTGAGACACAATGGCTAATATCGTCACATAAGATACAATTGCTAATATCGACACATGAGACACAATGGATAATATCGACACATGAGACACAATGACTAATGTCGACACATGAGACACAATGGCTAATATCGACACTAAGACACAATGGCTAATATCGACACATGAGACCTAATTGCTGATATCGGCACATGTGACACAATGGCCAATATTGACACATAAGACACAATGGCTAATATCGACACATGAGACACAATGGCTAATCTCTACACATGAGACACAACGGCTAAAATCGACATATGAGACACAATGGCTAATATCGTAACATAAGATACAATTGCTAATATCGACACATGAGACACAATGGCTAATATCGACAATTGAGACACAATGTCTAATATTGTCACTTAAGATACAATTGCTAATATCGACATATGAGAAACAATGGCTAATATCGACACATGAGACACAATGGCTAATATCGACACTTGAGACACAATGACAAATATCGACGCATGAGACACACTGGCTAATATTGACACATAAAATAGAATGGCTAATATCGACACATGAGACACAATGGCTAATATCGACACATGAGACACAATGGCTAATCTCGACACATGAGACACAACGTCTAATATCGACACATGAGACACAATGATTGTTATGCCCCTCACATCCACTATTAAATCATGATGTAAATCCCTGGGCTACCGAGCTCCAAAGTCGTCTCCATCTGTCTCAGGCAGCTGTGGGGTCACGGCCTGGCGCCTGACGTGCACTTAATTTGAGCCGGGCGGTCAGATATATAGGTGGGTTACTTTATGGATGGGTGTGTTTCTAAAAAGAAGGGATGGGGGTAGTGGGGATAAGACTTCATATGGGCAATGTGATACTTTATCGATTTCAGGATGATACATCATGTTTGGCGAAGCTGATCTTTTTATGGGAGTCGTGAGGATATCTCATGTTTGGGTTGAGTTGATATTTCATGCAAGTCAGGATGATATATATCATCTTGGGTCGAGTTGATATTTCACGAGTTTGAAAGTGAAAATCAAGAAGGCAAGGCTGATAATTTAAAGAAGCCCACTATGAAAATCAAACGGGTAAAGCTAAAAATTAAATGGGCTTAACGTGATTAGTCCTAAATGGCTTATGATTATGTTTAAGATACTTACTTAATCATAGTGGTTATTCATCGAAGACAAGTGAAAGTTTTTGCCTTTAAGGTGATAGTAACAATGTATGTTGTACTATACGATGATTGAAAATTTAGTAAATGGAATAATAATATATGTCAAAAGTTCGAAAAAAATTGAGTATGAGAATAAGGGAAATTTATTTTATTAAATTGTTTATTTTTAAATGCCGTATTTATTGGCGTGTAATACGCATCTTTTCTCTCTGAAATTGGGGGACACATGATGTGTGCGTGTTATACGCCGATATAATGATAAGTTTATTTTTTCCTTAAATTCCTTCTGAAATTGAGTTGCGTATTATACTCGGGGGCGTATTTATAGGCCAATAAATCCGGTAATTAGTTAAGACTTTTCTTTTAATAATCAACTTTCACAATCATCGAGGTTCGGGCTCATCTTGAATTTTAACAAACAGACGAATAGACTTATAATTGAATTTTTTCTCTTTCTGTTTTTTTTTTTTTTTCATGTTGTTATTGTTAAGTTTTTTTGGTTTTTTTAATGTTTAATTTTAATTATTGATTTTTTTTTTTTTTTGGTAACAAAACGTTCTAAAATAAACTCGTGCCTTTATTCTTTTACAGACGAATAGACTTATAATTGAATTTTTTCTCTTTCTGTTTTTTTTTTTTTTTCATGTTGTTATTGTTAAGTTTTTTTGGTTTTTTTAATGTTTAATTTTAATTATTGATTTTTTTTTATTTTCGGTAACAAAACGTTCTAAAATAAACTCGTGCCTTTTATTCTGTTATCTTTGCGGGCGAGCGTCCATTATTCAAATGACTCTTTTTGTCATTGAAATTTCGTTGGGCGCATAACGACATCTGTCTAATGTTCTATGATAAATAGGAATATTATCGCTTCATTATGAGGCGTTTTCGGGAGAGCATGGGTTAAGGCATTTAAACTGCTGAAGAGATTATACTTTCGTGTCAATTTTTTTTGTGTACTGCAAATTTAGATCTCATGTGCTCATAAAGAACTGGTGTATATGTGAATTTGATCTGAGCTTGTTTATAATTGTATTTTTATACACAGCACGGCATGGTATCGTTTTCTTCATTTAGTTTTAAATATTTTATTTAAATTAAGACCATTATTATTTTTTTTTTGGTCGAACATTTATGAAACATTCTGATTTTTTTTTTTTTTTCATTAAACACCAGAATCTTTGTCTAGATAGGTTGAGTGGTTAGTCTGTCAACAACTGGGTTAGTGTGTCAACAACTGGGTTAGTGTGTCAACAACGGGGTTAGTGTGTCAACAACTGGGTTAGTGTGTCAACAGCTGGGTTACTGTGTCAACAACGGGGTAAATGTGTGTCAACAACTGGGTTAGTGTGTCAACAACTGGGTTAGTGTATCAACAACTTTGCATGCGATTAATTTAGTGGGTTGGTGGGGAGTGCGCTGTTTTGCTCTAATTGTTATTAAGATTTGTCCTACTTGTCAGTCTTCGGAAGTGAACTCAAGCTAAGAAAACCATATTGAAATAACGAATGCTAACATAAAAACATAGGACAAAAGACGAGTATAAGTGAATACTGTTTAAAGCTGTTATTTTTTTATCAAGAAGTCGACTAAACAAACCCGGGGTAATGCTCCATATATAACTGTAACGGACTATGTTTCACATGAAAACAGAGAGGTAGCATGAGTGAACAGTGAATTGTGCTGACCATGTTTTTCCACGAGGAGAGACAATCAGTGGATTGTATTTTGAGATGCAAATGTGAGCTCCACGTTTTTGGAGAGTAAAATTATGTTTTTGTCAGAGCGGTTGTTTTCCACGCTTTGCTGGTAATAAAGTATGAGTTGACTGAGATAAGGAGAGCTGAGCGCAAGGAGAGTCAGAGTTAGTCGGAGTTGAGTTAGAGTTGAGATGTAGTACAGTTGAGCTGAGTTATAGCAGTGTGAGGACGTGTCTTTCTGAGTGATGGAATATTATATATATATATGTGAAATGATTACATTCATGCAAGGATTATTATTAATATTATCTGTGTAAATTGTGATTTAATAAAGTACTGTAAGTTTAACCAGGATTCAGTATTCTTATTTGCGTGCCTGGATAACAAGAGGAAGAACGATGAAGTCTTAGCTGGCATTCTGAATTACTAACTTAAAACAAGTAACCATGCTACTGACATAACCCACAGCCTAAGAAATAAGTTACAATGATAATGATGTCAGAGCATGTGTGTTACAAAGATGCATTTAAGGTCATAAAAAACATGAAAAATCTGCAGTCTTGTGAGAGTTGATAATGATAATTTGTGCTGCGGTTTTCAACATTTTTATTGCAGCGACCTCTTGATAACATCTGCAAAGTTGTTGCAGCCCACATTAATTTTTCAATTTAAAATGAAAGGTGTTACAAAAATGGTTTTTTTACATATAAGATAAATATTTTTTTTAAAATACTTAAATTTCTGGTATTTTGTTACACGACCCCCTAAGGCAGTACTGTCCAATCTGCGGCCCGCAAACTGATTTTTAAATGGAATTGTGAGACAGTAGGGACGATTCTTGAACATATTTTTGAAATAAACAAATCTAAGAATGAGTAGCCAAATGAATAATGAATGAATTTCCACTACTATGGAACTGTTGTAACAAAAAATTGACTGTCTTTGGAAGTACCTACATAAGTAAAACTGGAGTCTATGTAAAGACTAATATTAAGCCCAGATTATGTAACTCTTTGACTGGTGAACATTTAGAAAATCTAATGTGCCCAGGTGCTATTGAAAACTGCCCCAAATTAAATATATATATATGTGAAATGATTACATTCATGCAAGGATTATTATTAATATTATCTGTGTAAATTGTGATTTAATAAAGTACTGTAAGTTTAACCAGGATTCAGTATTCTTATTTGCGTGCCTGGATAACAAGAGGAAGAACGATGAAGTCTTAGCTGGCATTCTGAATTACTAACTTAAAACAAGTAACCATGCTACTGACATAACCCACAGCCTAAGAAATAAGTTACAATGATAATGATGTCAGGACATATGTGTGTTACAATAACTAACTAACGCACATATTTTGGGGAGAGTCTGAGATTACTCCCTTATGATCCCGGCTAGTACATTGCCGACCGGCTCCATCTGCTCAGCTGAGTTATGCACATTTTCATTTTTATTGCGGTTTTATACAGCGCAGTACGCCAGGCTAGGGCTAGGCTCACTGCTGTACGCCAGGCTAGGGCTAGGCTCACTGCTGTATGCCATGCTAGGGCTAGGCTCACTGCTGTACGCCAGGCTAGGACTAGGCTCACTGCTGTACGCCAGGCTAGGTTTAGGCTCACTGCTGTTCGCCAGGCTAGGGCTAGGCTCACTGCTGTACGCCAGGCTAGGGCTAGGCTCACTGCGCTTCACATAAAAAAATTAGCAATTACAGACAATTATAAATTTAAAAACCACAAATGGTGACAGGCTTGGACAGCAACTAGAAGCATCAAGCGTTGTTTATCAGTTAGAGATTGGTTGGAATGACTTGGTATAATACAATTTAAAGAAATCGGTCTAGGGGGCAGTTTTGAAGGCTGGGATGAGCGTTAATTTCCGGATGTTCAATGACAGAGAAGTCCATTGTTTTGGTGCAGAGAAAGAGAGAGATCGTTCACCATATGATTTAGTGCGTGTTCTGGGAGCAGAAAGAATACGCGTGTCTGAGAAGGAACGAAGCGTTCGAAAGGTTGAATAGACAGAAAAAGATTTAGTAACATAGGAAGGGCAAGAACCAGAGAAATAGATGTGACAAAGAATAGACAGCTTGTAATTAGTGATCACGTTTCATTGCACTCGCTTCCCCCGAAATATTTAGTGAGAGGCATAATAGAATAAATGAAACACCGAGGACTCTGACATATGAAAGTAATAAAGCTGCTTAATGACTTTACTTATTAATTTAAACAATCACATCGGTTCTAACTAAAGAATAATACTTGCTTGAATTTGTGTATTAAGATGAGTTGTTTTAAGTGTGTTTTAAGAGGAGGTGTCTTAAGTGTGTGCTAAGATGAGGTTTGTTAAGTGTGTTAAGATGAGGTGTGTTAAGTGTGTGTTAAGATGAGGTGTGTTAAGTGTGTGTTAAGAGGTGGTGTGTTAACTGTGTGTTAAGAGGAGGTTTGTTAAGTGCGTGTTCAGAGGGCGGGGGGAGTGTTAAGTGTGGGATAAGATGAAGGGTGATAAGAATTGTGTTAAGAGGATGAGTGTTAGGGTATGTGTTAAGAAAAGGGGTGGATGTTAACATGAGGGGGTGTTAGAATTGATGTTAAGTTTACGGAGTAACGCTTGGAGTTGAAGATAATATCTTGGATGTTGATTTTGAAAACTCAAGATAAGAAAATTGTATACGGATTTAATGATGATTTAACCGATAGGGGCATGTGCCCGATGATTGCAGTGATTTCGGTGTTAAAAGTAGCAAACCCAATTTTTTAGTAGTGGAAATAAAGCTTTTAACAATTATAAAGTTAAATCTATTTCAATTCTTTGCTAAAATCATGACAACTTTTCTTTAAAAGAAAACTTAAACCTCTTTAAATTTAATGTAACATGGAATTATATAAAAAAAAAACATAAACCTCTATATATATAATATAACATATAAATATATATATATATATATATATATATATATATATATATATATATATATATATATATATATAAATGGCTAAATGTCTTTATCAGCAGAACATACGAAACAAGAGAAAAACCCAGATAATTTGAGACCAAAAGTCAAATAATGAGAAAATAACAACATATGTGTTAGAAAATGTATCTTTGTGTATAGAACTGGGGTCGCTCTATCAAGCAAATGTTCCCAGAGTTTATTCATTGCACAAATTTACCGGGCATCATGCAGAAAGTACAGAACTTCATAAACACTGGCCTTAGAAAGATCCTGAACATCAAACAACCAAGCACCAACATCAACAAAGACTTACTAGAAAAAATATACCAGGAGCCTATTGCTGAAGACACCTTAAGAAAAAGATGGAGGTGGAATGCGCACACCCTTGGCAAACTTTCAGATAACATCACCAGACAATCCGTAACATGGAATCTACAGGGAAAAGTAAGAGACGAATTGTAAAGTGTGACATGGAGACGTGAGCTAGAAGTAGACTTGCAAAATATGAGATACATCTCGAAGCAATAAGAATAGAAAGCCCATGCTCCAGAATGGTAAAAGGCATAAGTAAGGGAATTGAGTTTTATTTTTGTATTTATAGTTTTTTTTTAATGTAACAAAAGTAATGAACATAAAATAAATGTAAAATCCCATTTTATAAATAACCATCTCAGTGTGGGCTTAAAGAAAAAGGGCGTCATGCTAGTTTAAGTAAACAGTTGGAAACAACGTGCGTCATTTTAGTTTAAGTAAAAAGTTTGAAGCAACGTGCGTCATTTTAGTTTAAGTAAAAAGTTGGAAACAACATGCGCCATTAGAGTTTAAAAGTAAACAGTTGGAAACAACGTGCGCCATTAGAGTTTAAAAGTCAACAGTTTGAAACAACGTGCGTCACGTTAGATTAAGTAAATAGTGGAAACAAATAGCATCATGAGAGTTTAAAAGTAAACAGTGGGGAAACAACGTATGTCATGAGAGTTGAAAAGTAAACAGTGGGGAAACAACGTATGTCATGAGAGTTTAAAGTAAACAGTGGGGAAACAACGTATGTCATGAGAGTTGAAAAGTAAACAGTGTGAAACAACGTGCATCTTGGTAATTGAACTAAACAGTGGGAAACAACGTGCGTCTTGAGACCGGTGTTTGCTGCTTTTGTTTCTCTGCGTTGTTTATATTCTTAACGCGTTTGTTTAAACATTAAACGTGCAGCCGACCTAGAACACTGGTGATCCATTCAACACCTTCATTCTACCGTGGTTTGAGAGTTCAAGTAGGTACACAACGGCAGTGCTAGTGATATTTACGCAAGAGGACATTTAGGGCAATCCTCCAAAGCGCCTGTTGGCCGAAACCCCAAAAAGTTCTTTTAAAACAACTGCAGTTGGGTTAGTAGGGTAAATATCCATTCCTCCAAAAGGTTTTTTAGGGCAACCCTCCGCGGATGAACTTCTCGTAGAATAAATAAAAATCGTGTAAGAAACAATTTTTAAAAAAAAAATTTGTCCAATTTTCTTCTGAACGAGTAAATACCTTGTGGGTTCAAAATTATGTTTAAAATAGACATACACAAAACTGACTAATATACGATGACAACATCAATTAAGATAGTCATCTATAACAACGATTCCACAAGATATCATAATATTCAGCTATAAGTCTAACACGATTATTCCAGAAGATATCATGATATTCAGCTATATGTCTATTCAGACAATTCCACAAAATATCAAATTCAGCTATAAGTCTATCCAGACTATTCTAAAAGATATCTTGATATTCAGCTATAAACCAAACCAGACTATTCCACAAAATATCATGATATTCATTTATAAGTCTATCCAGAATATTCCACAAGATATCATAATATCCAGCTATAAGACTATCCAGATAATTCCATAAGATTTAAAATTCAGCTCTAAATCTATTCAGACTATTCCACAAGATATCATGATATTCAGCTATAAGACCATCCCGACAATTCCACAAGATATGAAATTCAGCTATAAATCTATCCAGACTATTCCACAAGATATCATGATATTCAGCTATACGTCTATCCAGACAATGCCACAGGATATGATATTCAGATATATGTGTAAAGAGACAATTTCAAAAAGTATTATGATGTTCGTCTGTATGTTTAACCGGACGATTCCACAAGATATTATGAACTTCAGGTGTAAGTCTAACCTTACAAATATGTAGACAATTTACTTTTCGTCTCCTCCCCCCTTTCCCCTCCCCAACCACATCCTCTTAATCTCATGAAGCTAGAAAATACCTTATGCGTACATAATCTTATAGCTTGACACATTCGTTACAGATCCTAATAAGAAGCTTTACAGCAAATTTCATCAGTTTTACACAAAACTTAACATCAATCTTCTGAACACAATTTTAGCGATGTATCCATGGAATAAGAATGGGAGTTCGTGATATAAAAACAAAAATTCAAAATAAAATGAGTAGATGCCATTATCTTTAGAACCATTGTTTCGGTTATGTAACTGCTATTTAAAATTCTGTTGATTAGCTTTAGATGGAAAACTTGCTGAAAATATGTGGTGGTACAAAAATCAAAGGACACTGATAAATTCTTTACAAGGCTCAAGCTTTCTTTTCAGTGGACTTAGTTCTTGTGATTAATGACTTAATTAATCCTGTGCATTTTCAAAAAGTCCCTTAAAACTCATCTGTTTAGGTCCGCCTATGACCTGTGATGCACCCTCCTTGCCCTACCTAATTTTCTGTTTCGGTTTAATCCTGAAGTGTCAAAGTGTCCTCTTTTTATAATTTCTATAGAATAGTAGTTACTATCCTAGTGTCTCATTTGTATTTACTTAGTTTACATGTTTTAATAATTGTAAAGCGCTTAGAGCTTTATGATAAGCGCTATATAAAAATGCCTAAATAAATAAATAAATTAATTCAGTCAGTTTAAAAAAAAAATCAAAAGAAAGTCCGAGGCAGAATTTTCATCTATTGTTTAAACGGTGCTCATGTTATAATCTGTCGAAACTGTTGCTTGATACCATATCTTAAATAAGGGCAATAACTAGCAGAAAGTTATCAAGCGGCAAAGATTCTATCATGCCAAAGCAAGCGACATCCTCTTACACCTGGCTGTCCGCAGTATTCGGTACAACATAGATATATAAGCTATCATGAACAAATGCGTTTGGGTTTTCAAACATTATACGAGTATGCACCACATCGGGTCGCTTAGACAATTAAATTCATCCAAGCCCTTTTTTTTCCTCCTTGCTTTCTTTTTCTTTTTTTTTTTTAATTTACTGAAATCTTTTCTATTGGCCGTCTAAACGGAGCTACTTCACGCACGAGCAGTCGTCGAAAATAGGTGCGTCTGGGGGCAGAGTTTGGAATCAGGTGCCACAATGCAATCTCCACATAACTGAACCGCAATTACGCGTTCGCGCATGCTCATTGCGCTCGTCATTTCCGGTGGTTTGGGAAACGTCTGAAGAAGTCCCCCGGATCTATTGAAATCTCGCGAGATCAAACGGGATCTCGTGTTTACGCGTGAACGGGCGCGGGGTTTAAACGTTGGGTGTGAGTCCAAATCGAGACGGAAAAAAAAAAGTAATTAACGACATTGCACGGCCACCGATACCCCCGTCGGTAGCGAGAGAGACAGAGAGAGTGAGAGAGAGGCTGACAGAGAGAGTGAGAGACAGAGAAAAAGACAGAGAGAGAAAGGGAGAGACAATAAGACAGAGAACGAGCCAGAGAACGAGACAGAGAGAGAGACAGACAAAGAGAGGCAGTCATAGGGTGATAGAGACACACACAGAGACAGAGGGAAATAGATACAGAGTTGAAAAGACGGATAGAAAGAGAGACAGAGAGACATATATAGTCAGAGACAGAGGGACGGAGAGGGAGCAAACTTTTCCTTTAATGACCCTGGGTTTTTTTTATTTCAAGCCTAAACATATCATGTTCCACAATAACTTACTTATTGTTGATCGAAGGCAACAGGCCAAACAAATAAATTAAAGAAACCTAAACAAATCATATTTTAAAAAAATAGAAATAAACATTGCATGTCAAATGTTCGTATTTTAATTTATTTGATAATGTTTCATTTTTAAAAAACCGGTTTACTTCCACAGTATCAAAAAACGATCAGGATTGACGTCAATAAAATATTTGAGATAATCATACGGGATTTATTTTTTGTTTGACATTGAAAGATGAGTAAATATCTAAAATGATTGGTGAATATAAGATGATCCAATAGGTGGGAAAGGTTGTTCTTCATTAGATCTTCACTCTACTTCTCGGCGGTCAACGTATTTCCACATGTTAGTTAATATTACATCATAGTTGATATTTCATATTTGCTTAATATCTCAAAGCCATATTAAGCAGATTTAATTAATTTAGATAATTTTTCACTTAATTGCATACAATTTTTTTTATATAAAATATTACAAATTTATACAAACATTTATAAGAAAATCCCACACATTTCTTTCTTTATTTCTGTCTATCAGCAACATCAGTGTGATAGTAGGGATGCCTGCTATTTAGTGTTGAGTTATTTTTAGGAATTGATTGCCCACGTTGTCATTGTCACTGGACCTGGTGATTTTTTTTCAAGAATGTTTAAACTGAAAGTTGTGAATATTTGTTGGAGAAATGGAGTGTGTGATCACGTGGTGTGAGCTGCCTCATGATATAGAATGAGGATTAAAGAGCAGTTGTGACACAGAAAACAGACGAGTTGGCATCATATCTTACTATGACAATCAGAGCTAAAGGAAAATCCAGCTTTTTTTTCATAACAAGTGCTTACATTAGGAAAACCACACAAACGTTGTCATCGGAAACACGAAATTATTTGCGTCAAATAAATAGTCGCAAACATCATAAACAAAATAAGTTGGCGCACTTTTTTTATATAAATCAAAGTGTTAGTAAAACAATTGTTGAGATTGGTAGGATTAACAAAGTTGTCCATTAAATTTTCAAATGTAAGTAGAAATTGAGCTTTCCAGAACATTGAAAATCGTCAAAATCAATTTAAATCTTCAGTCAAAAATTTATAAGAAAATCCCACACATTTCGTTCTCCATTTCTGTCTATCAATAACATCAGTGTGAAAGTAGGGATGCCTGATATTAAGTGTTAGTAAAACAATTGTTGAGATTGGTAGGATTAACAAAGTTGTCCATTGATTTTCAAACGCAAGTAGAAATTGGGCTTTCCAGAACATTCAAAGTCGTCAAAATCAATTTAAATCTTCGCAGGCGAATATCGAACAATAAAATATATATATTTTTTTTTTTTAAATTGTGTCATTAGTTTATCCAAACCATTGCCAGTTTTAAAAAAATAAATCACAACTAATTGACTAGGCTCTCTAAATATGTCAACATCAACGTCCTTCATCACATAATTTTAAAAAAAAATATAATGTCTTCTTTTATAAAAAAATCTGCCAGAGCGTGTTTTCGTGGAAGGTAACCGAAAAGAAGAATCGAATCGCGGTAAGTGACTTCACGTATCAACTAGCTCGACCAATATTCGACTTCGTGTTCTTCATCCCGTGTGTCCACATTAAATTTAGCATTAGTGTTAATCAACTTGACTGTCAGAAAATTGGTTCAATTTATTTGCTTGAGTTCAAGGTCTCAGACAGGGCGGTGGAAGGTTTACTGTTATGACTCTTATTTTTATTTTATTTTTGTATGTTAACCTTCTTTTTCCATTTTTTTCGTTGTTATTAGAAGAAGGAAAAAATGAAAGTCAAAAAAAAGGAATCATGCATTTTGACAGTAGTTTTACGGGCAGAGAGGAGGGTTGCGTAGTGTTTGTTTTTCTCCAGTTGTCGGTCAATCGCGGCTGGCGAGCCCCATGCTGATCTTTAACGACCTGAGGGCAGCTAGACCAGCATGGTTCTTGACAGGTTCTTAAAAAGAAATGTTGCTCCCGAAATTTTTTAATCGTCCTGCTGCTGACATTTGGTACTTTTGACTAATGGTTTTTCTGACCAGTGGCTTAGTCAAAGGTCCTGTTTTCTTTTTTATTTGTCTGTTAGGTCTTTTGCGAAAAAATAAAGCATTTCATGAAATTAAATATGTAATACTAATAAATCGACTAGGGTAAAGACTTGGTCGCATTGTTTATTATCTTATTATGTCCAATATAACCCAAAATGTTAGAAATGGGTAAAATTCTACGAGGTTTTTACACTGCTAAGTCAAAGGTATTCTCAATCTTTAATAATACATCTTAGAGCAGATTTATTTTTGATTGTGTATGTGTTCTTGTTTGCCCTGCGATGGCGAAGATGAACAAGACTGCAATCAACAGTGAGCATGCAGGAGGCTTGCGAAGATAACCAAGGCTATAATCAACAGTGAGTACGCATGATTGCGAAGATAACCAAGGCTATAATCAACAGTGAGTACGCATGATTGCGAAGATAACCAAGGCTATAATCAACAGTGCGTACGCATGATTGCGAAGATAACCAAGGCTATAATCAACAGTGAGTACGCATGATTGCGAAGATAACCAAGGCTATATCCAACAGTGACTACGCAGGAGGCTTGCGAAGATGACTACGGCTATATCCAACAGTGAGTACACAGAAGTTTTGCGAAGATGACCAATGCTATTTTCAACAGTGAGTACGCAAGAGGCTTGCGAAGATGACCATGACCATATTCAGCGGTAAATACGCAGGCGGCTTACCAGTTGTATTTGTGCCTGGAAGGCTTTCCAGTATGTATGTCACACGATGGTTTGAGTTTCTAGCTGGATTGGAGCTGAGTCTGCTTTTCCTTGCTATGCGCTCTCTGTGGTTGTAAGCGGTGCTTATGCTCTCTGATAATCGTGCTCCAACAGTGAGTCTTCCAAGCCAGCTTGTACGATTTAACATTGAGCCTGCCACACAAGGTTATACGATCCATAGCAGGTGTTTTCCACGAATTAAGATCAATATGCATGGATTTGAGTGAAGATTCTATATGTTCCTTAAAGTATTTTTCCATCCACCAGTTGAGCGTTTCCCACAGGAGAATGTTCACCGAAAATATTTTGTTTAGGAAGTCTGCTTGTCTGGCCATCTCGCAACATTTCCTCCCCCCACCTGGCGTTTCCTTTTTGTATGAGCTTGTAGATGCTGATTGGACCTGCTGTAGGACATCTGTATCAAGGACTGTGTCCCGCCAACTTAAGCCAAGACGTTTACGTAGAGACAGTTTATTAGACTATCGTGTCGGTTTGTACACTCTCCATTTCTCACAAGCACATTGGATAGATGTTAATACGATTGCCCTTAATTCTTTGAGCTTAACTACGAGACTGAGACCCTTTAGCTCCCAAAAAACACTTGCGTGCTTTCTGAAAGCCAAATTTGCTTTCGGAAATTCCGGCTGTTCGTCTTCTCATGTATTGTCACTGATTTGGTTTGCTGATCAAAAATCTGAATTTTTTTAATGTTTGGAGATTCCGTCACTTCATTTCTATGTAAAGTTTTTTGTAAGAATTTTCTTGGAGCTGGCTGCTGCAAGAAATCTTTTTTATTTCATATTGACGGAGTGGCCCTAGTTGTCTTATGCCTTAACAAATGTTTCCTTTTTTTTTTTTTTTAAATGTACTATTTCTGTGTTATATGTTGCAAAAAGAAAAGTTTATATTAATAAATAACAATAAACTCTGACACACTATTACAACATTCAAATGAAGTACTTATAGTGATCTTTTATCAATTTTGTTTAAAAATATAAATTTTTTCTTTATATATTATATGAATCATAAGGACAACAACGGGTGTATTTCTAGTATTAACCAACACATACAACTCACTAAAGATTAAATTCTCAAATAAATTAAAGAAACGATAAAAAAAACATGTTGATTTTTTTTGAGGCGACTTAAAATAATACATAGTTTGTCTGCTACTTGTGTAAATAAGATATGTGGTCAATTTGAAAATACGTTGAGGAGCATAAATAATAATAATAATAAAGTTCATTTCAAAACACGCTTCATCTCCAAAGGCTCGAAGCGCGGTACAAAGTCAACAAAAAACAAATCTATAATTTACCACATTTAAAACAAACCCAACACTACAAAAACTCATTACAAGCATACAATGGCAAAGTCTTTCTACCAATTTGTGGTTTTCGAATCGGATACTTGAAAATCGTATCGAAAATAATACTTTTTTTTTAAATGTTGACCTACATTATTTTATCTTTATACACTAAAGGATAATTTTGTCAGAGAAAAAATGCGATCGCGTCCTCTAATTACTCAAGATTATTTTGATTTTTTTTTAATTTTTTTTTTTTTTTGGGGGGGAGTTTTAATTTAGGATCGTTCAATTTTCTTGTATCAATTACTCAGGAACAATAGTTTTTATCTTTAGCAATTTAAGTTCCTAGGAGGTGTTGTGTGGATGTGTGCGTGGGTGTGTGTGTGTGCATCAGGTTGAGGGATTCTTTGGTGGGTCGGTTAACATCTGAGGAGGAAGCCTCCCCCACAAGACGTCCGAAGATCCCCGAAAATTCCCGTAGAAACCCGTAGATTAATCAACGTCATGGTGGAAGGGGCTTACCCGGCATTCGTCGTTGAAGAGTGATCAACGGAGGATAACTCTGCCCAACTCCCGGTTGTCACCCTTGATTGAAAAGCTGGCTGCCTGACGTCACTTGAAAATAGAGATTTAAAAGAATTCGAAAAAAAAAAAAAATCAAATCGGAGGTGTTTGAAGGCACAGCATTGGTGCTAGGAGACGGAGGGGGTGGGGGGAGGAGGGGGTGTTGAAGATGAACTGGAATTTGAGGGAGTCTTCTGTTTTGTAAAGGGAAAAAGGGGGGGGGAGATATGGGTTTGAAAGATGAACAAGGAATTGAGGAGGCGTGTGTGTAAAGGAATTCAGGATTTGTGTCACAATGGGATTGAAATAAAGATGGAATGGTCTGTAGATCCGGACGATGTTTCCGATGGGTGGAGACAAAAAAAAAACGAAAGAAGACATTATGGCTTTGTTGTACATTCAGTGCAAGCAGATCAGCAAAGCTTCCGATACAAATATAATGGACGAACTCTTTTGAAAAGGGATAGTCTCTAAAACGACACGAGCTGTAGCGCACACTGATCATGATAGTGAGCTTCTAAGACTGGCAAATTATATATCTTTTAAACGAATGTGAACTTGGGATAAGAGACGTTAATCAGAACCTCCAGTTTAAAAATAGATTATTCTCTTAAACTAAAAGATGCAATTTTATTACAATTATTTTCTAAAAAATTACATAGACTAATTTTGTGACAATTATTTTCATAAAATTAATAGACTAATTTTACTAAAATTATTTTATTTAAAATTACATAGCCTAAGTTACTAAAATTATTTTCTAAAACATTAATAACCCAATTTTACTACAATTATTCTCTTATGTTTAAATACCCTCCCTTTACTACAATTATTCTCTTATATTTAAATACCCTCCCTTTACTACAATTATTTTCAGGGTTTAACCGGCTAGACCCATTTTGCTATCCGGATTTATTCATGACAATGTAAACGAGAACGGGATGTTTGAGGGAGAATAATTCATACACATATAAACGTACGACTTCTGGGTGATTGCAAAGCTGACACTCTCAACCATATTGTAATTATTTTTCTTAATTTAGAGGAAACATACGTTTTTTAAACAAAAATTTTCATAAACAGTCCAGGTTTATTTAAAGAATAACATAGAAACCAGATGTTCCTCATAGGACTGTGACGGGTATTGATATCAATAGTGGAGGTCTGATGTTTTTCAATAATATTTTCCTTATTTAAAAGTTTAGTACCCTTACTTAAAAACGTGAGTAAGAGAGAGCACTATTTGCATTTTAAAATACCCGAGCATTGACCCGAGGTTAATGGTCAGTCCATGAACCGTCTCGTTTTGGTTGCGCGGTTAGCCAATCATCTCTGATGCAGGCTCTCTGAGCAATCAGGCAACTCTCTACGAACCACTGGTTTAGTGAGCACCGGAAATGACTGTACTCGCGTCACCTTCTTCCATTGTGACACCAAATGGAAAATACCTTTTGTCTAGTCACCTCTAAGTTTATTAAACTCTCGATTTTTCGTAAAGAGTTCAACTGAGTGGATCTGCACTTAGTTCACTTTACTCTGCGCCTAGTTTAATTTACGCATTGCCTTAAATTATTGTATACATGTCTTTGTTTCTTTTTTTTAATCTTAGGTCTCAAAGAAAAATTACTTATTTAAGTTTTCAATTCTTATACGAGTATTTAAAATCTAAAATGTATTCCCTGACTTTGTTATTTCGAGAAATAATTTGTCTTCAGTAGACACCGCATCTTCCCATTTATTTTTATTATTTTTATTTTTAGTGTCTTTTATTTCTAACACAAGATTAGCTGCTCCCTTTATTATGCTGCCCTTATTATCTTTACGAACGTCCATCATTTCGTTCATCTACTCGAATGTCCAAAATCGTGTTTGTCAAAAGAATATAAGTGTGACAATTATGTCAAATGATTGCGTCTGCTTCAAAAAATAGTATGGTAGTAACTGTTGGGAAAATGTATTTCGTATCTTAAGTTTTTTTATTTTTTTGCTGGCATCCTCCGTCACAATGTGATGTTGGTGTAGACCAGCACGAAAATCCACAAGGCCTGGGATTATTCTTTTTAGGATCATAAGCTTGTACATTGTACAAATGTTATCCGCTTACGGGACTCCATCTCTGGGTATGAATTCAGAGTTTCCTTCTCTTAGATGAGTTGCCCAACAAGGTTAAGGGGTCCCATCCACACCTGGATGCTGTTAATGATTTTGCTTGCGTGGGGTTTGGTGGGAATCGGCTCACTTTAGACCACTCGGCCTCTGAGCACACAATATATGTTTTATGTACTGATCAAAATAGATGGGATCATTACACGTGTATACTAATTTATACTAAATACATACATAAATAATACAACTTTTATTTATTTTAAAATATATTTCTTCATATTTCTTTTTAAAATATGTTGGTCAAGAAGCCACGGGGCACAACTCGCGTATGTTTACACAACCATCGTCTGGCCCGAACTTTCACCTCTATATTTATGGGTTACGTTTTCTTGTTGTGGATGGTGCGTTAACTTTTGAACCCTCCAGAAACTGGATGTGTTCACGTCTGCACCTGCGACGTCTGCTATTTCAGTTCTCAAATGATCGTCGGGTTCTGTCCGTACTGGTGTGATGACGTCAAGCAGAAAATGTCGGAATCGACGTAATGGCAGCCCCCCTCATCCCCCCCCCATGACGTGGCTTTACATTTGACGGTCATACTGTACGTGTATCACCTTCTGAATACTGGGTGGAAGAAGGAATGCGTCTTCCAAAATGTAGATATGTCTAACAAATGCTGCTATTTAATGTGTAGTTAGATATATCTAAAATTTAACTATTTGATTTGTAAATTTAAAAGGGTCTAAAATGCAACTATCTAATGTGGGAAATAAGATATGTCAATAAATTGTACGCTTAAATATGTAAAATTAGACTTGGCGAATATGTTACAATTTAATGTGAAAAGTTAGATTTGTCTGTAATGTTACTATTTAATTTGCAAATTGAGAAACGCCTAAAGATTCTGTTTACTGTGTAAATTTAGATATGTCTAGAAAATATTTCTATTTAATGTTTTAATTTGCTCATTTCGCTGCACCCATTATGATTCAACTGGATTTATACTTTGATAATTATTATTGTTTCAATTATGTATTTTGCATTAAGGTGTTTCCTATTCTAATGAAAGCAAAGTTACATAAATATATTTATATTATCAATAAAACACACCATTCCCTCTGATTGCACTACTAGTCAATCAAACCAGGGAAGAAATAAATAATATCACCTTTTCACCAAAACCAGCGAATTTAAATACACGATCTCTTACAGTTACTCGACGAATTGGTGCGAGATAAAGTGCGCAATTATAGAACAGCGCCACGGGGCCTCTCCTAAAGCGTACCCACTTTTGTTGAGCATAAGTGAATACATTAAAACACCACAGGGCCCATCATCAAATAAGTTCAAAAACGATAATTTTGGCCTTATCCAATCGTTAACTACGAAAAAAAAATTATTGATCCCAGAGAAAAGAACGTTTAAAGAGATCTTATTCCAAGAGTCGCTCAGCTTCAACGTTACGCCTACCCAACAGGTGTGTGCGTACAGCAGCTTAAAGGTGAGCGCCTGGTCGAAGATCAGAGACCGGGAAAATTTCGGGAACATTCTGAACCAACAATAAACCAACACCTGCGTGGCTCGAATGTTCATCAAACACACGTTCAAAGATGCAGACGTCATGCAAATAATTGCCAGACATCTTAAGTATTTCATTTCATCATCCATATACCTGAAGTATTTCATTTCATTATCTATGTTTTTAAGAATTTCATTTTATTATCAATGTATTTGAAGCATTTCAATTCATTATCTATATATATGAAGTATTGCATTTCATTATCTATGTATTTAAGGTTTTCATTTTATTATCCATGTTTCTGAAGTATTTTATTTCAGTATACATATATCTGAAAAAATTAATTTCATTATCCATGTAACTGAAGTATTTCATTTCATAATCAGTGTATCTGAAATATTTTATTTCATAACCCATATGTAAGAAGTATTTTATTTCAGTATTCATATTTCTGAAGCATTTCATTATCCATGCATCTGAAGTAATCCATTTCTATCTCCATGTATCTGAAATATTTAATTTCATGCCCCATATATACGAAGTATTTCAATTCAGTATCCATATATCTTATGTATTTTATTTCATTATCCATTTATCTAAAGTATTTCATTTCTTTATCCATAAATCTAAAAGATTTCTTTGGACTATCTATATATCTAAAATATTTTATTTCATTTTCCATATACTTGAAGTATTTTCATTTCACTGTCCATATAACTGAAATATTTTTCATTTCATTATCCATTTGCTAAATAATTCATACAATTTTCTTATTTATATTGCTAGTATTTTCCACAAAACATCCATACAAATTCCATGATTGTATTATTTCATCATATTTTGACACTCTTGCAAGTTTAGTTTTTTATCGTTTTCCAGTTGTATTGTTTTTACAGAGATTTAATTTCATACCAAATATACATTTTTTTATCGTTAACTGAGTGATGACATCCAAAAAAATTTAAGACAACTTGAGACAAATGTTTTGACAAAACTTGTCTCAATATTTATCCTAAAGGACAGTAAAAGCACAAACAAAACAGGTGAAAACCAAATACATACTTATTCCGTTAAAACACATGAAGAATCTCAACAAATGCTTGAGTTCAAGCATTGATCCCACCATTGTATGCAGGTTTCCGAAAACTATTCACAGCGAAAGAAAAAGGAGCTCTTGAGAATTTTGCGAGCGTAATCCGGCCTAAAATTTAAACGACTATAACGTAAAATTGATTTGCAAGTTTAGAAATTATTCCATATAAAATTGATTGCAGATAATGCTAAGCTCGGGTAAAAGAATACGTTAATATAATTGATGTATTTTTTTAAAAATGTTATTTAAAAATATGTTTAGCATTTTAGTAGAGTATGTGGCGAATTAAATTAGTCTATTCTATTTTGTGCACGTCTGCTAATAATACTATAACCTACTAAATTTCAATGGGCCTTTAAAGCTGTGTAATCGATTACTACATGACATACAACAGGATCGGAGATTGCCTTCTCAGTAAACGGAAATTGCGCACTTTCTGTAACAGTACTTTAGCACCTAGCTACAATTTCCACTTCAAGTCTTCCCATTTTAATGGCTCATAAATATTTCACCTGTTATTGACTTTCCGAGATTCATATCTGGGTAACATTCCATTCTGGGTCATTTATCTAGACGGGGCTGTCATTACTTTTTAGCGAGACTTTTGACCGTGTTATATTTATAACTTTGAGGGTTCTAGGATTTTCAAAACGACGAAACAGCCGATGGTTTATATTGATTTAATGGAAATCATACCCCAAAAAACGTGTTATTTTAAAACGTTTTATTTTAAAACGTGTTATTTTAAAACGTGTTATTTTAAAACGTGTTATTTTAAAACGTGTTATTTTAAAACGTGTTATTTTAAAACGTGCTATTTTAAAACGTGTTATTTTAAAACGTGTTATTATAAAACGTGTAATTGTTGCTGGGTGAAAATAGCCACATGAGCCTGTTTCTTTTCTTTCTTTCTTTCTTTCTTTCTTTCTTTCTTTCTTTCTTTCTTTCTTTCTTTCTTTCTTTATTCTTTCCTTCTTTCTTTCTTTTCCGGTGTGTTCACCATTTAATCCCTGTAAAATAAAAATAGATTTACGATTGCAATGCCTTTCATCAGAACATTTCTTACTTAAATTTAAATACGCTAAAGGAAATTACAATAACTTAATCGGATTCATGTCAACTTGCTAACTTTTGATATGTCAAACGCATTTTTTTTTAAATCAATAAAGTGGTGAAGAAATATTTACGAAGCTAATCACAAGTCCTCTGTTTATTGTGTGATGCGTGTCTAATCATTTAGTTTACAAAAAAAATAATAGCATAGTTTTTGCCTGGTTTAGATAAATGGAGTAATGTGACAACTGTTACAAGTGACACAACTGTGACTATTGTGAAAGCATGTACAGAAAATGAGTTCACATTTTATCTTCTTACATACAGAAAGTTTGTCTTTTTCTTTTATATAAAAAAGGCTTTAAGACTTTATTTCCAAGCACATTTAATTCGAGTTGGAGATGGATGTGGGAGTAACCAATCAGAACGGAGATATCTTGTTTGTTGTATCTCAATGTCAAACCAAGGTCACAGCACTTGAACGTCTTTATGTTAACATTGAGTTACTGCCCATGTGTGTGTCCTAGCCGAAGGAATCAAGTATAATTATCTGCTAGCTCGAATTTATCCCGGAGACAGGTTCGTCAATGGACTTTGACAAGAAAGTGGTGACCCCGGGAAATACAGGAAACGCAAACTCCGGATGGCTCCGGGATATCTGTCAAAGCAACATTCCCGGTTTCAAGCATGTGAGTTACAACGCATTTTATTATTATTATAGTTCAAATGAAGGTCAATCAATAATTCTCTATATCTTTTTATTTTAGAAATATCCTTTGTAAATAACATCGTCATTTGCCGTGTAAATAGTCTAGGAAACTACAGATACATAAATAGATCTTTCTCATTGTCATGCTAAAGTAAAGTCTATAGATGGTCTCAGTTTATATTGAAAATTGTATACTGTTGTGTTATCTATGCTAAAGTTTCGTCCACTTACAGTTAACAATAGTTGTTATTAATTATTTTATGCACTTACAGACGTTATCCTAAGAAGACGTATGTTTTTGATATGACTGGTAAGGTGGTTAAGAAGAGGTATGTTTTTCATATGACTGGGAAGGTGGTTAAGAAGGGGTAAAGTTTTCATTTGACTGATAAGGTGGTTAAGAAGAGGTATGTTTTTCATACGACTGGTAAGGTGGTTAAGAAGGGGTATGTTGTCGTCATCTGACTTTTAAAGTCCCTATGAAATATAAAAGAGAAACAGCGAACATTAAGAAACAATGTTCCGGAAGCTTTATGTGAATAGTGAACTACTTTACTTAGAACAACTAACGTATAGCATCAGTTCCATGAAATACTTTATTCAGAAGAACTAAATTATACCATCAGTTCCACGAACTACTTTACTTACAACAACTAACTCATAGAATCAGTTCCACCAACCACTTTACTTAGAAAAACAAAAATAAAGCATGAGTTCCACTATTTTACTTTGAAAAACTAACTCAAAGCATCAGTTCCACGAATTACTTTACTCAGAACAAATAACTTATGGCTTCAGTTCCAATAATTACTCTATTCAGAACAACTAACTTATAGCATCCGTTTCACAAAATACTTTACTTAGAAAAACTAAATTATGGCATAAGTTACACGAACTACTACTTAGAACAGCTAACGTATAGCATCAGTTCCATTCCCACATTACTCAGTGCCTTCACTGTTGACGATATCAGAATTAATTAAAAAAACCAGGCTACAGTTAGTACTCAGCCTCTCCACCAAACGCTTATTGAGATAATGAGGCAGGTGTATGTCTCGAAGTAAACAATTGTTTTGAAAACTTGTAATAACGAATGAATCAGAATGTGAATTTGCTTAGTCAAGCTGGATCGTGTTTGCTCTCTGTCTAGTTGCAACGTCTTTGCTCGGCTCAGTTGCAATGTATTTGGTCATTCTAGTTGCATTGTGTCTGCTCGGTCTTGTTCTGAATTTTAGTACGCTTTTTATTGTGCTTAATCAAGGTGTAATTAAAAATTAAGTTTGTTATAAATAAATAATACTTAGCTTTTAATGTTGCAATTTACCAAAAAAATATTTGTTATTTTATTATTCTTTAAGTACATCTTAAAAAAAAAAATTTCAGACGAAAAAAAAAATTGTTTAACTCTATAAATGTTTAGCATAATTTATATTATTAAAAAATTAAGCATTTACAAAGTATTTTTTTTAAAAATACTTTTTATAAATAGAATAAATAATTTTTTTTAATGATTGAACTAGAAAATATTTTAATTCAAGGTAATTATCTTAAGTAAAATAATGTATACCAATGATGCATCCACATAGTTCAACTGAGTAACTGTTAGCATTGTGTTGGTTTTTTGTTCGTTGACACCCTTTTGACACCGCATTTAGTTTCCCCGACAAGGGTATATCTTTTTTTTTTTTATTTTCATTTTTGAATGATCCAGAAATAATATTTCAACATTAATGTTAAATTGTTTAAAGAATTAATCTTTTAATAAAACGTGACACTTTGGCGACACTAGATTAGTGTGATAAATTTATGATATTTACAAATTTTTAATATCATGATTATTATCATTAGCATTATTATTATTTTGCATTTCATTTATTTTTATTATGTCCAAATATTTTTTTTATTTTGCTTTCTATTCACAACTCTCTAAGATTTTTTTCGAGTCCATTACTAAACCTCATCATACGCTCTGACATCATACGCTCTGACATCATACGCTCTGACTACATTCACTCTGACATCATACGCTCTGACATCATACGCTCTGACATCATACGCTCTGACGTCATACGCTCTGACGTCACACGCTCTGACTACATTCACTCTTACGCCATCCAATGTGACGGCAAACGCTCTGACGTCAAACGCCCCGAGGTCATGCGCTCTGACGTCATACGTTCCGACGTCAGACGCTCTGACGTCATACGCTCTAAAGTCATGTGCTCTGACCTTATACGCTCTGTCGTCATACGCTCTGACGTCATAGGCTCTGGCCTCTTGATGCATTTAACATGTGGTACTCCCGGTGTTTTTTTCAGGGGGGGCCATGAACTGTTTGCACTTAGTGACCTTTATGTCGGATCCTTGTAGGGCCCCCTTGCCCTGAGACTAACGTGAAACCTCTGATCTACTGACCTTGCTGACGACCGTCGCCCCCGGGAGTGTTTTAAAAGATGTAGATGAGATTGTGCGTAAACACTGTCTAAAAGCTCCATCACCCTGTGATGTCCAGAAACAAAAGCAGGAAAGAGTGGGTGGGTGGGGGCCGTGTCGAAAACCCAAGGCAAACTCTTTAGGGAGCCTATTTTTTTTGTTGTTTTCAGCAAGATATTAGCAAATGTTCTAACCAGACTTGGGGAAATTTTTTTTTTTATTATAACCTTTGTTTATAAATAAATAAAACCTTAATCAAATACCATTTTATAATTAAATCAAATCTTTATCGAATCATTAACATTTTGTAAATAAATCAAAGCTTTGTAAATTTACTATAGTATAAATAAATCAAATGCTTTAAAAAAATATATATTATTTTTTTAAATAAATTTAAATGGAATTATTGTTTTACTTCAAATATATGTCTCAAATATATTTTTAAAAGATTTAATTGATTTTTAGAGTTTATTTTGCAAAATATTGGAACATTATGGACCGAAAACAAGGTAATCACAGTATCAACATGATATCATTAGCACTTTATTAAACATATAATTGAATATTTCAATGAATATCATTGTTTCTTTAAATCCAACATCTATCGCAATGATAATCATTGTTACATTGGGCCCACATCTATCCCCGTGATTATCATTGTTTCATTTGGCCAACGTCGATCGCAATGATTATTATTGTTTCAATGGGCCCACATATACCCCAGTGATTATCATTGTTTTTTCGGGCCTACATCTTTCCCAATGATTATCATTGTTTCAATGGGCCCACTTCTATCCCAATGATTATCTTTGTTTTAATGGGCCAATATTTATCCCAATAATTATCATTGTTTCAATAGGCCCACATCTATCTCAATAATTATCATTGTATTTGTTGGCCAATTTTAAGATTGGAACGGTATTGTTTGAGCTTTGAGTATCATTTTTATATATTTTGTATACATTAGAGGACAGAGAACGCAGCGTTGTGCTGCCCCGGTGATTATTTCTCTTGTTAGAGATACTTGGTTATTTACTTTTTTAAATATTGTTGTCGATTTGTTAAAAAGTTCAGTATCCAAGCCTGAATATTTAAATTTAAACCTAACGATGAAAGTTTCTTTATCATAAGGTGTGGTTGGATAGTGTTAAATGCTGATGAGAAGTCTAAGAAAACCACTCTGGCATATGTTTAAGACTGTCTAGGTGATGGTAAAGTCTCTCCAACAATAGTAAGATTGCTTCCTCCGTACTTCTGGCAGGTTTGTAAGCAAATTGGTGGGGGTCAAGTTTTTGCTGTATTTCATTTAATATTTCTTCCAGAATTATTTTCTCAAAACATTTCATGACAATAGAGGTAAGTGCAACAGGTCGTAAGTCGTTGTTTGCACGTTACCTTAATTTTCTTTGGAATTGGTATGATTTCTGAAGTTTTCCAAATTACTGGTGTCGTGTGAGTTACATAAGATTTATTAAATATGTAACAAAAAATATAAGAGAGCTGCTCTGAACATAGTTTAATGAGCCGTCCGTTTAATTTGTCTGGTCCCGACGCTTTAGCTGCGTCCACTTTGTTAAAGAATGACATCACTCTCTGTTCGGTAAACAATAAACTACTGCCATCTTGAAATGAATTCATCATCTCTTTGTGCACTCTTCCAAAGTCAAAGCTGTCAAAACGACAATAAAAGTCATTTAAGTCGTTAACTAAACTCCTTTCGTCCTCAACACATAAGCATTCTCGCTTAGGAGTATATCCTGTTATTTGCTTAAGTCATGCCCAACGAGCCATTGAATTTGAGTAGTGAATAATTTTAGATTTTTTGCTTGTATTGTTTTTTCCCTTAATATATTTTGTCTTTCAATACTTCTTTAGCTTTAATGAATTCCTGATCATTAATCTTCTTGTGGTGGATGGCCTCCTTCTTGTGGTGGATGGCCTCCTTCTTTTGGTGGATGGCCTCCTTTATTTCTCTGCTCACCCAGGGTTTGTTGTTGTTGAATACTCGGATTGTTTTTTTTTGGGGAATGTTTAATAAAAAGATTTGGTTGGCCTTAAATTTAAGACAAGCCAAGTAATACTTTAAAAAGAAATTATTAGCGTTTTTAAAATTAAATATTTAAAAAAGACGTTTTATGATTATTTGGAACTAAAAAAAAACTGTGAAAAATAAACGATTGCACATGAAAACAATCAACTAAACGATTGCACATGAAAACAATCAACTAAACGATTGCACATGAAAACAATCAACTAAACGATTGCACATGAAAACAATCAACTAAACGATTTAACATGAAAACAATCAACTAAACGATTGCACATGAAAACAATCAATTAAACGATTGCACATGAAAACAATCAACTAAACGATATCACATGAAAACAATCAACTAAACGATTGCACATGAAAACAATCATTTAAACGATTGCACATGAAAACAATCAACTAAACGATTGCACATGAAAACAATCAACTAAACGAGTTCACATGAAAACAATCAACTAAACGATTGCACTTGAAAACAATCAATTAAATGATTGCACATGAAAACAATCAACTAAACGATTATACATGAAAACAATCAACTAAACGATTGCACATGAAAACAATCAACTAAAGTATTTCACATAAAAACAATCAACTAAACGATTGCACATGAAAACAATCAACTAAACGATTTCACATAAAAACAATCAACTAAACGATTGCACATGAAAACAATCAACTAAACGATTGCACATAAAAACAATCAACTAAACGATTGCACATAAAAACAATCAACTAAACGATTGCACATTAAAACAATCAACTAAACGATTGCACATAAAAACAATCAACTAAACGATTGCACATGAAAACAATCAACTAAAATATTTCACATAAAAACAATCAACTAAACGATTGCACATGAAAACAATCAACTAAA
>CAXITT010000286.1:491630-594130 GCA_964033795.1 Lymnaea stagnalis
TTTTTTTTTTAAATTTTAAATTTTTTTTTTTTTTTTTTTCCCCCCCCCCCCCTCAAATTTTTTAAAAATAACTTTCCCAAAAAAAAAAAAAAAAAAAGATCCCCTCAATTCTGAAAATTGGAGCCAATTAAAATTATGCGCCCGCATGTAAAATTGCGAGCATTTTTAAGGGAGTTCGGTACATAGTTATCGGTCTCCGTAATAATTTTTTAACATTTTATTTTTGTTTTTAACTGATTATCTTTAATTGCAATTCGATATTAGAGAGTTGAAAAGAACCGATTGGATATTTAAATCTTTTTTAACCAAAATAGCAGCATGAGCGGCAATTGGAATAATATAAAAACAGTTCATTTTGTCCTTAAATTGAATAATGTATTAGCGTTTGTGTGAAGCTATTTAATTACAATTTCGAGAATTAAAAAAAAAAAAAAATCTTCTAAAGGCCAAACGAACCTATTATTTTTGTTTCCCGTCCTCATGTCGCTACGAATCAAGCCTCATTCAATACAACTACCCATACGTAAACATCTTTTGTTGCCCCTTAACCTCCCCCCCCCCGCCCCTCCACGACACACTTTGAACGACAAGCTCCCCATGACCTCCGTGTGACGTCACTCTCACATCTTACCCGTAAACCTATTGACACTACCTTTCTCCTAAAGACATCACTTCCATAGCAGGTCACACTCTCAAAGACAACACTCCAGTAACAGGTCACACCCTCAAAGAAAACACCCAGTAAAAGGTCACACTCTCAAAGACAGCACTCTTGTAACAGGTCACACTCTCAGAGACAGGACTCTCGTAACAGGTCACACTCTCAAAGACAGGTCTCCCGTAACAGATCACACTCTTAAAGACAGGACTCTCGTAACAGCTCACACTCTCAAAGACAGGTCTCTCGTAACAGGTCACACTCTCAAAGACAGGCCTCCCCTAACAGGTCACACTCTCAAAGACAGCCCTCTCATATACTTTGACACTCGCAAAGAAAATTTCGTACACTTTTGACAGTAATTTAAAAGATTTGATATCGACTAAACAATTTTGTTTTAAAATAAAAATGAGATACCTTTTCAAACAATAATTTTATAAAAAGACGTTAACAAACAATACTTTTAAACAACAAGTATGCAAAAAATGTTTTTTTTTTAAAGAAGTATACAACCATTGTGTATATTTTTTTTTTCATCTTGGAAGTGGAAATAAGAAAATTAGAGCGTATGATTAAGCTAAACACAAGTTTCGTATAGGTAACTTCAAATATAGTGAAAACATTCCAGGTGTTTGGCTCAGTGGTATCACTACTGACACCCTCAGAAGTGTCGGACACCAAAAGGAAAATCAAAATTTGATTGATATGCTCTTTATAAAAGGGGTGAAATCAGCCTTCAATTTATTCTCACGGCATGTGTCCTAAGCTTCACATGGGAGAAGGAGCTTTTCAAAGCTCTTTGTGTCCTTATCTTCACACGGGAGAAGGAGCTTTTCAAAGCTCTTTGTGTCTTTAGCTTGACATGGGAGAAGGAGCTTTTCAAAGCTCTTTGTGTCCTTAGCTTCACGTGGGAGAAGGGGCTTTTCAAAGCTCTTTGTGAACCAACCAACTAACCATCTGTGATCTTCCGTGGAACATTCCAGGCTTTCCGGGCTTGAGACTTTGTCATTTGAAACTGATAAGTTCAAGTTGAAGAATTTTGATGTCAATACAGTTTTTGTCAAAGACAATAATTGTATTACATCAACATTCTTCAATTGGAAAGTATCGTTTGTATGTTTTTGAAGGCGAGTAAGGTAAATGTAAGGATAAAAGTGTCATGCCTCAAAAAACAAAGTATTAATCTTATTGAATTGCGTAAGTGTAGTTGACTCAAAAGTTATTTTCCCAAGTATCACCAACTGAATTTCCAATTTGGTACAATTAATTTGTACACAACTTTTTGTTTACTCTTTTATGTTAATTATTTGTTACCTTTTAACATCATTTAAGTCTGCGCTTTTCAACGTGTGGTTCGCTATCTCCTAGCGCAGGGGTCGGGAACCTATGACTCGCGAGCCAGATGTGGTTCGCTATCTCTTAGCGCAGGGGTCGGGAACCTATGACTCGCGAGCCAGATGTGGTTCGCTATCTCTTAGCGCAGGGGTCGGGAACCTATGACTCGCGAGCCAGATGTGGTTCGCTATCTCTTAGCGCAGGGGCCGGGAACCTATGACTCGCGAGCCAGATGTGGCTCTATTGATGGCTGCATCTGGCTCGCAGACACACGTTCGTTTATAAAAAAAAAGTCGAATACATGGTAAGAAATACTCATTATTGATTAGCAACAGCATTACAATGTTATTAAAAAGAATTCTGAGACATAATTATTGCATTTTTAGTGTTGAAATTACTTAAGATGCACACATTTACTTGAATTTTTAGTTTTAAACATAATGCATGGCTCTCACAGAATTACTTTTCAAAATATGTGGTGTCCATGGCTCTCTCAGATAAAAGGGTTCCCGACCCCTGCCTTAGGGGGTCTAACGACCCTTACACAGAGAATGCCTAAGACCATCGGAAAGCACATAATTACGAAATAGCAACGATGATAATCGTATGGTTGGGAGGTCCTCACAGTTTTGGGAACTGTATTCAAAGATCGCTGTATAAGAAAGGTTAAGAACCACTGATTTTAGGAATATTAAATTAAAAAAAAGATTGGAATGAAAGAAAAACGTTAAGAAGGTAATCCCAGATTTTTTTAAAAACAGCAATAGACTGTTCCAGTCTGAAGCTTTAGTGTTAGATCGGGGTCTCAATCTCTGTGCGAAACAAGCGCACGACACAGCGACCTAACAGGTGTCTGCCCCCGAAGAGTCTCGGTCCACACGCCATCAAAGTGGTGCTGTTGGGCAGCTGTGCCCACCCTCACGTCCTGCCCGGTGCCGCGACCTCCCGCAACTTTAGGGCTGCACGCGCTCTCCGCGAGCCAGCGTCGGAGGAAGTGACGGTGTAGAGTCTCGTAAGTAGTGGTTGTGTTGAACTGGACCCGTTCTTGAGTTTTTCCACCTTGCTAATGTTTTAATTACTGCATTTTCTGGTAATTAGAAAAGGGGGGAGAAGTTTCTATCATTTTCGGGGTTTTCAATACTTGTCCCTTTTTTTTTTTTTTTAAATTGAATTCTTCATGAACAATTTTAAGTACTATGGTCAATATATTTTTAAATTATTAAATTATATTTTATGATTTCGCTTGTGATTTCTTTTTTCAAAATTGGATTTGGATTTAACGCAGAGTTCCCGTTCGTGTTCATGATGTTAGAACGCTTATTTTATCAGTGTTGTTTCCTTTGGAAATTATTTTCATCGCCAAAATTAATACAGTTTTTTTTTTTGAAGAAATGAAATTTCTTATTGAAAAACTCTTTCGTATGTTACTTATGTAGCTACATTTAAATGGATACATATTTGACGCAAAAATAGTTTCATATTTCTTCCGCCATGTGTTGGTCTAAAGCAATTCCTCAAGATCGGAATCCACAATTTGTTTTACAAAAGAAACAACAATTAGTTACTGATCCGTTTCTTAAACGAATTTTAACAATTGATTTCAGTTTTGAGAAATTCAGAATACATAAATAATGATATCATTGAAAGAACACTCTAAAACGTTCTCAGAAATGTGCTGTTACAAATATATATATATATATGAGCGAACCAACCTATGAATTATTAAAATGCCTTTAATTGAGAACCACCTGCCATCGCGTCATTATTGCCACTCGGGTCTTAGATCCTGTTAATGACCCATGGCTCCCAGACGTAATTTGTTTAGTCCCATGGGTCCGAGAAGTCAAAATATGACCCATAGGTCGTAGGCGTCATTCTCGCCCCATGGGATCTGACCGAAATTTAGCTCGGATGAAATTGTATTCCTAAAAATTGAAGTTTTTGATGGATAAGCTCATATTTAAAATCCATTATTTTAATTTTTAATATTTTTTGTTTGTTTGTAAAGAAACAAAGTCTTTTAAATACCACTTGGTTTTCAAAAACATAATGTGGTAAACGGATAAATTGTGTCATAAGTGGTGAGTTGTCAATAATTATAAAGTTGCTTTGATACATGTGTTCCAGAGATTGTGTAGGGTTCAAGAAACGTATTTCGGGTTAAGGAAGATGCCTGGCTAAACAAAGGGTCACGTTCGTGGTTTTCCATACGAGCTACGTTCATTTTTTTGTAAAACAGAGTAGCTTGCACGCGGTTGCCGCCTATTTTTACCAATTTGGGTTGGTTCCCAAATTACGCGGTGGTGTTGCTTTTAAACTCAATTCCAGTATGTTATGCAGGGTTATTAAAAACAGACCCAATAATATAGTTTTTAAAATATAATGTATAGTTTTATCTGAATAGTTCTTTTTTTCCATCTTAATCATTTCGATCCATTTTTACTTAGCAAACCATGACAACCACAAATTATATGAAGGCGGAAATGATATGTACCAAGCCATTATGCTCTTTTCTGTCCGAAAATAAATCTATTTTTTTCCTCTGTGATCTCACCCCATATCAGCAATGCAAATTTACAAATCTTGATTTCTGCGCTGTGCCTAGGTCGTTCATGGACGTTTCATGTAAGTTTTTCTTGGTGCACAAACAATGAACTTCTTTCCTGTGCGCGGTGCGCTGTGCGTACGATAGCTTTAGCCATTACATGAGACCGTTGTGTTGGGTGCAATTTACTTGATGTCTGAACGTTGTGAAGCGTATCATTATTGAATAATTACTCCTATTTCATTATAGAATAATTATTCCTAGACCGAAGTGGACAAACTATTTCCAAAATAAGCCACAATTGTTGCTAATGAAAATTGGAATTTTTCCACACCATATATACATTTAAAAAAAAAAACCTACTGCAAATAATAAAACATTACTATTGAACTAAATGAAAGTTGGTAGTAAAGTAATAACTGTGAATTAGAAAATATGATAAAAATAAGTAAGTTTAAAATATGACTATGATGAAAGTAAACAGTGTTCTTTTGTGGTGGGGCGTGGATTGAGATTTGAGTCAATGATGTCACTGTGTCTATATACGCCGTTGAAGGGGATTTCACCGTGTCTGTTATGCTGTTGAAGGGTATTTTAGTGTGTCTGTAAACACCATTGAAGGGGCTACACTGAGTCTGTCTACAACGTTGTAGAGTCTACTCGCACCATACATGGGATGCTATCCGTGTCTCAGCACGCAGCTTAATGCAGATGGTTTCACTAGCGCTCTTAGCGCGTCTATTACACTAACATCTTCTACATTTTATTGTTATAAATATTGTTGTAAAAATTGAAGTGAAATGAAGAGCTCACCTCAAGATAAGACCTACTTTCATCCCCCCCCCCCAACCCCTGAGTCTGCTTAATTTTGGTAAGGGTTGGCTATTAGCCGGTGTTTTAGGGTTGGATAGTAGGGGTAGTTTTAGGGTTGGCTAAAAGGCGTGTTTTTTTTTTGGTTGGCTTGTAGGCATGGTTTTAGGGTTGGCTTGTTGGCGAGGTCTTAGGATGATCTAGTAGGGATGCATCTAGGGTTGGCTAGTAGGCGTGGTTTTTTTGGTTGGCTTGTAGGCGTGTTTTTTTTTTGTTTAGCTTGTAGGCGTGGTTTTTTGGTTAGCTTGTTGGCGTGGTTTTTTGGTTGACTAGTAGGCGTTGATTTAGGGTTGGTGGCATTGTTTTTTTGTTTTTTTTTCTGGGGTTGGTATGCCTGGTTTTCGCAACCTAAATGATTGAAATTTATATTTTAACACACTGTTACTAAAAGGTTGTCCACCACTGATATTGATAACTGCTTAAGTGATGATATAATGCAACATGTTTTCTTTATCATTTCCGTTGCATATAACTGCTATTGAGAACATTTCTAGCATGCACTGGGAGATAATTTACAAAGATTTAGTGGTGCTTTAAGCAGACAATTAACGGTATACAAGTTTTAATGTCTCTATTTCTTGTTCTATCTCCATCTGTCCTTTGTGGCTGATGAGTTGATCTTTGCCAAAACTTTCCTCTCTCATGGTACTGTTTCTTAATTCAAGCTTCAACACACCTTGTTTAACTATATCCTTAACACAGTTTGATAGAAGTCCTTCATGTGATATCCTGAAATTTCTTAATCTAAATCAAGCAGATTAAGGGTTTGGAATTACGGAACAATGACATTATGTATATTTCTCATTCATAAATGTAATCAAATCATAATGTTTTACCTGTAATGTATACCAATAATCTTTCATGGAGTCGAAAGGAGTGCATTGATCTCAAACATTGTCCAATGCTACATAGCTGGGTTACTTGTGTAAGTGTCTTTTTTGAGATATTTCTTGTTATTGCTATGATAAAAAGATGTTGTTTATTCTAAAAGGGTAGAATATTCAATCGCTGGTCACCAAAACTGGAAAATAAGCACGCAAATGTAACATGTCGACAGCACTTCATGTTACCAACTTAACACTGACATGTCAACAGCACTTCATGTCACCGACAAAACACTGACATGTCAACAGCACTTCATGTCACCAACATAACACTGACATGTCAACAGCAATTCGTGTCACCGACACAAAACTGACATGTCAACAGCACTTCATGTCACCGACACAACACTGACATGTCAACAGCACTTCATGTCACCAACACAGCACTGACATGTAAAATGTCACCGACACAACACTGACATGTCAACAGCACTTCATGTCAATGACACAACACTGACATGTCAACAGTGCCACAAAACATTTTAGCATCATACAATTACGCACCACCTACACCCCATGTCATGTCAGAACGCATACTGTCATACCAACAAGAACTAATGACGTGTAAACAACACCTAACGGTATGTCAACAGCACTCCACGTCACCAACAAAACGGTGACATGTCAACAATATGACGTGGCATAGCGACAACACACTAGGTATATCAATCATGTGTTCCTCATTGGTTAAATAAGGACGAAACAACTGTGCGTTCATGAACAAACATTACTGATGTTATTGTTGTTGTTTTTTTTAACAACACCCGAATGATTTATTAAAGACACTATTGACAGTTAACAATATACCAGCTTCAAAAATGTCCCACCCAATGTCCCGCTATTAATCTATATAACAATAACCGTATGTATAAGTGCATGGAAAAATATCAGCCCAGCACATACTTTTTAAAAACCCCACATGCAATCTTAAACGTTGAAAACTTTAAATTCTCTAACACAATCTCTAGATCGACAGCTGTACCCACGTATCTTGTTTAAATTACAATAACAACATCTCACGTTTGTGAAACTAGTGTAAGCAATCATCTTTTTCAATTATAATACCTGAATCTCAAAGTTGTTGAGTAGTGTTAGCTTATATCTTTTTCAGTTACAACACCAAACTCTCACATTTCTTCACGGTTCTAAGCACACATCTATGTACCGACATTCCTAGTTTTACAGAAATAAGTCGAAAACCTTTCGAACGAATTATTTAGCACATTCGCACACCCCCCCCCCAACGCCCCAACAATTGACAATCCCATGCAAAGAATTACATTCTATATTTTCTACCTTATAGACTTATAGAACATTATCAATATTAACTCTCTCTCCTTCTGTCTACCTCAATTACACCATTACGACCCTTCTCCACACTGGCGCCCTAGGAGTGCGCCTACTTTTGAACACTTAACATCGCAGATTCATTGAACAGAAACCTTTTTATTAGTACTTAAAAAAAAAAAAAAAAAAAAAAAGGTAAAATCACCCCCACGTCCAAACGGATCGATCGCGTTATTAAACGAGAAATCAATCAGCAGTTCGATACATTAGTTCCAGCCGTTCTAAACGCTACGCTTCAGAAGGGCCGTCTATTTTGACAATAATCAAACTTGGTCAATACATGTTTAAAAACACAAAAAGCGCGTCTTTAAAGCCCTGACTAAGCTGTCTTCTGTCTATTGAAATAAGCATATGTTTGGTTTCACTGAAAATGTTCAATCTCCGTAGAGCACACATCGCTTCTTATCGCAGGGATTCTCAAAAATTCTCAACCAACCAAACCCTTGATATTGAATGTAATGAATTTTAGTGTGGAAAGGAAAAGAGGGGGGGGGGCACTCTTGATAAAGGTACAATAGTCAGGGATCGCAAAAATAATAGCATTTATCGTGCAAAATACTACATATTTTGGGTAAGAGGTCGAGAAACTTCATACTTGAAACACGCTTGCAGATTATGCTTGGAACATCCCTGCAATTAATACAATGCTGAATACCAAAAAGTAATTCTCTAAAATAATATGATGTAATATTTAAAAGATTTTTTAAAACATCATTGTGATTCAGACATCCCTGTTTGAATAAAACACCAAGCTAACGAAATATGCCTCGCCCCCCCCCCCAGTCAACGCCCCCATTGGTTTAACCTTGGCCGCTGTGGATGTGTGTGTGTTTACTTTGGTTAAAACAATTATGCATGGAACATCCCTTCAATTAATACAATGCTGAATACCAAAAAGTAATTCTCTAAAATAATATGATGTAATATTTAAAAGATTTTTTAAAACATCAATGTGATTCAGACATCCCTGTTTGAATAAAACACCAAGCTAACGAAATATGCCTCGCCCCCCCCCCCCAGTCAACGCCCCCATTGGTTTAACCTTGGCCGCTGTGGATGTGTGTGTGTTTACTTTGGTTAAAACAAAACAGAAAAAAATGAAAAATCCGTTGGTATAGCGTGCAAACGTTCGGTCTTAAGCCAGGCGGAGATGCATCTAAATTAGTGAGCATTGATTTTCGCTTCATTGAGCGGTGTAGGCACACACAAAATTGGTATTGTTTTGAAAAGACGCGCGGATGGCAGTGTGAGTCGAGGCTATGGTCGCCTTTTTCGAGTTGGGATCTGGCGTCATTGGCGGGGCTAGAGATTAAGTCAATAACAGCGCATGTCCCATACCTATTGTGTAAGTGTTTGAGTCATTCGAAACGGTCAGGATTATCTCCTCGAGTAACATTAGAGCATGTGCTGAGATGTGTCGTGGGAAAAAGTCTTGAGGTTAACCAAGCAGGATATGAGGGCAAGTAAACAAGAAAAAAAGAAATAAAAATAATGATTTAATTACTTTTGTTTATTGTGAAATTATTCCAAATAAAATTTAACTCAGACAACAGCACGTTGAAAAATAGGATTTGATAGAATTTAAATTAACATAAGGGCACAAACAGATACAAATAAACGTGCTAAAATTATAAATATAAGAAAAACAAATTTTTATCAATAAAAACAACAGTAGAATCAGAAGGAGATGCGCCTACACGAAGCCTCAGTCGCCTATGGAGACGTCTATGAGTAACTACCTTCATTTGTTGCTGTATTCTTGCCAACTCAACAACGCAACAAACTGATTATCATCTTGAAGTTGTTCCCATTGTTCCACATTTTTTTTTTTTTTTTTTTTTTTTTTTCTTTTAAATTCGTTCCAACACGCGTCACAGCATTATTGAGTGCATCATATGCTCAATGTTATGAAAGATTGACGACATGCGCATACATTTTTGTCAATGCCGTTGTTGTAGGTGTTGCTTTGACTGATTTTTTCGGTGGATTAATAGTGTTATCGCCGCTGTGGTGCATAGATTTAAACATTTTAAAAATGAAAAAATTTCTATTTTCTCGTGTAGTGACGTTCTGATGCATGTTTTTCGCTAACCATCAAATTCAAGTATTTAAACTCCAAAAACATCAATTTACTTTTTTTTTGCGTGGATAATTAAGTTTTGATGAAAATTAAATATTTGAATACTCAATTCAAGGACTGAATAATGATTTGAGAAGATTTTTGTTATACATTTGTGAGTTAGTCATTGTGTTAGTTTAAAGAATGGAAAAGAAACCACACGATAAGCTAACTGTGGATGACTTTTTTTTAAATGGATATGGATTACACTACACATGAATGGATCACAATTCCCAAATCCATTTGGGATATTGATTTATGATTATGATTTTTGTACCTGCGGATCGACTTAGAGGAAGGATGGTGATGATCTGATGTAACAAAAAAAAATATACACATGAAAGGTAAGTGTTTTTATTCTCTTAAAATGTTTATATACTCATATATACTGCGAGCCGATCGCACATAGGACAAAGTGCAAATTTATACATCTCCAAGGAACTGTACTAAGTATTTGACTTTTTAAACTAGTATGCCGGGCGGACAATGTTCAGAGCAAAAACGTCGCGTTTATGAACATTATCAGTGTTCATGACATAGAAATAATAATCTGAAATCTGAGACATATGCCTCTCTTTAAAGAAAGCGGTACTCAACCTTCCCTAATGCAGCGCCCCTTGAATACACTAATAGTATGTTGTGGTGACCGCCAAACCATAACATGATTTTCGTTGCTACGTCACAAATATATATTTTTTTTTCCCCGATGCTCTTAGGCGACACCTGTGTAAGGGTCGTTCGACCCCCAAAGGGGTTGCGACCCACAGGTTAAGCACCGCTGCTTTTAAGTATTTGGAACTAGCCTGGGATAAGTAATTAAATGGATACAAATTTTCAAAATCTAAAACATATTAGCATCATGCAATTGTTCAAACACACATATGATCCCGATAAAACATATTAGCATCATGCAATTGTTCAAACACACATATGATCCGATAAAACATATTGGCATCATGCAATTGTTCAAACACACATATGATCCCGATAAAACATATTAGCATCATGCAATTGTTCAAACACACATATGATCCGATAAAAAATATTGGTATTGTCGTTATGTAAATCAAAAACAAAAAAGAGCTAAAAAAGATTGTTTGATAAGGCACACACACTCACACAAACACACACACACATTTTCCTCTAACAATCGATAACGAGGTGTTAAAAGAGAGGGAACTCTTGACACAAATATCTGATTATTTCCCTTGAGTTTTACTGCTTCAGCCATCTCTTGCGTAATCTCTGTTATTGTTACCAATGCTGACAATCTCTTGTACACAGTAATGAAAATAAGAACTGATGCCAATATGATCTGATATTACTTTCTGTAAAAAAAAGTTATCATGGCATCACTATTATTTTTTTTTTATTTTATTTTTTTTGTAAATAAGGGATACACATTTGTTTAAAACAATAATTTCTAATATTAATTTTGAAAAAAAAAAATTGTTTTAGTTCACAGGCACGTATGCCTCTCAGATTATCTTCCAGTTGTTAGTAGACACGTGTGCTAAGCTTATATTGAATGTACCCATATGAAATGACCATATCTCCATCCAATTCGAAAGTCTCACTCACAGATTCCCAAGTCTCCACTTCTATCTCCTGCCTCATAAGATTTAGTTCAACGGTCTGCCTCATAAGTTTCAGAACACAAATCTCCTCATACGATTCATTTCGAACAGTCTGCCTCATAAGATTCAGAACAAAAATCTACTCATACGATTCAGTTCAAACAGTCTGCCTTATAAGATTCAGAACACAAATCTCCTCATACGATTCAGTTCGAACAGTCTGCCTCGTAAGATTCAGAACACAAATCTCCTCATACGATTCAGTTCGAACAGTCTGCCTAATAAGATTCAGTACAAAAGTTTACCTCATATGATTCACTTCAACGGTCTGTCTAATATGGTTCAATGCAGAAGTGTGCCTTGTAAGATACAGTTCGAACAGTATGCCTCGTAAGATTCAGTTCAACGGTCTGCCTTATTAGATGCATTACAAAAATTCCGCCTAAAAATATTCAGTACACAAGTCTCCTCATAAGATTCAGTTGGAACAGTCTACCACATAAGAGTCAGTTTGAACAGTCTGCCTCATAAGATTTAGTACAAAAAGTCCGCCTTGTAAGATTCAGTACAAAAGTCTCCTCATAAGATTCAGTTCGAACAGTCTGCCACATAAGATTCAGTTCAATGATCTGCCTCATAAGATGCAGTACAAAAGTCTCCTTATAGATTCAGATCGAGCAGTCCACCTCATGAGGTCCATTACAAAAGTCTCCCTCACAAAATTCATTTGCACATCTGGAGTTCATTTTGTTCCCAAGTCCTATCTTTATTCAGCGCCATCTTTTCAATTCGTCTGCTATTTTTTTCCTAATACCCCGAGAACGGCCGCGGGCGGATTTAATTATTGCTCTGTTTTTAAAGTAGCGACGACGATGAAATTCTGAGATATCATCACAAGCCGAGGCCCCAGCCTCGTGTCATGATGGGAGTTGGAAGTCGGTATTGTCGAGTTGAGGGAAGAACAAAGATGAGCGTCAGAATGAGGAGGAAGGGCAATGAACGATTGCACACAGAGGAGAAAAAGAGATCAATGGAAGGCACAAATAGTTGGAGGGTGAGAAAGGAAGGCAGAGAGATTACGATGATGTGGAAGGTAGAGATATTTTGGAGGAGTTAAATGAGATTAAGGAGCTCGGCGAATTCTTGAGAGAGGAATACATTTTAGATGAAATTAGGTTATGTAGATTTTAGCATAAAGACTGCTGTAAAAATGGTGTGCATGCAAATGGGGACATTGTGAAATGCGATCAGGAAACCGCATGCGCCACTTACAAACACACAAATGTAGTACTGAAATGTCAGCATTTGAGCGCAAGTGTGCGCTTTTGTACGGTGGATAGCGCCATTAAACTTATGTTCTTAGCAGACACAAAAATAATAAAAGAAAACCTTTTGGGAAGTTGTTGTTGGGAAGTGGTCCAATGTCGTAGGAAAGGGTATTCATAACTGAGTATTATTTACGCTCATTCGTAAAGTGTCATGAAGGTGGAAAAAAGCTTTAAAATTGCTTTATATCAATTCTGACAGAGTTTTAAAATAGGGACACCACGTAACACAGCTGCGCTGTAGCATGTTACGACATTAAGGCCCCACGCTTCTCGACAATATGGAGGAGTTTGTTTGGCAACTTAAGAGTACTGTCTACCCCATAGTTCTCCAGACTGCGGCCCGCGGGCTGAAAGGTGTGGAAACCCCTGGTCTATATGCTGTTCTTAAATAAATATGTTTCATGGCATCCCTGCGCCAGGTTGATAAACCTTAAACTACATATTCCTCTTAAACTAACCCTGCGTAAAAAGCGTTTTCATTTAAGTACAGTTAATGGTCCTTGCAAATTACACATTAATTTTTATAAAAAAAACCACAACAAAAAAAAACAAAAAATTAAGCGTCCCAAATCTTAAAAGGTAAAGTTCCATGAAAATATGCAATGTTGAAAGAACAGTAATCTTTGAAGTGATTAACTGCTTCTTACCTATTGCACTAGCGAAAGTTGTATACAGTTACAGAAAAATATTCACGTCACTAGCATCTCAGAAGGACACACATCACTAGATACTGATAACAACCTACGTCTCTCACTACTGATAAGGACACGTCTTTAGCTACTGATAATGACTCAAACGTCTAACTACTGATAATGAAACACGTCTCTGCTACTGATAAGGACACACGTCTCTAGCAACTGATAAGGACACACGTCTCTGCCTACTGCTAAGGACACACGTCTCTGCCTACTGATAAGGACTCACGTCTCTGCCTACTTATAAGGACACATGTCTCTGGCTACTGATAATGACAATCGTCTCTAGCTACTGATAAGGACACATGTCTCTAACTACTGATTAGGACACACGTCTCTGCATACTGATAAGAGAATAAGTCTCTAGCTACTGATAATGGCACACGTCTCTAACTACAGATAAGGACACGCGTCTCTAGCTACTGATAAGTACACACTCTCTAGCTACTGATAATGACTCTCGTCTCTGGATACTGATAAGGACACACGTCTCTGGCTACTGATAAGGACTCACGTCTCTGGCTACTGATAAGGACACACGTCTCTGTCCACTGATAAGGACATACGTCTCTAGCTACTGATAAGGACACACGTATCTAGCTACTGATCAGGACACACGTCTCTGGCTACTGATAAGGACACACGTCTCTGCCCACTGATAAGGACATACGTCTCTAGCTACTGATAAGGACACACACGTATCTAGCTACTGATCAGGACACACGTCTCTGGCTACTGATAAGGACACACGTCTCTGGCTATACAGATGAGAAAGTTAAAGAACCGAACAAATATTAGATCATGCACAAACAAATACTACACACTGTTCATGTATTGCTGCTTTTTATCCCAAAATCAAATTTTTATATGCATAGTTTCTTATTTGACAAGCACTCATAATCACCTTTGTAAAACAAAATGGTCACTCCTCGGTTGGATGCTCCCGGTTCACTCTTCATTATGTTCAAATGCTTGTCATGGTATCTCGATATTGGCGCATACCTCTCAATTTCAGACAAGCTGTATCGCCTCCATAGGTGTGTCATAGTTTTACGATTATTGAGACCTATCAATAATGTCCCTTATGATTTGATTGTTGCACCTTTCAAAAAGGTGTTATAGTTATATGATCCGTGTATCTTATCAATAGGTGTACAAGTTGTATACTTGTAGTAACTTTCAAATAGATTTTATAGTTGTGTGATATTGTCAGTACATTCAAATAAAGGTCTCTACGTCAATACTATCCGTAATTTATTGTCTTTTCAATAACAAATAATCATCTGTAGTGCTTCCAAAATGTCTAAATTCCCATACTCATGCTTACTTACATTCATTCGTATATCTTCACAAATATACTCCTCTCTATTTTAAACTACAAACCGTACGATTATTGAAATACTAAGCACATTAACTTCATATATTAACTCAACTGTACAGCAATATACACATATATATCGTCTATATATCTGCGCATGTTTTATTCTTCCTCCACTCAGTGTTCCCCCCCCCCCCCGCTGCACTAGACGTATCATAACGGCCATCTCGTATCTCAGATACCGACCTGGTTCCTTCAAAATGCCATCTGTCTTACTTCAACCCTTTCCAATCTCCGAGCATTTCTCCGTGATTATCCGTCTCGTTCAGCTCGTAACCCAATCATCCCGTCCCAGTTATACAATCTCGCGATGTAACTTAATCAAAAAAGAAATGCTAACTTTCGAACCGCGCAAATAGCCTGAGAGAAGGTTGGAGATTACAGCGCCGAACGAAAGAGATCATGCGCCATTTCGAAACGAATGATCCTCTGTTTGATGTAAAATGTTTTGTTGTTGGAAGTTGGGGAGGAGTTGTAGGATGACGAGAGTTTTGAGAGTTTGAAAGTGATTTCGTCACAGGTTAGATGATAATGAAGAATTTCTCTTTTTTTTTTTTCTCTTTAAAGCTTTTTTTAATATCCAGCGTCTTCATATTTTGACTTGTTAATAATTTTTGGAGATCTACTTTTTCATTTTAAAATTTATTTTAACGTGCGGCTGATAGGTGTTTAAGAACATCTTTTTTTCAGTAAGATCATGGCAAGATCTTAAATTTTTATTTTTTTTTAAATGTCTTGTTAAAGTACGCCGTGGATTCATTTTGTCATCGACTGAATTTTTCTTGTCAAAGAAAGAGAACAGTTTTATCGAGCCAGTACATGATAATTTACTTGCCCGTGTTCATAGATAAATATACATTAATTTGCTTAGTATTAGTTATAGATTATTAATATTTAAAATATGAAGATAATTTTGCTTTTTAAAAAATGTATTTACAATTTGTACAGAAAAAAATAATTTGTGTTGCTTCACTTTCAATGTTAGAATTCTGTTAAAAGTTTTACTATTGAATCAAATATCTGCTATAAAGTGTGTTATTTCTTGCTCTTATAAACAATGCTATTTCTCTTATAATGCAATGTTTTAATTTTTTTTGAAAATACATTGTTACAAGGGTCCTAAAACTATGGCCCGCGGGCAAAATCCGGTATATTAGGGCCTTTAGCCACGCCAATAGTGCAGCCAACGGCTGCAGGGACGCAGTCACAACCACATATTGGCCATTTCTTTACTCAAAAGAAGTTCTATAATTTATTTTTTGAAATAATAAAATGTTTAAGGGATTCATATTATTTATTTGTTGTTTTTTTTCCATGTTTTTGATTTTTTTGCAATATACTTTTTTAAAATTGTATGACCCTTTTCTCATATGTTTGAGAACCCCAGTCTTGTCAATCCAACACTTACTCTCTAAGACATTGGTTCTGAATCTTCCTAATGTCGCGACCCTATAATACAGTTCCTTATGTTGTGGTGACCCCCAACAACTAACCCCTTGTCTCATCTGTTTCCAATGGTCCAGACACACGTCTACAGGCGCAACGCTCTACCTTTAATGGGGACGTTTGATAAGTCAATTTGCCAGACTACAGAAACACGTAAATTAATGGGTGGATCTTCACGGAATCTAATTTATTCTTACTATCATTTGAAAGGAGCAGGAAAAAATAAATGGAAAAATATCCAAGTTTCCAAGCTCGTATCATGTACGAAATAAAACAACAACAAAAACAAGCACAGATTTCTTAAAATGCCACACTTGATGCGTGATATTTTTATTTTTTTAACAGAAAAAGTCTCAATTTAACTATGGTGTAATAGATTGGCAGTATAAAATTGGGAGGGCATTAGATTATTAATGTATTTCAAGGGTGTGAAAAGAAAGGGGGTGGGATTATTAGGATTCTTATAAATTGCGTTAAACTGCACGATTTGTGAAGTAACTTACTCAGTTCACACGAGCCAATTGTCGTCAAATTTCTTTCTGAAAGCACTAATTACTCAGACAAAATTGCGCTTTCAAAAAGAAATTTGACTAAAATTTCAAGCAAATTTGGTGAAATTTTGATCTTGTGAACTGAACTTTAGTGGATGGGAAGTTCATGCATCTAGGCCCCCATTATTCGGTGGGGCTATGGTTAGTTTATAATAAAACTGGTACACAAATTGGATACCATATCCGCCCTCCTCCATTTACATTCCTTGTGCAATGACGAGACAGACGGTCATCAGACATTGAACTTTCATCAAGCCCCCAGGGGAGTCTGTGTGATGGTCCCTCATGTCCCTGACGCCACTCTCTCCCCCTGTTCATTAGCACCTCCAAAAGCGACTGGTGGAGGAGAAATCTTGGACTTTCTCAAGTGATGTAGAGTTAAGTGTATTTTAATGGCAGGTTTTGGAAGGCAGAACAAATGTTATTTCTAGACTTGATGTTGTCAAGGGGTCCTAAAACATTTTAAACAATGAGCAAGATCAATGTCCTTCAAATAATGCCGGGAAGGGGGAGGGCAAGCTTATAGTTTGAAAAAATATCAAGGAATTCTGTATACACTGCTCGTATCTTATTGGTAGTGAAATAAAAAAATTGGAAAAATCAAAATAACATTTAAATGGAAGAAAACTTATATCCAACACAAGGCGAAGAGACATTTCAAAGGGCATTATGGCTAATGCGATGATTCAATAAATTGATCGTGGGCCCTTAAGATATAGAAGAAGAAGATAAGTTTTAGGTTTTATTTTTATTTTCTGGAAGCAGATACACTTACAGTTGCTCGAAGGTCCAAGTCTGGCCTTATTTTGAGGCAACCTGATGTAGTCAAACTTTTAGAGGGTATATCCCATCCCTTTTCTAATCACACTGTCTGCACTTCCTGTTTTCCAGCAAATAAGGCTTCAACTCGGTGTTTCATGAAATGATTAGGCCTATAATAAATCAATTAACCTACATTACACAATGCAGCGTCTCTAAAATCTTTTTTCAGCGTCTCACCCCCGCTGGAGATTGAAAAAAACAAACACTCCACCCACTCACTCCATTTCCTTCCACATATAACGATGAAAAAGTATTTCAATAAAGTTAAAGCCTTTAAAAATCCTCAAAAATACTGTCACGGTCTCCTGCTTCCACAAAGGGGTGCGGACACCCTTGCCTGAGAGTCCCTGATGAAGTGTATAATGTAAACGGACAAATTAGTTGTACATCCATCACTTAGCCAAGACAATTAATTTAGTTTGATGTGTCGGGTCAAGCTCATCATGGATATTAAAACTTAACAGAGAAATGAGAATATTGGCATTAATCTGTCTGTCTTCTCATCGCACCCACTTAAAGGACTAAAATAAAAAAAAAATAAAAAAAATATTTTCATTTATTGTAATTAATTCATTTTTTTTTTTTGACATTATTTTTATTTTATTATTATTTTGATTTATTAAATTTCAAATTGAAATTAAATAATAATAATAATAATAAATAAAAAGGAATAAAATAAAAAAAAAATAAAAAAAATATTTTCATTTATTGTAATTAATTCATTTTTTTTTTTTGACATTATTGTTATTTTATTATTATTTTGAATTATTAAATTTCAAATTGAAATTAAATAATAATAATAATAATAAATAATCAGTAATAGTCTTCCCCTTCTGCGAGGGTGCACACATGATAATGGAGACGGTCCGTGTCTGAGGAAGGTCACAGTCAGACCGATATGTGTACACAATGAATGTGTACTCTACACAATGAATGTGTACTCTCGGCTTCGTTTGCGAAATGATAGAATCGATACTACTGTCAAAAAGTTGGTGGCGGCCACTAAAAAAAAAAGGAACGAAAAAAATTAGTGAACAATACTCTTATAGCTTAATTTATTTAGAGATGATACCTTGAAGTTACAGAAGAGAAATCAAGAATGTAATGTTCTGTTCTTGTAAGGAAATAAGTGTTAATAAATATAATTTGTTGTTATTGTAATTAATTAAAGGCTGATGAATGTAATATATTGTTATTGTAAGCAATTAAGAGTTGTAGAATGTAATATTTTTTTTTTATTGAACGCAATTTAGAGGTGATGAATTTAATATTTTGTACTTAGAAGCATGATAATTTGCTCAAGAAAGAAGCAATTATTATTATTTTTTGTATTATCTTTCTCAGTTCGGAGACAAAATGTTATGCTTTGTGGCGAATGAATATTTCATGGCACGTTTGGCCAGAGGTCAGGCTGATGTCTGATTAACGCCGTCTCAAAAGTAGTCCCGTGACGTTATACGTCACCAAAGTATGTGCCCGAACCTCGGTTTCAACGCTGGCAACAATATTGTGTCCGAAACAATCCCATTTTGAGATCTCAGGGGGTCTGGCGTTGACATGATGTGGAAAAAAAAAACAGACAAAAATAAATATTTCTTTAAATAAAATTGTAATAAAAACTGTGTGTTTGGTCTCCTCAAGGCTGGGAGCATTAAGATCACAACATATATAGACTTTTTTTTTTTTGGTTATTCTTTTTCGTTTCGTCTCTGACAACGACACTAACACGACTATTTTTGTTTCTCTGAGGACTTTAACTCTCAGATAATAACAAGTGTGCATCTCTGTTGTTTTTTTTTTTAAAATGTAAGTGCAGGTGGGCCTCGCTGTTTCTTTTGTTATGTGAAATCTACACAAATATATTTCATTCTTTCTTTTTCTTTTTTTAAATTTATCAATTTAAAACAGATCTTGACTTTTTTTAAAGGTTAAAAACCAATTGGTTAATTTATTTGCATTCACGTTAGAAATTACAATACAAGAATCATGTCAAAAAAAAAAAAAAATTAAAAATTAGAAGAAAAAAAAACTTTACTTTTTTTATATTCTTTTCTCTCCCTTTAATAATGAATGATTTTGTTTCTGAATATGTTTATTTTCTTTTTACTTTGAAACACTCTAACCAAAATACAACGGGTATATCTTCTTTTTAAATCATTTATTAATAACTTCGCTAATTGATTCATTACCTTTAAAGGTATCGAGATGAATCTCGGCATATAGTCTCGATGCTAGTGACAACACTTTTTCAAAACTGTTTAGCATGTTTTTGTCAAATTCCCAAACACACACACACCCCGTTGCTCGATGTTATATTTTACCGAGGATTAACACGAACAACTCAGGCTTTAGGGCCTGTTTAATGTTTCTCTACCAACATTGGCCATTTAGCAGTCTTTCAAAGGATTTAGGATACTGTTTTTTAAGAAATATGTCAGGTTTCAAATAACACGCTCCCATTGACAGAGATGTCATTGTTGCATTGTCTTAGCGAGATATTTCAATGATTTCGGATTACTTGTTTCTCTTACGATAGTTTAGATTGAATTTCTCCTTGCGACAAAATTGTAGGTTTAATTTTTTTCTACTTATTATAGGTAAGCTTTAGGTACTCCTTGCTGCAGTGTTTTAAAATAAAATGATTAAAACAGAGTAGGGTTACACCTGAAAAAATACACGCAACAAAACAGCGAACGTGTCGGCAGAAAGCCTTCGTCAGCGAACAAAACAACAGAAAAAACGGTATAAAAATAAGAATTAGCTTTTAGCTGGAAAGTAGTATCTGTGGGCAGCAATAGAAGTGCTGCCCACAGATACTACTTTCCAGCTAAGTGCTATTTCTTATTTTTATACCGTTTTTTCTGTTGTTTTGTTCGCTGACGAAGGCTTTCTGCCGACACGTTCGCTGTTTTGTTGCGTGTATTTTTTCAGGTTTAACCCTACTCTGTTTTAATCATTTTATTTTGTACTAACCTGATTGCAGTCTCTCGCCTTATTACTGCAGTGTTTTAAGCTTAAATAATCCTCTTTGAAATGTTTGAGCAGTACTGGCTATTAGAACGAAAAATCCAGCAATAAAAAAATTATGTGTACTAACAAGTAATCTGAAATATTCCTACGTTTGGTCACTCTGTATTGACACCGGCATTGTAATCCCAAACAATTTAACATCCACGATTGTTGAATGCATACACGCATTTGGTGCACATTATATATTGAACCGATCATAAAACGGTTTCAGGGATTCCTTTGTGTATATAATGATTTATTGACATCGCGAGTACTCGTTTGGGTGCATGTCGGGTGCCCTTGACCTCCCGGCATTGATCCCCGTAATGGCTGCTGCTGCACGTAACTCTGGACGGGGGTTTCTTTACTGTAATGGTCTGAGTGTTCCGTCTTGTCAGGTCCAACGGAAATGTCATAAGCCATCCGTTGCCCTTTGCCAGGGACACCTACATTAGTGAGGACAAAAAGTAAGTAGGTCATGAGCCAATTACGTGGGGTAGCAGTTGGGGGGGGGGAGGGGATTATTTCGCGTTGCTTGTCAGAAGATGTAAACTTCAGATGTGTCTTGAATAAATGTAATTGTTGACATTTAAAACTTGTTGGTCGCATTCCAAGTCGTTTAGACCGTCCAAATGACTTCACTTGGTCTTTATTGTGTCAATGTCATGTATACTAATATAAATACCCTTGAGATAAGAGTGACCGTAATGAATTCCTTCCATTCATTAGAAAACATGAAATAACTGGGGATTAGTTGGTGTGATCCAGGGGCGTAATATTTGAAGGGGGTTGTGGGAGAGGGGTCATTTCACCCCTTGCGGATTTTTTTTCTATATACATTAAGGGTTGAATGTTCGTTCCTCAGCTACGAAAAGAAAGGGATTATAGGTATTGGTGAAGCTTTTCTTAAAGAACAATGACTACATTTTACATACCGTCTTTCATTTTGACCAAGTTCATGAGTATGAGGAGAACAAGACAAACCCCAGTGAAGGAAAACAAGCCGAGAGAATTAATGCCTAGATTCGTCAGTGGAGCTCAATGTAAAGTTCCTAGTAACATTTTTAACGTCAAGCATGTGTTCAAATGGTGGCTGCTTATTAAATACAAATAACGTTATTCAACACAACTTCTGTCGGCCTCTACATGATGCCCAAAAGGGGAACTGTCAAAAAGTTCGGCTAAAACTATTTGTCCCGATATATTGAGGTTTATATATTATTTTAATTATTTTGTTTCCAAAATTAATACGTTCTTTACCCCAGACAACAATTGACCTTTGAATTGTACACGACGTTCATTCACGGCAAGCTGGGGGGAGGGGTGGTGGTGGGGGTGTGGGGATGTTCACGGGAGGAACGCAATTGAACACAGCGGCTTGAAATTCCCTCGATAGGCTCCTCGTCGCCTGCAACTAATTATTGGTCTCCACGAGTCGTGTCCCCCTGAGGGCACCCATAGGTTACTCGGTTACCTGACAGCTAGCAGTAGTCGAGTAAATGTTGTCTCTATAAAAGACACCTCGACAATCTAACATATTCCAGTAATTTGTTGAGACACTGCAGCCAAGGGCTACTGCGTCACCATGACAGCGGTCAGTGGTTAAAGCATGGGCCATGGTGACTAAACGACGCAGTTTCATTTAGATAGACCTGTCTTTAACATCTTAAACATTAGGATATGCGTCGTTGACTTTTCATAACAAGGAAAAAAATGAACATGTCTAAAAGGTCAATTTATGGAAGTGACTGCGTATCTTGTGAGTTAGGATGGCATCTCGTATACCTTCGCCTATTTGGGGTGATTATGTATTTCCGTGATCTCTTAATTGTAATTTCTTTTCTCCATATTTTGATTGCGCACGATCAATTTATTGATCATTCTGGCTCCTTGTTTGAATTCAGAGTTTGGCTTATCTTAGATGAGTCACCGTCCAAGGCTAATGCGTATCCTCCACCCGGGATCTCTATGTTAGTTTACGACCGCCGTAAGTTTGAGTAACAGTTCAGTTTCCCAGTAGTTGACGGCCGATAAAGAGTGTTGGACATGGCGATGTACACAATTTTTAAAGCTGTGTCATAAAATTATTTTGAAGCAGCATATAAACTTGAACCTATCAGATGTCATGGCGGACGGAGTGGTTCTCAGGATAGGGCTTGCAGTACTGGATTTACAGTGATCACGTTCATCAGGGCCCAAAGAAGACATTTGAGATGCCCCGCAAAAAAAAAAAAGTTAAATTAATCTTAACTAGAACATAGGTGTAATGAGGTCATTCATCTGATCTGGAACATAGGTGTAATGAGGTTATAGCTCTGATTTGGAACATAGGTGTAATGAGGACATTGCTCTGATTTGGAACATAGGTGTGATTAGGTCATTGCTCTGATCTGGAGCATGGGTGTAATGAGGTCATTGCTCTGATCGCGAACATAGGTGTAATGAGGTTATTGCTCTGATTTGGAACATAGGTGTAATGAGGTTATTGCTCTGATCTGGAACATGGGTGTAATGAGGTGTTTGATGTAATCTGCAATGCAAGTGAAATGAGGTCATTGATATGATCTAGAACATAGGTGTCAGGAGGTCTTTGATGTGATCTGCAATGTAAGTGTGATGAGGTAATTGATCTGATCAAGAACTTGAGTGGAATGAGGCCATGATGTGAGGGTCGTCTCGTCTAAAATCAGGTTATTTTGGGAACCCAGTAACCGAGCATAGACTCTTGTTGTCACAGCTGTCGATTCAAACCTGTTACATACACGAGACAATTCAGAAGCTTTAATGAATAATGGTAAGAAGCTAACTGTATGAAGGTAATTGTATGAAGATAATTGTAGGAAGATAATTTTATATGGATAATTATAAGTAGATAACTGTATGAATATAAGTCAATGAGGATAAGTGTATGAATATATTTTATGGAGATACTTTCATGGAGATAATTGTATGAATATAGGCATATGAAGATAAGTGTATGAATATATTTAATGGAGATGCTTTCATGTAGACGATTGTATGAGCCATTGTACAACACATTACGCACTGTCCTAAGCTTGGAAAAGGACAATAAGTCAAGTATAAAGAAAAACAGTCTCAGTTATCAGTTCAGTAACACTCTATTTCAAAAGGTAACACATGAACATGAATTTTGCATTCAGTCTTACCTTGATCTTTTTTTTTTTTTTTTATAAAATTTTTTACCTGGCTATCCAAACAATAACAGCGGTTCAGACATCATTTGCCGTTTGGGGGGGATGGCGAAAAAAAAAAACCCGTAGGACAAAATAAATAATTTCACTTAATTAAAATCATTAAGACTTCTTCTTATAATATATTAATATAATACAATATGGCATACTTCCGTGTACGCGAGACGATGGAGTAGCTAAATAGTTCTACACTTTGACGAGTGGCTCACTAGGCCAATCCTAGAATGGCAATCACGGCCGCATCTCTCGCAGGAGAATATTGAATCCCGGTAAATTCTTGATTTTCGAATTGTTCTTTTTGATTCGAGGGACTCTTTTCGAGTAACTTCTGCCTTTTTCACTCCTCCAAACATGCCAGTTTGAGCGATGTTCGGCAATGAACTCCCATTTGTTTGTTTCAATATTGGCTTCCCTCATGCTTCGTTTGCAAACGTCAATAAATCTCAGGCGTGGTCTTTCAATTTGTCTTGACCCTCTGCCAACTCTCCATATAGCAGAATCTTTGGGATACGTCCTTCCTCCATTCTCCGTACATGACCTAACCAGTGAAGGCGTCTCTTGATAAGAAAGGAGAATATGCTAAACATGTGTGCGCGTTCCAAAACCTCAACGTTAGGCACCCTGTCCTGCCAACGAATGCGCAAAATGCGACGCAGACATCTTTGATGGAAGCTGTTGAGTTTTCACTTCTGACTGGTATATGTGGTCCACACTTCGCTACCATATAGGAGCATGCTAAGCACGCATGCCTGATAGACACTTATTTTTGTTTTATCAGTTAGATTGAGATTATTCCACACCCGCTTATTCAGTTCAGCTATAGTTGCTGCTGCTTTTGCAATCCTGATATTTATCTCTTCATCAACGGAGAGAGAACTAGAAATATGGGATCCCAGGTATATGAAATGATCAACAACCGAAAGATTATGACCCTCAATAGATATGAGTGGAAGGGACGGTGCTTCTTGCATCATTACATGAGTTTTCTGTAGTTTAATCGAATGACCGAATTCTCTTTACAAGCATGTGATAGGCGATTAACCAAATCTACCAATTAACCAGCCCCTGCAGACCTTCTTCTGTGATAGATGTTAAGGCGTCATCGTCAGCAAACAGCAGTTCACGAATCAGCACCTTTTTTTTTTATTTTGGTCTTTGCACAAAGGCGGGCGATATTGAACAGTCTTGCATCAGATCTTGTGTGGACGTACACTCCATTTTCACAGTCACTGAAAGCAAATTGAAGGAGCATCGAAAAGAAAATTGAAAAGAGCGTTGGTGCCAGTACACAACCCTGTTTTACTCCGCTGCTAACTGGAAATGACTCAGAGACAGTGTCATCGAAAGTTACTGTGCTGTGCATGTTTTTGTGAAATGACTGTATTATTGTGAGCAGTCGTGGGGGGACAACCTTTTCTTTGCAAGATACTGAAAAGGCCTCTTCGACTTACCAAGTCAAATTCCTTGGTCAGGTCTATGAAGGCAATATAAAGATGCATGTGTATACAAGTATGTGCATAAAAGTATGAGTGTGCGTTTGTGTTTGTTTGTGTGTGTGTTAAAGTATAAAACATCTAAATGTGCAAGATTTGTATTTAAATGTATTATTTTTTGAAATGTAATTCTCAAATTCAAAAGTGATGTAATGGGACAAAATTATGAGAGAAATGTACGGGAGGAAGCCAAACGTTTCGTCCGCCTATGGGCCCCATGCGGCAGGGCTTAAATCAGGCTGGGGACAACGAAACCAATTTTTTTTTCTTGAAACACGTACGTTATGTGCATGATAAGAAAATACAGTTTGACTAAATAAAATGACATCACTCAGAACGGACAGTTCAAATAGGCGTGTAAGCAAGTATGGGGCGGTCCTGATGTCCCCCCAATACTGCCGAGGAAAACCAAAAAGAAACAGTTTTTAAAAAAAAATTGGGTTAAACTGGAGAGAAAAGAGGTAGTTTTTTGGGTTTTTTTTCTAAAGGGTGTAACACGGCATAAAACGATATTTGTCATCGTGGTGACGCCCGTGCTTCTTAAACAATAACACTCGCCATGTCGACCAAGAGGAGGTTTATTAATTTACGAGGCTTGCTTGTACCCGGTGGATGGGAACTCGGGATTACTAATAGTAGCGCGAGCACTTATTGGATTAACTCCTTCACTACCAATTTCGGTCCCTGGTGTGCGAGTACGGTCTAGTAGCTACTAGACTGCCGTCTGCTGATCGCCGTGTTTTATGCGGATCTGTTCCCATAGCTAAAGGTGGGGGGAGGGGGGCACGGGGGGGGGGGGTGGTGGAATCGCCGTGTTTTATGCGGATCTGTTCCCATAGCTAAAGGTGGGGGGAGGGGGGCACGGGGGGGGGGGGGTAGTGGTCTAGTAGATATTCCTTTTAGCCGATGGCGAAGACGCAGTGCGTGATCTCTGTTCCCTTAACCACAAAAGGGTGGGGGGTAAGGGAAGAGACCAAGTAGATATTCTTTTGGTTTGATGACCGAGGAACTCTGCGGAATCTCTGTTCCCGTTGATAAGGGTGGAGGAACACGTCATCGTCTTTGTTACCATGCCTTGGGGAATAAGGGATGGCCATGTTCCTTTATTTAAGGATTTGGCAACATCTGCTTGTTTCTTTTCCGTTACCCATACTTTTGGGAACAAGGTATGGCGTCTTTTGTTTCAACATAGACATGATGATTGTAACACCTTAGTAAACTATTCAACAATACGTACTTTTAACTTAAATCAAATTGATACCACGCGTTGCATCCCGTACATTGTGACTATTTCTACACTATAAAGACGGTTACACTGTGAGACATTTTATGAAAAAATACATTCTTAAATGAAGTAAAAGAAGATCCGACTTGATCAAATTGGTGTGGGAAGCCGCATTAAAAAAAACGAAAAACATTAATATTGCATTGGTCACATGTGTTGAGCTCTTTACTTCTGTGAAACCTTCTCAGACTTTGTGTATCTGATTGTGCTGAATTAATGCTTAACACTGTTTGTACTGAATTAATGCTTTACACTGTTTGCATTGAATTAATGCTTTACACCGTTTGTGTGGAGTTAATGCTTTACACAGTTTGTGTGGAGTTAATTCTTTACACAGTTTGTACGGAGTTAATGCTTTACGCTGTTTCTATTGAATTAATGCTTTACGCTGTTTGTACGAAGTTAATGCTTTACACTGTTTCTATTGAATTAGTGCTCTACACAGTTTGTGTTTGATAAATGATGTACACAGTTTGTGTTTAATTTATGATGTACACAGTTTCAAGACTAAAACAACATTTGTTTGAAACTAAAATACGTCACAATTCAGCCCGATTTCTACTGTTGCAACGAATAGATGCGTCGGAAACCATCATAAAATAGTTCAGAGTAAGGTTTCATGCAGAGTAAGGTTTCATGCTGTGGTATCCAGCAATAAGTCTGTCAACGATTATCAAAATATGTTGTCCCTCTCTGCTGTATGGGAACGGCCGAAAGAAGAAAAAAAACAGCATACAGGAAGTCGATACAATTATGCCTCTTAATTCTATCCTAAAAGAGATTATCTCAGTGTGCTGGTCTAATAGAGAATACACATAATTCCTCTGTATGCTTTCAAAAAACAAATTTCAAACAATAAAATATAATTGAAGATAAAAGTAGAATTAAAAAAACATATATTTGTATTTTTCTGAAACATATTATTCTTTCTCTTTCTTTATAAAAATGTCTTCAACTTCTATTACGTGCATATTTTGTCATATGCAAATCATTGTCCGCATTTTTTGGTTTTCTCCCAGTAAACCGCATTGCAATTTACAGCAATGCATCATAATTGATATTTAGTAGATTGCCATCCGAGACAATTAAACCTATTACCGCATTCTAGGGAATGACGTCAAAAAATGAACTCGCTCACACTTCCCCCAATTATACTCTCGACCCCCTTGTCTGTGTTTGGTGAGAAAAGTGCTATTTCCGTACTCTCCACTTCCAACTCATCACCGGCCTTGGTGCGGCAAAACTTAATTTTCTTCATGTTGCTCACTGTTTTTACACGAGCTGAGACTCCCGAGAGATAGTCAAGTCCTGTGAACACAGAGGCGACGTACAGAAAAAATATAAAAAATAACGTTTTTTTCCCTCAATTTTTTTTTTCTTTCTTTTTTTTTTTTGTTTCAACATCGGAACTAGCAATCCTCTTGATACGTCGTGCATGCCTTCCCAGCTAATGACGTAAGGATTCTACTCAACTCAATTGATGTCCGCGCCAATGTCTTTGTACGCGGTCATGTTTATTTTGTGTGTGGCGATAGTGATCAAGGAGAGAGTTGAGGGGGGTGGGAGGGAGTAATTAACGGCGGACATATTGGTTTACCGAGAGATGGGTGTAGGGTGAAGTAGGTGTTGAAAAGATTGGGTGTAGTTTATAGTGGACATTTTGGTTTACCGAGAGATGGGAGTAGGGTGAAGTAGGTGTTGAAAAAATTGGGTGTAGTTTATAGCGGACATTTTGGTTTACCAAGAGATGGGTGTAGGGTTAAGTAGGTGTTGAAAAGATTGGGCGTATACAAGGGACGAATGCTGGTAGAATGAGGAAAAAATTATATGCAGGTAAATAGGTATAACAAGAAGTAGTTATACAGCGCATTAAGTAAACAGGTATCTTTGTATTCAGGTAAGTTGGTTTACAATTCAGTTGGTATGCAGGTCAGTTGGTATACAGAAGCAAAGTTGTACTATATAAGTAGGGAAAGCAGTAATAGGGTATACAGGGAGATAGGAATACAGGTATGAAGGAATACAGAGACTATTTTGACCAGTATGTAGTTATACCTCGAAGAAGGTACGCGAAGTTAGGTATTCTGTGAACGAAGTATACCGAGAAATAGGTATTCTGTGAAACAAGAATACCCAGTAATAGGTATTCTGTGAACAAAGTATATCGAGATATACGTATTCCGAGAAGAATGTGTTCCGATAACTCGCTATGCCCAGAAGTAGGTAACGAGAAGAAGTGGAGCTATCAAGAAGTGGTGTTATCAAAAAGTGGTGTTATCAAGAATTGGTGTTATCAAGAAGTGGGGTTATCAAGAAGTGGTGTTATCAAGAAGTGGTGTTATCAAGAATGTGTGTAATCAAGAATTGGTGTTATCAAGAAGTGGGGTTATCAAGTAGTGGTGTTATCAAGAAGTTGAATTCTAAGTACTGATAAGCGGTTTCACTGGAATAGATACAAATGAATATGTGATGGCTGGTGTTTTGGGAAAAATAAGATCGACACAGGATGCTACATTTAATAATTGGAGTAAAAGTTCAAAATTGCACTCGCATATAGATGTGTACCCTCGCTTACGGTATTCTTGTAAAGTCTTATCCACATAGTGTCTGAAAACTATTGCATTAATACATGCGACAATATCACACACTTATGATAGAATATTTCATTGAGCTATCTTTTGTTTTAATTATTACACATGCATAAAACCCCAGAGTATCTTCTTTTACATTCAACCATCCAAACGCTTGATGTGGTATGACCTTTGTGGCAAAAGGACCAGAAAATAAGGAACTTTCATTTATTGTATAATAACAATATAACAAAAATAATTTATTTTTTAATTTTTATTTTTATATATATATATATTTTTTTAGACATGTTTCTTAAGATACATATTTATAACTATATAATGTAACCAAAAGTAATAAAAATGTTCTTATTATTAAACAAATTTTAAGAAAAAAAATAGTTGAAAAATAAGCCTGGAAAACTCAATCTGCTGATAGATTCTAACAATCAAATTGTGCCGAGTATCCATTAAGCCTCTAAGACAATTTAACATCGCATAAAATTCAATGGTGTTAATTGAAAAAAAATATATATTTCCAGAGAAGAACAACAGCTGCGAAGCTGTGGCACCGTACAGAAAGAACACGCTTTACAGAAAATGGCGCAAGGCATGCGAATCACGTGACGCAGGCAAGCGAATCACGTGACGCGGTTTTATAAATAGAATTAAGATCAAACAAGACATTTCCTGTCCCGTGTGTTTGCCCAGCGTGTCGGCCATTATTGCACTCAATAATAATCCTGCTACGTGCATTAACAATTTGTTCACGTATTATAATAATCCCAGAGAGAGAGAAAAGTGAAGGGGGGGGGGGGGTATTTCGTTACGTTTTGGAATTGAAACAATGTTAAGTCGATTGATCGATTTGCCAGACTTTTCTACAGCACGATATTATTTGGTGTTCATTGCTGAGTAAATATAAACATTATATGTGTTTTAATAGCTGACGTGCGTATTCTTTTATATTATATCATGAACTATATACACTTGTCCTCACAATGGCAAACAATAAAGTACCATATACATCTAGCCATCCCAAACAATGGCAAACAACAAAGTGGATATATGCTCTTGTCATCACAATGGCAATATATACTTGTCATCACAAAGGCAAATGATAAAGTACAAAATGCACTTGTCATCACAATGGCTAACAAAAAAGCATTGAAATGAAATACATTTTTAAGAGAATGCAGTTAAAAGCTTAGAAAAAAAAACAACAACCAAACAACAAAACAAACAACCAAACAACCAAACAAACAACCAAACAAAAAATTAAAAAAAAACAAAAAAAAAAACAAACAAACAAACAGCCAAGCAAACAACAACAAAAAAAACAAATAAACATACAAACAAAAAAAACAAACAAACAAACAAATGAAGAACCAAACAAACAAGCAACCAAACAACCAAACAAACAACCAAACAAACAACAAAAAAAAACCAAACAAACAAACAAACAAACAAAAACAAACAACAAAAAAGTTTTTTAAAATGATTAAAATAAATAATAAAATTTAAAAAAAATATATATAATTATAAAATAACTTTATGTTAGACATAAAGTCAAAATTTGAAAGTATCTGATCTCTATGCCATTACGGACTTGAAACTCTGATGGTGTTAATCATTTCTTTCAACATGTTTTCTGAGTGATAATATTTTCCAAATCTAAGGAGATCAGTGATAGCCACTGAATAAACATGTCTATTTTAATTTACTTTTTTCCGGAAACTTGCTTTTCTCGCTCAAAGGTCAAGGTTGCTGAAGGTAAACAAACGCTGGTTTATAAGTGACCTTCCTATGTTACTTCCTCACTGCTCAACTTTAAATTCCCACTTCAAAACTCTTAAGGAGCTCTTCAATCAAACTAATCAGTCAGCCAACACGAACAATGGATAAGTGAATTGTTAAGTACAGTCTCCGTCAGCTTTAAGAGTTGTATTTTTCCTTAAGTAAGTTTTCAGGCGCTCCTTTGCGGATTTTTTGTGTTTTCGAAAAAATTTACATTTATTTTCTTCAAAAAGCAAAAAATAGTGAGAGGTTGGGTTTATTAAAAAAAATATTTAAACTATTTTATGTTTGTTTATAAGACTAAACTTGGTATTAAATTAAAGATAATTGAAATATATTTGCAGACTTATTGTTTCAGTTGAAATAAAATAAGTAACAGAAAAGAACCATAGAATGTCAAAACAATTTATGCTAAAATATTTTTCCCCAAACCATATGACGTACGCATACATCATACTCACACCAATAACTCCAATCCTCAAAAACTACTACTATCGCAATCATGCGATGGATCTAAATATAAATCATCTTCACTATTAAAAGACAAAGTATAAAACATTTCTAAAGATTTTTTAGCTGTTAATCGTCTCGGAAACTTATTCACCTACTAGGGCCTAGGGTAGCCATAGCAACGTAGAAAAAATAGCAAAGAAAATCATTAAAATAATGCTTCAAAATAAACTAAGTCAGGTATGCAGACTGAATTTGCTCAAACAGTGCGAAACCTGGGTGAATACTTAGAAAGAACACTATCAAAGGAAAATAACATTAACATAATTTGCAAGGCGATTTTTCTAGAGCTGCGCAGAATTTGTCGTATCAGACCATTCTTAACATTTGATTGCAACAAAGAGGCTGATGTCTGCATTCGTGCTATCACGCATGGACTACTACTATGATCTCAGGCGGGTCTTCCAGCTACGCTCCTGGATAAAATTTAAAAAGTACAGAATAATGCGGCCCACACTGTTTTTCGCAAAGGCAAATTTGATCATGCTCAAACACTTCTGAGAGAGTTGCATTGGCTGCCGGTCCGTGCTCACATAGAGTACAAGATTGCAACTCTGTACTACCGCTGCTTACATGACCTGGTGCCGTCCTATCTCAAAGCGCTACTGACGCCTTATGTACCCACTAGACAACTGCGCTCATCCGAAAGTGGCAAACTCTCGACATCACGTGTTCGCCTTGAGACTTACGCAAGGCGCACGTTCGCATTTGCTGGCCCAACAATTTGGAACACACTTCCTTTCGCTCTCAGAAACAGCCAGACACTGGACACTTTCAAAGCCGATTCGAAAACAAATCAATTTCGCAAACACATTAAGGGGTGATGTTGTCTACCATCTTTTTCCAGTTAGCTTTTATCTCCTAGATATATATAGTGGCCTGTGTTGTTTATAGTTTCAAGGGATGAAAGACTTAGAATGGGTATTCTCGTATGTAGTTTTTGTAATGCTGCCTTTTGTATTTCAGTGTTGAAAAATAAAGATTTTTTCATTTCGCTTTTTAAATGGATGACTTTGCACCGCACTTCGAGCCTTTGGAGATTAAGCGGGATTTTCAAATAAGCTTTGTTGTTAATATTATTATTATGTAACTGTCTTATTAAAAAAAAAAGTCTTAAAAGTTTAAACAAGAAATTACAAAGAAATAAACATGATATTGAAACAAGACAGAGCGCATTGGTCCGTGATTTTGAGAACGGTGGATGAACGCAGTGTGCAATCTGCCACAGGGAAAGAGTTAAGAAACAAACACACGAAGAACGCTAAATCAATGCATTTTTTTTTAAAAGTAAACTATCGATTTTTCAATGAGTTTGGAGCCATCAACAAGTAAATACTATCCACGGGGAGATGCAGCTTAAGTCTCCTTGTGCCGACCGCTACGCCCCTGGATGCATTCATCGAGGACATTTCACACCGCTGCACTGGTCAATGAAACAAGATCCGTCGCTTAACGGACAGTCCTGAATAAGACGGTTACCGCTAACAGCAGTTGTCGTGTGCACTGTAGTGTCTTCCTCGCGTCACCTGTCAAGGACACGAGTACTCGTCAACACAATGTGGTATCGATCTGACATTAAAATCGCAGTTTTACGATGGAACTCTGTGAGGTCACGAATGAGGTTATGGGCGTGCTCAAATGTTGTTACGTTCCTTTGGACTTAAAGCACGGGCTTAAGAAGGATGGACCCGACGACATGGTCATACAATGATGGCATTTTAAACTAGCAACAGCTCCATACAATGGTGGCTTTTCAAACTAGCAACAGCTCCATACAATGATGGCTGATAAAACTAACGATTCAGCCCTACGATGATGGCTGATGAAACTAACGATTTAGCCCTACGATGATGGCTGATGAAACTAACGATTTAGCCCTACGATGATGACTGATGAAACTAACGATTTAGCCCTACGATGATGGCTGATGAAACTAACGATTTAGCCCTACGATGATGGCTGATGAAACTAATGATTTAGCCCTACGATGATGGCTGATAAAACTAACGATTTAGCCCTACGATGATGGCTGATGAAACTAACGATTTAGCCCTACAATGAGGGATGATGAAACTAACGATTTAGCCCTACGATGATGGCTGATGAAACTAATGATTTAGCCCTACGATGATGGCTGATGAAACTAACGATTTAGCCCTACAATGAGGGATGATGAAACTAACGATTTAGCCCTACAATGATGGCTAATGAAACTAACGTATTAGCCCTACAATGATGGATGATGAAACTAACGACATGGCCCTACAATGATGGCTGATGGCTTACTGGTTGTTAACAATTCAAAAAAACACAAATGTCCATGTTAAAGGGTGTGTGTCATTACTATGTGTAAAACGAATCAAGGTTTTTCGAGCTGACCAAAAATGCGTCACCGGTCCCTCAGATTTCAAATATCAAATTCACTCCCTCACAATTACAGCTTGTTGAAATTTGCAAGGGTTCTCTTAGACAATAAAGCCTGTAACTTAACTAAAACGAATGTGTGAACTTACAAAAGGAACAGATACATTCCTTGACAATCCCTAAACTAAGAAGAAATCGTCCTGCACTTTAAATTAAATTGGCTTGAATAATTTTACTCAAATATTACCTTAAAGTAACGATATTGAAATAGTTTACATGGTATCGATGCCATCCTAAAATAACACTTCGATTACAAACAAGAGGATGTCAAATGCAGCTGTCCTCAAAAGAAATGCGAACAGATATTGATTTCAGTCATGTTTTCAAGGTGCGTTCCCCATTACTCCCTGTGTACGTTTGTTACTGCGTTGAGAAGGAGAGATACATTCTCAAAAAAATCATGGATTAATATGAGAATAGATCAGTTCGAGTCCATGTTAATGTGTGAACCATATCTCATTACCTGGAGTTCTAAAAGAAGAAAACTCTTAATCCAAACCCGGAGATGGAGTCCCGTAGGCGGGCAGCACTCACACAATAAAATCATTCCGACAACTCCTACGACGCGTTTGGTGCAATGCTGTATCATCCACATACGATTTCTCTCTGGGTTTTCCATCGGCGTGCTAGAGAGGTGATTTTCTGGGTAGGGAACCCTCTTATTATTCTAAAAAAAGAATAACCCCAAACCTTGTGGATTTCGTCCTGCGAAGTCAACACGATCGTCTCACTGTGACGGACGAATGCTGGCAAAAAAAAAAAAAAAAAAAAAAAAAAAAAAAAAAAAAAAATTGAATAAATTTTGTATAAATATTAAGCACCAAGTGCTCTTATCATTATCATATCAGCCCAAAATATCATTATTTTTATTATGTTATACATTTACAAGCTAACAACAAAGTAATGCCACAACTAATGGTAATTATACGAAAACGTAAGTGTCCTACAAATACATTGTAAAGTGTTGTTTTTTTTTGGTGCAACTGAAGACGAATGTTAATTTGCTCACCACTTCCATGAAAAATGGACTCTTTATTTTCCACTTTAATTTGGTCCGATGAACTAAAATAGTTGGAGTTTCTGGTTATTTTACTTGATGGATTGACTTGTAATATTTTAAAATCACATGAACGATTTAATACTTATTTTTTTTGCATCTTTTTTTAGTATAATTTTTTTTAACACGTGTCAATTTCTCAATTTGGGCGATCACTTTTTTAACAATTTTATAACATAAATTATTTTGACTGGATATTTAACTTATTATTCATATAATTGATTTTTTTTTTTTAAATCAACAATCAAATAACAAAACAAATGTAAGGAAAAGAAAACGGGGAAAAAAAAATTCAATGTGCAAATCATGCCTTGGTTAAAATCAATGTGTCAATCATGGCTTGGTAAAAAATCAATGTGTCAATCATAACTAAGTCAAGATCAAAGAAGCATTATATGTTTTGCAAATCACATGGGAACAAAATAACGTAGTTCTTTATTTAAAATATCATATCTTCTGTTTTCTTGTTTTCTTCAACAGTAATATTGGATAAACGACGTCTTCATTCTATTTTTAGGATTGTGTCCTGAGTCATACAATGTGAAATTATTTGTAAAAAATATTTTCGACTTCATCTTATTCCTCGATTTTAACTGATCGGTTTTTTAATAACAGATCAATACTATAAATATAAATGTAATCAAACACAACTGGACTGTATCACGTACGTCAGCGGTCCTCAATCTGTGGGTCGTATCCCCTTTTGGGGGTCGAACAACCCTCACATAGGTTTCACGTATGACCATCGGAAAGCACATATTTTTAAATAGTAACAAAAACATTTTTATGGCTGGGGGGGGGCCACAACAACATGAGGAACTATATTAAAGGGTCGCCGCATTAGGAAAGTTGGGAACCACTTACCTTGCTAATGTAATGATTGGCACGAAAATTGACACGCCCTATTGACAACTGGTAAAGAAATAAATTCAGAGTGCAAGCCTTGTTTGAGGATGAATTTCTACTACATTCAAAGGGGCTCCAACTACCCACCTTACAACACACTTTACGACACCTTGAAATCGATACTTTATTTTCATATACATTGTAGGGAAGTCGATTCCAGATTGATTGATGTTACGTCTTATGACCATCACCATAGAAATGTAATCGATATGGCTCATATATATGACACTGAGAATAAAATATCCATATATACTTATGGTGGTTAGGTTATAAATTCTCATCAGCACTGTAAAACGTGCAATACGTCCGCTTTTCAAAGAATCGAATTCCAATTCATCTTGAATCGATATCTCCATACTTGTTAGCCCCTCCAGTAATTCATATATTATGGCGTTTCTATTGATATACCAGTACACCATTATTTTTTTTGTTTTGTTTACTAAGTTAGTATTTTTAAATTTTAGTTGTTTCAAATAACAATTGTTTGAATGATCTGAGCTAAATAACAACTATTTTGTTCTATGAAGAGTTGGCGCAATTTGGTAAATTGATGAGGTAAAGTATTTTTTTTAATTTTTTTTTTATTTTTAGATTTTACTTTTTTTGTTCATTTTAATAATTTCTTAAAGAAAATTGCTAGCCTCTATTAATAAGTGTCACGTGACAGTTTCAAGGTTTTGTGAAATTAATTTACTGGTTTTTTTTTGGTTTTTTTTCCCTCGTCTTCTAAAGAATTTTTGTCTGTTTTGTTTACTGCACGTTGCCCATAGCAGCAAGGACTTCCGTGCCGAGCAAAACGTCATTAATTATACCAACGGCTTTTCCGGAGCGTTGTCTAGATGTGTCCGTCTTAGACAGGGCCTCGCATCAGAAAACGTGGCCGTCTTAGGCAGGGCGCCCCTCCAGGTGCTGAATTATTGCTGGTGCGCATCGCTTATCGTGGGCCGCTGTCCAGATTAAGAGAATTAAATAATTATCTTCATTAATTAGAGCATCCTCGAGTTTTCTCTCAGTGCCATTAGACTTTGTAATTGGGGGGCTTTGGTAAAATGGGGACACAAGCAGACGCAATGTGGAGACATGCAGATCTGATGGGTTACAGGCAAAAAAGGAGAAAAGAAGGGATTAGTTGGTGCCAGCCTAACAGTATTCACATACGGTCATATGCGCTTGGTACAATAAGGAAATGTCAAAATGCTGTAAGACATTAGACCCGATGTACATTTAGGCCTACTTATACATTAGATTAAACGGATTGTAAAAAAACAAACAACATCATGACAATTATGTTACGTTGTGTTGTTTGTTTTCTTTTTTTGCATTCTCCTTTTAATACTATGTCGATTATCTGTCAATTGATGTTATATTTTAAAAGGGAATACAAAAAAATGACAACTTGCTTTTTACAATGGTAATTATGTGTTGCCAGCTCATTATATGAAGCCATAGGTCGAGTAATTATGTTTTGCTAGCTAATTATATGCAGTCAAAGTTTGAGTAATTATGTTTTGCTAGCTAATTATATGCAGTGATTGGTCAAGGAATTATAGATTGCTAGCTAATTATGAGCAGTCATAGGTCGAGTGCTTCTAGCTACTAATATGTAGTCATTGGTAGAGTAATTATGTGTTGCTAGCTATTTATATGCAGGGATTGGTCGAGGAATTATGAGTTGCTAGCTAATTATATGCAGCCATAGGTCGAATATTTAACTGTTGCTAGCTAATTATATGCAGCTATAAGTCGAGTAATTAACTGTTGTTAGCTAATTATATGCAGTCATAGGTCGAATATTGAACTGTTGCTAGCTAATTATATGCAGCTATAAGTCGAGTAATTATGTGTTGCTATCTAATTATAAGCAATCATAGGTCGAGTAATTATGTGTTGTTAGCTAATTATATGCAGCCAAAGGTCGAGTCTTTATGGGTTCCTAGCTTATTCTGTGAAGTCATTGGTCGATTAATCAGGCGGGGATAAAAAAAAAAACAGACAATGATAATAAGCCCGGTTACAAAAAAAAAAAACAAAGAAAAAAAACCCGGAAAAAAAAAAAAAAAAAAAAAAAAAAAAAACAAGAAAAAAAAAAAAAAAAAAAAAAAAAAAAAATAAAAAAAAGCCCGGTAAAAAAAAAAAAGACAAAGAAAATAAGCCCGGTTAAAAAAAAAAACAGACAATGATAATAAGCCCGGTTACAAAAAAAAAACAGACAATGATAATAAGCCCGGTTACAAAAAAAAAAACTTGTAAAAAAGATCGTCACAAATATTTTAAAATATTGTTTGTCATTTCTAGGAAAGGAAATCGCCCTACAGCATTACGTCATGTTACTATTTTTAGACATTGTTTTCCTAGCACAACAAAGCTTCTAAAAATGTAGTTCAACTTATTTGTAGCAAACGCAATTTGTTTGTAAAAAATCGTTCGTGAAATAAAGTCTTAATCAAGTTTTCGTCTATTTAAGCCTGAAATTAGCGTTTAAGTACTAAACGGCTGTTGAGAGATTGGCCAAACGGAATACCAGGATGCCAAGTTACCGTCTTAATGAGATTGTCCAGACTTTACGCCCGGATGTTTGATTAATGCATTTCCTCCGTTAAATAAACCCTATTATATTGTTCATTTAAAGTTACAACAGTAAAAAAAAAGAAATATGTCCATCTTGTTTCATTTCATCCTACAGATACCTTCTCATTTCTTATGGATTGCGTTTTTTTTTTTTGTATCCTCGCTTGTGAGAGTAGTCGATATCAGACAATCAAACAGATGGCCGACATGGTAAAAACTAAAAAAGTGCATTATTCCGATTCAGTGATATGGCATAAACAGGAAGTGACGTAGTTTCCTGCCACAATGTATTCTTCTTTCTAAGAATGCAAGATAAATGGAACAAAATCAAGCCAGCGCTTCTCAAATCTAGGGATGTGTGTTATGGTGACGGGACAAGGTCATCAACATTTTTTGAGCCGGTTCAACTGCTTCATGTGTCTGGTAATATCTACAAATTCTACAACCTGGGGTTAAGTCAAATGAAGCTGCGAAAAGCTTAAGGAATGGAGTAAAAAACGTCTTGAACTGTAATGTATTTTATATCAAGATTTAAAGAAATTACAATATTTGTTTAACTGTTGTAAGAGTATGGAATATGATTTCACTTGATTACAGTGAAGTGTCTAGTGCATTATCTCGGTTAGTTGTTCAGTAGCAGTGCAGTGTATAGGAGAGATGTTCAGTCAACTAGGACACGCTATAAGACAAAAATTCGGTATACAATTAACAAGGCAGAATAGGAATTATATTACCGTGGGAAACAAAGATAGAGACAAGGTAGAGGGGGGGAGAAAGAGATAAATAGCATACAACAAATACACATAGGTCAATAAACTGAGGGGGAACTAAAGAGGTGGGCAAAAACAGATAGATAAAGAGAAAAGAGAGAGAGAGAAGGAGTCAGAAAGAGAGAAAGATGGAGAGTTAAGGAGATTAAAACACATTTGAAGAGGTAAATTTAAACGGGACTATAAAAAGAGAGACAGAGAGAGAGACATAAAGAGAACCAAAAAAGGAGGCAGAGAGAGGGAGGGTGAGAAAAAGAGGGGGGGGGAGGATCAAAGGAGAAAAAACATACACATTTTAATGCTACAATGAGTAAATATAAAAGAAATGGAAATGACAGACCGATGTCCAGCACAGAAACGGACCTACAGAAACTTTTCATGGGCTTGGGTACAGACAGACATGTCAGAATTATTTAGTCTAGCTGTCCGCTTCCCGAAACACCTTTGACACGTTTGTCTAATATCGATTCCATATTTGGCATGATTATCTTCAAATAAACCTCGTCTGGCTGCAAGACTTCAATGCCATGGCTACACTCTCAGACCGGCAGCCCTCGCAAAGCTTGACAACGATTGGCGACATTCAGACTTGAGCGATACATAGAATCGCGTTGCATCATGTTGGGCTATGTGTGTGTCTCGCAGTACATGCATTCAGGGAGTTACAATAAGCTTAAGATAAATATCATGTTTCTGTAAGTGATTGCACCCATCGGTGTTTTCTAGTGAAGCTTTGATGTCTACAAACACCAATTGAGCCAACCACTTTGTTTTGTATTGACTGGTGGGATAAACGCCACAGTACACGAAATTAATCCGCTCGCGTGCATACCACTTATCTGTTTGATAATCATGTATAGATGTGTAAGACTTTAGCCTACATCGGAATAGCATTTTTGATGAATATTTTTTCCCAATCAAATATTTGTACATATATTCTACTGTCCAGCCATTTTAATCCATATAGCACCAAGAAGTACAAGCTTTATATATATGTATTTTAAAAAGAAATAATAATAATCACATTATTTTTTTTAAGGTGCTATCTGATTTTGAGAATCTGAAATACATAAAAATAACAGAACAAGTATTATTTTTTTTCATAAAAAATTTACGGAACGATATGTCATAAAATAAACCGAAAGTGACCCATGTTGGAAATACAACAAAAAAAAATTGGCAACATGTCATTATTTAAGCCCTTATACTTGTTAATAGGGTTAAATCAGCTAGGCTGGCATGTGCGTTTTATCAGTCTCGGTGTATCATTACTTTGACATGACCACGCACAGGACCTCAAAAATTGTACGTGAGCTAAGGACGCTGAATACTACATTGACCCTTCTCGTGAGCATTTCAAAACACTGCCCCTGCCTGCTAACTACATGATTACTCAAGCATGACGGACGATGGCCATTAGGACACACTGTCATCACACTGACATGACCACGCGAAGGTGCCGAGATAAGGACGCTGAATACTACATTGACCCTCCTTATGAGCATTTCATAGCTCCGCCCCTGGCTGCTAGCTACATAATTACTGAGGCGTGAAGGACAATGCCCTTAGGAGACTCTTGACGCCACAATCCACTCCTCATTTACGGTGCACATAAGTTTCTTTAAACTTCTACGCTTGAGATCCGCTGTAATGTAGAGTGCCGGTTGCTTGCAGCACAAAGAATGGCATATTGTGAGAAAGCGCCAATACACAGATTTTAACAAAAATGGCCTCAGTTAATATGTTCATAAACTAGATAATACTATATTGTAAATCTTCTCTTCATCACCATCATCATCCTCATGTCATTTAGTCCTTGAACCATTTGGGCGCCACAGATGACATGTGAACCATCCTCCTCCATTCGTCTCTGTCTTCTGCACTACGCACAGCTTCGCCTAGTGTTAGTCCCCTCCACTCTTTGAATTTATCCTCTCATCTTTCTCTTTGTCTTCCTCTTCTTCTCCCTCCTCTCGTTGAGCCCTGCATGATTTCTTTGGCGAGTCCTTGTTTCCTTGTCACGTGACCATAATATTGTAGTTTGCGCTTTTTTTTTTACAAACACCAGGAGGTCATTGTACAGCCAAGTATCCTGACGAAACCTTTCTTTCACTTAAGGTATGGTCCCTTTAGCAGATGCCATGTACGTTAAAAGTACGCTTTTTGAAAAGTACATTTTCTTATCTGCCTCAGACATAACGTTGTTAAAACGAAAACAAACGAAAAATTATCCAAAAAAAAAAATATCAAGATGCACTTTTTCTAAAATGAAATGGACGACAGCTTATGCATTACTCTCCAACTGTATAGCTCATCCGTTAATGGATAATAATATAATAAGGGTAGCCATTGCTTGTCTACGGAGCCACACCTAATGGAAATTGAAAAAAAAATATTGTTGCTGCTGATATTTTAGGATAAATATTGTAACAGTAGAATTGACAAGACACATACATTTTTTAGGCGTGACTGTGTGGAGGGGATGGTAGCCCCAGGGCGGCAAGTTTTTATTTATTTTATTTTACTTGGAGGTGCATTGTCGGCCACCTTCTGAATCTTTTTTTCGTGGCAGTGGCCGGCACCAACCACAGATGCACCAATGGTCTAACGTGTGTATTAGTAGCGTATAGCACTGGTATAAAGGGCATGAATTTTTTTTCCAAATAAAAAGCATATCTATAATATGCTCTAATATTCGCTTTATGAATATTGAGACATTAGGCCCGGGGGGGGGGGGGGAAGCGTTGGGGGAGTGTGGAATTAGATGGAAGAGCGGTGCACGAATAATTTAATCACCTCAAAAATTGTACGTGAATCAGGGGAGTAAAAAAAAAAGGGAATGGCCAAGATGAAGGGGGAAAAAATTAAATTGGAGTCGATAATGAATTGTCTTTTTATAGGCTCTTACCCTTCTCTCGGTTTAATTAGAGAACTGATTTCATTTCTTCTCTTCCCCTACCCCCCCCCCCAACCACAGCAATAACTTAAAAGTGGCGCACGTTAAACGTCGATGCTAAATTGTGGGATCATTGCTTGCCAAGGAATTTTGAAGCTTTCCATTTGATTGGGAGAATGAACTAAAAAAAATAAAAAATAGAGAGAAACTGCAAGGCTGCAGGCATTCTTTAGTCCGTTCACTGTAAGAGACAGCAGATTTGTGTTCAATGGTTTGGAACTGTTTGTATCATCGCTATTATTTCATTATTTTGCTCTATTTATAAACCAAAGAAGGTGTTGTTTTTTTCGTTAATCAGCAGCACAATCTGAACACTTTCATTTCAAAAAATAAATTTCAAGATAAGTTAGAGTCATGATAGTAATATACGCCTTTGTAAGTATAATTAATTGACTATGACTTTTGGAATTGTAAATTCTGCCTTAACACCTTATTTCTACTTTATTTCTTCTTTTTTGTGTTTTGCCTTAAATCTCGTTTTTTCCAAGGCTAAATGAACTGGTTGTGTCTTCCCTAGGTATTCCGTGGACTTCCTACTTGTTCTTTCCCTTCAGCTGGATCTTTTGTACTTGTTTACTTTTTCTCTCCCCTTACTTGAAATTAGTGTTCTTTGCTTGTTCTTACCCTCTGGTTGACACTAGTGTACGTCTGAGTTTTTTTACTTCCTTTCAGTTAGATCTAGTTTAGTATCGAGTTAACTACACGATACTGTGGTAGTCGTAGTCAATGAATCAAAGAGTTACTACGCCTTGAAGTTTTCTTAAAATTGCTTAGTTCCCCGCTCTCTTGGAACAGGAGGTCACCATTTCTTTATTGTCAGGCATCTTCGATGAAACACACGGATCTGGTGAAGACAACAAGTTTTTTAAAAAATTATTATTTACGATTCTTGGAGTTTTTTTTCTAACGGATCACTTCTCTTGCGTGTTATTCAATGTAAATGTTATTAAAGGGGACGATTCAACATGTGTGAGTATGACTAAGCTTGCAGATCAATCTGAAAGATGTTAAAGTATAAATTAGCTTACAAGGGTATCTGAAAGATGTTAGAGTATGACTTGTCTTACATAAGTATCTGAAAAATGTTTGACTAAGAATTAGCTTAAATGGGGTGTCTGAAAGATGTTTGAGTATAACTTAGCTTACAGTTTTATCTGAAATATGTGTGCATATGAACTAGCTTACAGGGGTATCTGAAATATGTTTGAATATAAATTAGCTTACAAAGGTATTTGAAAGATGTTTCAGCATGACTTAGCTTACAGTAGTATATGAACTGTGTTTAAGCATGACTTGGCTTACACGGGTATATGAACTTTGCTTGAGTATGACTTAGCTTACACAGGTATATGAACTGTGCTTGAGAAGGACTTAGCTTACACAGGTATATGAACGGTGTTTTGAGCATGACTTAGCTTACACGGGTATATGAACTTTGCTTGAGTATGACTTAGCTTACTCAGGTATATGAATGGTGTTTGAGCATGACATGGCTTACACAGGTATGTGAACGGTGTTTTGAGCATGACTTAGCTTACACAGGTATATGAACTGTGCTTGAGAAGGACTTAGCTTACACAGGTATATGAACGGTGTTTTGAGCATGACTTAGCTTACACGGGTATATGAACTTTGCTTGAGTATGACTTAGCTTACACAGGTATATGAACGGTGTTTTGAGCATGACTTAGCTTACACAGTTATATGAACGGTGCTTGAGCATGACTTAGCTTACACAGGTATGTGAACGGTGTTTTGAGCATGACTTGGCTTAAAAGGTATATGAACGGTTTCTAGGAGACAATTCCATCCGCTAAAGGAATTTCCCCCACGCTTCTCAAAGAATAGCGTCTTATGTGTCTTTCAATCAAAAAAGTGATAGGGTGTCTTCTATATTCTATATTTCCCACGTTATCATCGACCAGGACCCATGCTGTGGAGATCTCCTTTTGTTTTTCATTCAATCGAATCTCTTCATTCGATGTAAGTATGTTTAGAGTACGTAAAGGTCACTTGGTTACCATCGTAAAGAAAAAAAAAAAAGAAAACTTGTAAAACTTGTATAATTGTAATGCATCCCAGCCATAAAAATCTGCAATTTACGTCAATATTGACAGGTCTTGTCTGTGTAATTGGAACAATGATAAAAAAAAGGAAACTATGGACAATGAAATAACAATTCAGGCTTTGTGATGAAATGTTAATAATAACAACCTGTTATCAGCGTGAGATCCTTACAGCTGTTTGCTATCGATTACAAATTGTACACTTCATTACCAGAATGGTACGCCATCTAGATGAAATGTACACATGAGTTCTTGAATGGTACTTCCACATTTTTTTGATTTTTTTTTTTTTTTTTTTTTTTTTTTTTTTTTTTTTTTTTTGGAGGGTTACACCAATTTACATTTTAAAAAAAATATTCTTCATGAACTCGCCCGTTGCTAATGAAATAACTCGTCTTTTACAAGAGGGGCGGGGGGAAGGGGGAGGGTTTACTCATTACATTATTTTGATAACATTGAGCATATTCAATTCCAGTCTCATCGTCTTTGTCTGAGTATTCCTTGCGGTGAGGGGGGTTGTAGCAAGGCGTGAGGTCATGACCTTTCTCCAAGGGCGAAATAAACGGTGGGATTAATTTACGAAGTGTGTGTGTGTGTTTCATTTGAGGATACATCCCACTTTATAAGATTGATTTATTTCAAGATGTCAAAGAGCGTTCGTAAGTTGCTAAGCAACTAAAACCTAAACACAGTTTTTAGAAGCGTATCTCACGCAAAAGATGACGTTGGTCTAATTAAATGGCTGAATGAAAAGTAGTAATAATAATAAAAAAAGTAAATAAAATTCATTACGGTCCTCTCACAGCATGAACTTTTTTTTATTACATTTAGATTGACAATGACAGGTGTGACAGGGCTGAGTAGCTCTGTGTGAGATACTAGCAGTCAGACGAGGATGGCACGAGAGGCACTGAGTGAGGGCACTGACGTCATCAGAGGAGCGTTTAATAATAAATATGTTGTTGTTGCTTTTTTTTTTTTTTCATGTGACATTAACACCAGACAAGTGCAGCTCAACGGCACAGTCAGTTTTATTGGTCCAGAGTGGCGCCTGGGGGAGGGAAAAGGAAAAGGGGAGGGGGGAGAAATTAGGTGACTTTTCAGTCTCAAAAGGGGTCACATTGGTCTTTGCAGGGTTGATATGCTTCTGTCTTTGTAGAAGACTTGGACGAGATTGGACTTTTTTTTAGTAGTAATCGGATCACACCAACAGATCATTTCGCCGCTAAACCTTGGTCTATTAAGNNNATATATATATATATATATATATATATATATGTATATAAATATGTTTTGGCTTTAAAAAATTAACTATAAATTTGGTTTGTTTTTAAATATCAACTGAACTATTAAAAAGGTTTGGTTGCCTTGTCATTTGTTTTTCAAAGAGCTTTTCGCAATCTTCATATTATTCATTCATCGAAATGGGCTAATTTTTTTCTTCCTCGAGCGATCCTACATATCAATATCTTTTGGAGCACATTTATATAACGGTGTCATTAAGTTAAAAATTAATAACATTGCGTCCTCTATTACTCTTCTCAGCTTCATTGTATATGTAGACATAAGAAATATTATACATGATATTTATTTATTTTTTAATGAAAAAGACAAAAATAGAACAATCTTCTTAAAGAGGCCTCGTGATTTTTTAATCTCTGTGCCCATTTGCCAACTTCCCAAAGGATACATATGAGAAATGGAGGTCATTCGTTTTCTCAAGGGACTGCATGAACAACGTCATACTTGTACAGAAACCAGACTTAATTATATATATATATTATTAAGTCGCCATTTTCACTGGCGTTTTTCCTTAGGAATCAATCACGAGTTTATTTCTAGGAATTCAATTAAAATATATATCATGTTTCTGATTGCCTATCTGATAGGTCTATTGGTATGACTGTTCATCTCTCTTATCTATTGTATTCCGTTACAAGATAGTTGGTATGATTTTGTACCTCGTTGATCTATTGCATTCTGTTACAAGTTAGTCAGTCTGAATTCCTATCTGATATAACTTGTGCATTCTGTTACAGGTTGGTTTGTCTGACTTCCTATCTGATACGCCTTTTGTATTCTGTTACAGGTTGGTTTGTCTGGCTTCCTATCTGATATACCTTTTGTATTCTGTTACAGGTTGGTTTGTCTGGCTTTCTATCTGATATACCTTTTGTATTCTGTTACAGGTTAGTTTGGTTAAAGACAAACTACCATGTTGTTAATCAGATATTGTCACAAGAGTTCTCCAAACGTGAATTACATCAATAAAAATGGTACAAGCAGTGCACCAAAAAGTTCAACTACAGGACAGACTTTTCAGCCACCGTCACTATAGAGTACCCTTGAAAATAAATGCTTGCATGTTACAGGGTGGGGGGGGGCTGTCTCGTTGAGTTGTAAATATTTCAGCACTCGTGAGCGCCTCGCCCAATGGAGGGTCTGATAATTAGTCCTCACCCGTCCTCCTCGTGTGGGTCTCGAAGTGCACTAGTTCTCGACCACGCCTACGTCACACGGACGGGAGGGAATGCACGAGGGGAGGTCAGTTTAATGAAACTCTAGCTACACGGAGTCAGAATGAGGATGTAAATCAGGCAAATGTTTCAATTTGATTCCATCAATGTGGTATTTTACCTGTTCTGCTTGTCTCATGTCGCATGGTGATTTTGTGTAAAGGGTGTGTGTGTGGGGGGGGGGGAGGGGCGCAACGAGCCTCACTTCCTTGCGGACCGTTCACGTGTATTCAGGCTTCTATAACACGCTTTCAAGATATCTTTAGGGTGTCTTTAAAAGAGTTCTTCTGTTCCCCCAGAGAACCTAATACCACTCATGAGCTTACCGTAAAAGTATTTTTGTGCGAATGTGGTCGTCTAACATTCTCATGACATGTCCCGCCCTGCATATAGAGATTAGGCAAATGACCTTACACAAGAGTTACTCAGGGGGCTTATGGAAACTGACAACACACTGTACGAATTTAAATGGTGTTCTAAAACATATGTTATGTAGAGCTTGTTTACACCACTTTCCTCGTGCCGTGCCATCTGGTTGACCTCACATGAGACGCCACGTTCGTGGATGGGCATGGCTTAGTCTTTTGATCTGTCGTGCTTATTGCCGACAGCAACTAAGAATAATTAATTTGTTCTCAGTGGTGTTTTGTCGAATGTTCGCGATTGTATTACAAAAGTAAAGGCCTCTCTGGACGCGTCGGTAGACCAACAATATAAATAAAGGATTACGGAGATTGAGAGAGAAATTCAGATAGATATTATTAACTTTACGAGACAATTGTATTATTCTTTGTGTGCTCATATATGTTTATTCGCATTGACCATTCATCATTATTAATTGGCACATTGTACTAATTGTGTACCGGTACAAGATTTTCGCATACTCTGTAAGTTGATGATTTGTAATTATATTTCTTTTTTTTTTGTAATTGTATTATTACTAAATTAAATCTTACTAATTGTAATTGGCAACTGTTTTTGCGTGTCGTAACTTTATTATTGTATTTCTCTATGGTATCGTCCTTTTTTGCGCACTGTGTGAACGAGCCATAACTTAAAACAAGAGATTTATTTCTCACAAAAGAAGCCAGTGCGTTACACATCCCACTCCTCCATTTGTTCGAAAGCATGTTTCTGTTGTATCTTCGTGTTATAGTGGACAAGTGGATTATACCGTCCACATAGACGACGGGGTGAGCAACGCGCATGCGCAGGGCCTGTGGACATTGTATGTGTCGATTGTGTTCTGCATAAAAGCATGGAGTGAACTTATTTGAGAGCTTGCTATATGTACATATCATATCATATATATCATTGTGATAGGATGGTAAAATCGTAGATCAAATAATATCTGTTTAATGGACTTACACTTTTCATCTTTTGCGTCAATATTTCTGGGTCCTTTTCTAATTAAGCCTTATCCCAATAGTGTCACTAGGAGATAAAAGGTTGAGAATCTATTTGCTAGAATTCAGAGATATTTAATTTCAGGCTAATCGCACAAAGTTATTGCCTTTGAGCACAGACTATTTGTTAGTATTACATGACGTTATGAGACCTTCAAGACAGTAACAGAAAACATGGATGTGGTCTAGCATGAGCACTGACTAATAACTACTGGAATGTTACTTTGAAGGTAGGAACGGATGGAGGCGGGTACAGCCTCAGGCATACATGCGGAATTGTGTCCCCTTTCAGGATGTGACGTCATATCTTTCCTAATCCCCAACATATTTTTTTTTTATTGAAGAAAGTTAGTTAGAACCCGTCCAACTTTACGATATGGTGTTTGTGTCAGACAAAGCTAATTTTTCAGTTTGTTTATTTAAATATATATTTATATATATATATATATATTATTTAACTCTTAGAATGGACGAGATTTAAGATTGNGGGGGGGGGGGGGAGAGGGTTAGAGTTGCTCCATCAACCTTGAATGCTATAGATGCTCCACACGTCGATTGCTTTTTTTATATATCAAAAACCCATAGATTGCGGTAATTTCAAATAACATCAAACATTTTATTTAATATACTGGATTGTAACATTGTAACATACTGGATGCCGTTAGTTAAATTGACGACGCCCTATCAGCTTGATTGCAATGACAGGAGGAAAAGATCGATTTAAATCGTGTATAAAAAATTAGAATAAAAATGTAATGAATAATAAATAAAATAAAAAATAATTGCACAATAGTTTAATGGAACATTTGGCAGAAAAAAATTAAATGCATCAACATGTTTATTTGGATTTTAAAAAAAAATAAATTATATTTATAGATCACTTCTTGCTATTGCAATTTCAATCGTAAAGGTTATCCTAGATGTTGTAATATTTAGGTTGTTGGTAAAGAAGGGAGAAAGTGTCTAATTAAACATAATCTTAGATAGGCGCCATTTTGTCACTAGCTATAGCTTTCCTTTCCTTTTTTTCCCAATCGCATAATACATCTTGGTTGTAGGAAATTGATCTGTTTAAAATGCGCGTTAAATTTTCAACTCGTTTATGAAACAGGTTCTCCTTACATATTTGCCTTAGGATAAATAAAATCATTTTTTATACTATGAGTCCTTGTAGCAGTTCGTTCTCTTTTCATAAATCGTGCGTTTCATCATGTTCCATCTCATCCCCCCCACCCCCACCCCCCAACCCCCCCCCCAAACCACCACACACACAAACCACCACACACACCACCACACACACCACCACACACACCAAAAGTACGTTTTTTTTCTGTTTGCCGATAATCTTATTTCTTTTTAAATTTTGTTGAGCGTGTGGAACATTTCTCGGGGTAGTTTGATATTCAGTCCAGCGGACGTTCCTCCCTTCAACCGTGGCTTAACATCATTAGACAAATCTGATTTGATTCTATTTGATTCTATTTGATTCTATTTGATTCTTATTCATGATTAAACGCTTAAAAACGTTTATTTTTTTTATTTTTAGTTCGATAAGACGAACTGTAATTCGGTCAAATGTTCAAAACTATTTTCTATTTACTCTCGCATCGCATTTTTTTAAAAATAAAAATGTGAAGGCAGAGACAATTTTCACACAAAACAGAAATGATTTTTTTTTTTTTTTAAATAGTGTGAACTTTTATGTAAAGTATATCGCAACGTTATTTTTAACATCTGTTAGCAAAATATCGTTAAAAATAAGATGTTAACACAAAATATTACAATCTCTACAAACAGGACACGCAAAAATGAGAGTTCTATAAATATGGACAAATAATTGTTATAACTGAACTGTCGTTTATAACTCTTCATTTACAAAGAACATAACTCAACAAAAATCTCCGTATCTAAATATATCATAGCCGTCGTCAAATGTCCCGCTCGTATTGTCCATCTTAATCCATACATCCCAGCCACCTACAAAAAATGACCCATTCGTCTGGTCCTACTCCCATGTTCCCACTAGCAATGACTTACTCCTATTGTCCATCTCAATCCATGTACCCAAGCCGCCTAAAATTGCCCCATTCCTATTGTCCCACGCTAATTGTCCCACTCGTAATGCTCCACTCCCTTTGTCCATCTCGATCCACGCACCCCAGCCACCTCAAAAATTGGTTATTCCTAACAGAAGCCTCCAGCTAAAGAAGTTTTATTTCCACACGTTTGGAAACAGTGAATTAAAGAATGATCGATAATTATTGCATCCTGCTGCGAGTCGATGATTAGATCAAACAGTTTTCAACGGAGTCAACTGGGGGCCCTAGAGTGCTCTTAAAAGTGCGTTGTGGGTTCGAGGCTACCCAGGAAGACTGCGATGCTGTCTCGTTGTGTCACGTTGTGGTGGAACTTCAGACAAGCTCCTGTAGTGTCTCGATGAACTATTTCTGTCTCCAGGCTTCGGCCTTTATGATACACTTGGAGGGAATGTTATGTTTTAAAGTGTGATATATTTGAACTGAAACCAGAGAAAGGGGGATTACCTTTAGCATCAATCGTAATGTTTGCGGCAAAATAAAAATACAGATCATCGTTATTTTGAAAGTGAAATTTTGAGAGTAACACTAAAATCGGATGAACAGTTTAATTAATGTAAATATTTCAGTGATAAAGGTATTGCCAATTTTTCGACTATCATCGCATCTCTTACAGATTTTTAAAACGTTGTTTGGTCGTTGGTGTTTAATTCGCATCGATGAATACAGCATAACACTAAATTTTAAATTTTATTTACAGGTTGTTTTTTTTTGTTTTTGTTTTTGTGGCTCTCATTTTGTTGTTGTTTCCTAAAGAAAATTATGTCAAGGAAATATTTTGTAAGATAAATATTTTAAGCATACAAGATACGTTTTCGACCATCACCACTTAGAAGCAATATGGACGCCCACTTTCTAACAAAGAAATCTTGTTTTCTTCCTTTTGGTTCCATCGTATATTTTAATTGTGATATACTCCAATACTACTTAATATCGTTGAGGGGATTAATACCCCCCCCCCAAAAAAAAAAAAAAAAAAAAAAAAAAAAAAAAATTNTGTTGTAAGAGGGGGGGGCAGTTGACTTTTAAGTATATGATTGTCTTAAAATTTAGTTGATTTTTTTTTTTTTTGAATTTTATTTATAAATTATGAACTCAAAATGTTTAATGTGAACACATTTTTTTTTAAACTTTGAAATGCCCGAAAATTGATTATTGTAGCATTTTGATTATTATCTTTTGAGCACTTATAACTTTACCTAATGCACTTCAATGGAAAGGCCATACAAAATATTTCTCTCCCGCAACGAGCCCAGTTAAGCTTTGACAAATTTAAACCCGTCAACGGACACGTAATACAGCCTAAAGTGATTATATAAAAAAAAAAATATCCAGTGTAGGAATATATAGATATATTCTACGGCTTCAGCCTTCAGCAGATAAGCAGCGATTATGAACGCTATAATTAACAAGGGATATCAAGCGGAACTTAACGCTCGTATTTTATTTGAATCGTCTAACATCTTCGCTTCAACGCCATCGTCTAGCATCTTCGCTTCAACGCCAAGGAGGAATTTTTTCTTCCAAAAAAACTTTATTAGAAAGTGCGTAATTCTGTATGAGAAAGTGCATAATTCTATGGGAGAAAGTGCATAGATCTATAGGAGAAGTTGCATTATGATATAGGAGAAAATGAATAATTCTATAGGAGAATGTGCAAAAATCTATAGGAGAAAGTAAGAGATTGATATGTTAATGGCGGGGAACATGCAATGACATCAGGGGCGTAGCTAGGGTTATTGGCAACAGGGGGCAAGATTCATTTTAAAGCGCATCCCTTTCTTTGCTTTTTTAACACATACATACATACATACATACATATTTACATACATACATACATACATACATACATACATACATAATTTTCAACAATAAAATGAATATCAAACCACTTTTTGGCACCCCTTTACTAGTCTGGTGGCCAGGGACATCTGCCCCCCTCTGCCCCGCCTTAGCTACGCCTCTGAATGACATGCTTTGGGGCGGAGATCAAGAGGCCTGGAAAAAAAGGAAGATCAGAGAAATTTTAAAAAAAATGAAAGAAAAAAAAAAAAAAAGAAGAAGATGACGGAGTGCAAGACGTGAAAACAAGATGGCGATTGGAAATAGGGTAGAAGAACGAACGTGAATGCTGTGGAAGCCTGGCAGTTTCAGAAATAATGCACATGGTTGTACTTCGAAACATGCTTTAGAAATAAAAAGCGTTGGTGGTAAGAGGAACTGATAGGAGCATTGGTAGAAATATATGGTGACCTTAATGTGAGAAACGTGTCGCCTGGGATTAGGGCACAGAAGATGTTAGTCATAGCTAGCTATACTCAGGGCATAGTTAACGCAAAATGTATTTTAATAATAAACTTGATAGATTACTATCAAAAAGGGTGTTGTCTTTAGTTATGAAAATTTGAACCGATATTTTCAACATTAAATATTAGCCATAAAAAAAAAAAAACAATAAAAAAAAAAACAATGAACTCACTGAAGAAGATCTCTCTGCAAAGGTGCATTACAGAGGTGCACTACAGAGGTGCACTACAGAGGTGCACTTTGGAAACCGATCTACGAGCCGAGATCTGCGGCTCAGTTTAATTTTCGTCTTGGGAAATTTGAATTACAATACTGAGAAGATAGAGTTTGGCGTGGCTCGGGGGTGGGGGGGTGGGGGAGGAGGTGGAAGGGGTTTAGGAAGATAGGATGAGTGTAGTTTGGTGGGAATGGGTGAGATGGGGTGGGCCGGAGATGAGTCGGGTGCGATGAGAAGCTAGAGATGAGAGATGTTTGGTTGAAAAGAGTGGGACGGGGGTTGAGGGGGGGGGGGTTGGAGAGACCAACATATAGAGGTTGTCTAGATGCCTGGCAATAAGAGATGTAATATGTCGGGCGGCGGACGACAAAATAACGGTTATTCGTTGATATTGAAACTCAGTTTTGGTACACTATCTATTGAACAGTTGGTTCAGGAATAATAGCTTGTCATTAAGTCATAGCTGGGAATCAATTTTAGCAGCCAAAATCTACGAATTTTTTTTAATGAAAAGGTTGTTTAGTAATCATGTGCAATTGTAAAAAAAAACAAAAAAAACAACATTTGTTTCTTTTTCATGTTAAACTAAACTTCAATTGGTTTTCCCTTGCCGTTTGAGACTTCTGTTTCCATTTCATTACTTTTCTAGACAAGAAATGTTAAACCATTTCTTTTCTAGTTTACCATTTTTATTCCTTTAAATTTCTAGACTTCGAATGAAACGAATGAATATCCCTTTAAATCTAGGACTGAAATAGAATGAAATGATTCAGACTTTCATTGACATTTCATTATCTTTTGTGACCGACACTTAAAGATATTCACTTAATCTACGAGACTTCAAATGGTATTCATTTGACTTCCTGGAATTTGAAATTTAACCCAAGCGTTTTAGACTTCAATTCTTATTATAATACAATTGTAGACTTCCAATAATACAAACAAACTAAATTGTTAAGATCTCCAAGGGTAAGCGATTACTTTCTTAACTTCCTATGGTGAACCTTACTTTTCTTTACTTACGATGACAAACCATTACTTACCCAGACTTCAATGAACTTCTTCGATAAATACAAGACACCCATCAACCTTCCAAGCCACCCATTGGTGGTCCACGCAAATGTAGACTGCGTGCATCAAATCAGTAACGAACAATACAATGTTCCTATTAAATTATTAAAGATATACTATGTTCTCTTAAATTACAGCATAAAACACAACTATAGCGCTAGATGGGTTTTATCGCATCACTTTGCTTTGAAGGCATGCGAGGAAAGCTTTCTGCAAAGTCTTTGTGGAAGACATAAATGAAAAACAGCCAAAAGACTCTAGACACGTGCATAAAAAAATGTCCCCCATTAAAAGCATGCTCGTAAAGCCAGGAATAGCCCCGGCTCTTTTGTCCATGCTGAGCAAGATGAAGCATCGAAACCAGGCGCTCTGCTAGAAGCAGACGTCAAATCTAGGGAGTGAGTGGTCTAACGGACAAGATCGTCTCAATGCCTTGAGACCGATGGATGAGTTCAAAATGGAGGCCTAGGACGACATGGTGTCGCTCAGGATTGTGTGGGTGTTGGTCTTCAGCCGTGCGTAACATTTGTGTATGTTAAACATTGCCTTTCAGTGTTTCCCGACGTGTAATTTCAGATCATATCCGTGTGTTGACAAGATTATATCATCTATAGTTTTACATTGGCAATGGTATACATGTTGATGCCAAAGGTTGATGTTGAACATTGATGTTTTAAAAAATATAATAAATTATGTCCAAGAAAATGTCCTTCCTGTCACCAAGCTTTATTTAAATTAAATAATTGTTGAAAAAATATACAGGTGCTGTATAATGTACACACAATATATAGATAATGTATATAAGTACTTATTCTTATCATGTTATTTGAAATACTCTATCTCAATGCATCTGTTAATAACGGAAGCAGTTAGTGTTATGTGGAGATTGCTACAGTGTTTTACTTTGTACAAGAAAGTTTAAAAGTAAATCTTCAATTAGCACAAAATGAATAAGATATAAATTAGAACACCATTACATTAAAGTTGTCTCCGTTATAAAACACAACAGATTTCAGTTAGTTATTTTCCAGCATGTTGTTGGTTATTCTGATAAAAGATCTTAGGACAGTTTATGTTTTTCTACCACGATTTAAGTTTCCTAACACCAGTTTATGTTTCATATTTATGTTTTCTATGGCCAGTTTGTGTTTCCAACCACAAGTTTATGTTTCCAACTATCATATTAAGATTATGTTTCCAACCATCAGTTTATGTCTCCTACTGCAAGTTTATGTTTGCTACTACAAGTTTATGCTTCCTAATACAAGTTTATGTTTGCTACTACAAGTTTATGATTCCTACTAGACGTTTATGCTTGCTTCTACAAGTTTATGCTTCCAAATACAAGTTTATGTTTGCTACTACAAGTTTATGCTTCCTAATACAAGTTTATGTTTGCTGCTACAAGTTTATGCTTCCTACTACAAGTTTATGTTTGCTACTACAAGTTTATGATTCCTACTAGACGTTTATGCTTGCTTCTACAAGTTTATGCTTCCAAATACAAGTTTATGTTTGCTACTACAAGTTTATGCTTCCTACTACAAGTTTATGTTTGCTGCTACAAGTTTATGCTTCCTGCTACAAGTTTATGTTTGCTACTACAAGTTTATGCTTCCTACTACAAGTTTATGTTTCCTACTACAAGTTTATGTTTGCTACTACAAGTTTATGTTTCCTACTACAAGTTTATGTTTGCTACTGCAAGTTTATACTTCCTACTACAAGTTCATGTTTGCTTCTACAAGTTTATGCTTCCTACTACACGTTTATGTTTGATACTACAAGTTTATGCTTTCTACTACAAGTTTATGTTTGGTACTGCAAGTTTATGCTTCCTTCTACAAGTTTATGCTTCCTACAACAAGTTTATACTTCCTACTATAAGTTTATGCTTCCTACTACAAGTTTATGTTTGCTTTTACAAGTTTATATTTCCTATGCAAGTTTATTTATTTATTTAGACATTTTTATATAGCGCTTATCATAAAGCTCTAAGCGCTTTACAATTATTAAAACATGTAAACTAAGTAAATACAAATGAGACACTAGGATAGTAACTACTATTCTATAGAAACAATGAAAATGGCTATAAAAAGAGGACACTTTGACACTTCAGGATTAAACCGAAACAGAAAATTAGGTAGGGCAAGGAGGGTGCATCACAGGTCATAGGCGGACCTAAACAGATGAGTTTTAAGGGACTTTTTGAAAATGGACGAGGTTTCACTATGACGTATATGGAAGGGGAGCTGGTTCCAGAACGTGGGCCCATGGAAGCAGAAGGAGCGTTCACCGATGGTCTTAGTTTTAGTTCTTGGGATTGAGAGGGTTCTACTGTCAATGGAAGAACGTAGTTTATGTTTCCTATTGTAAGTTTATATTTCCTACTTTAAGTTTATGCTTCCTACTACAAGTTTATTTTTGCTTCTATAAGTTTATATTTCCTACTACAAGTTTATGTTTGCTATTGCAAGTTTATATTTCCTACTGCAAGTTTATGTTTGCTATTGCAAGTTTATATTTCCTACTGCAAGTTTATGTTTCGTACTACAACTTTATGGGTGACTGGGCAGCCGAATGGTCTAAAATGAACAAACCTCAAATTGGTGATCATGAGTTCAATCCAGCTTACTCGGCAACTCATCCAAGAGAAGGAAACTCTGAATTCAAACCCGGAGTTGGAGTCCCGTACGGCGCATACAATGACAATTCCTGTAACCGTACCCCATCCCTGGTCGTCTTGACGTAGAGTCTTGCCACTGGAGATGGTGGGCCCGGAAGAGAGATTGAGGCTCACTTTAAGCAAAAGTCAACCACGGACAAACAACAACATGTTTCCTACTACAAGTTTATGTTTCCATATGCTGGCTCATTGGACAGCTTCGCGGTAAATGTCGGTAACTTGAAATATAACAGATCCTAATACAAAAATAAACTATTAAAAATCTGTGAAATACTGCAAGAAAATAACATTAGATTTTAGTGATTTACATAGAATTTGTGCATATATTCTTCTTGTACATTTTGAAGGCCCAAGACCAAAGTATTTATCTTTATGTCTCCTATATAATTATATTCAGATAAGTGTCATAGGAAATATTTTTTGTTAATTAGTTTTGCCTATTCTTAAAAAAAAGTGTTGTTTTTTTTATGTCATCAATTAAATTTTTTTTGCAAATATTTTGTAAAAGTACTTTAACAAAATTAAAATAGTGAATAAATACAAGAGTAATACTTAAAAAAAAAAAAAATTCTGAAAATTTTTGCACATCATGACGAGTGAAATGTGAAAAATTATTTATTTTAATTTATTTTACTTCGTTGTAAAATTAGTTTAGGATTCAGTTGCGATGCCGCAGAAACGTGGTAGTTAGGCCTGTATAATGAACAATTTAGAGGCATGTTGTGAAAAGATTTAAAAAGGTAATGAGGAATGTTGAACAGGGTCAAGTTACGTCAAGAACATGATGAACAGACACAATTATACTTTAAAATTTAACGTTTTAAAAAAAGCGGAGCGTATTATAATGAAAAAGTGTCATTCAATACCACAGTGTCATTCAATACCACAGTGTCATTCAATACCACAGTGTCATTCAATACCACAGTGTCATTCAATACCACAGTGTCATTCAATACCACAGTGTCATTCAATACCACAGTGTCATTCAATACCACAGTGTCATTCAATACCACAGTGTCATTCAATACCACAGTGTCATTCAATACCACAGTGTCATTCAATACCACAGTGTCATTCAATACCACAGTGTCATTCAATACCACAGTGTCATTCAATACCACAGTGTCATTCAATACCCTAGTGTCATTATTTTTAGACGTTATAATCCATTTTTTTTTCAATTAGTAGTATTTTAAAAAGTTCAAATCAACTCTCAAAGAACACCACAAAAAGTAAAGCACCTAGTTTCTATTCAACCCGTAAACAAACCCCCCCCCACCCCAATCCTTTTAAAATCCCCCGGATGAAAACTATTTCTCAGGGATACTGTTTTTTTTCTTTTCTTAAATCGTTTCATTCGCAGAAAAAATCCCTCACTTATTTTTGTAAGTGTAAGTGTGTAAGTATAGATTTTAAAATTAAACATTCCTCTAAAAGCCCTAATCGGTGGTAGCTTCCATCAGACGGGGCCGTTGAAATCGGTAAGAGTACATAGTGATTACTTACACTGAAAGTAGACATTAAAAAGCACGCTTGATGTCGTGGGATCAAAACCCGAGGATATTGTGACGTAGTCGATAGACAGTTACGTTGTTTTTTCTATTTCAATACTTAATCTCTGTTCCTCATTCAAGTATTTTATTTTAGGGTATCTTATAACGTGTTCCAACAGAACTACTTCTAAAGATGAGGGATATAATTGACGTATAAAAAAAGTATTTAATATAATTTTTTTTTTTTTTTTTTTTTTTTTTTTTTTGTTTTTTTTTTTTTTTTTAATTTTTTTTAACGCAATGGACGAGATCAACTTAAATTTGTTTGATAAAAAATTTTTCCAGACAATATTTTATAATAACTTGTGATTTTCTTTAATCTCTCTCCATCACCAACATCTCGTGTAAACAATTTAAAGAAATAAACTAAATAAATAATACTAGATGTAGCCCGCCAAACATTGGAAACAGCCATACGGGAACTTCTCATCTACTAAAGTTACTTGACAAAATCGTAAACTCAAGTTACGCACATTTAAGAAGGCCAATTTTGCTACACCCCTCCCCCCCCCCTTTTTTTTTTCTTTCATGATACGTCACAGCACACTTTTTATTTCACGCCCATGAACTCTATTAATATAGCCGACCCGCGGCTCAGCATACGTCGCGAGATTGTTGGGGTGTGCGCATGGCTGGCAAGCAAGCGTGGTGCAGGAGGGGGGGGGGGCGATTGCTCCACAGCAGTGCGCATGTCTCGAGACCAACGAAGGGCAGGCAACGGAAGGGAGCGGAGGGTTTGCCAGCGTCTTGCTTGCTCTGGTGTATCTATAAATAGCCTGCGTGGTCTTCTTGGTCTTGTTGTGCCCTAGTTTCTGGTGAATTATATATATAGATAGAAATATAAATAGATGCTCGTATTGCTGTTATGTATCTTTGTGTGACTACCCGCGACCAGGGTTAAAACAGCTTTTTATCAGTAGGCATTGTTTGTCATTTAACTCTTATGGTCACCGTAAATTTGATGTCATCACATTTCTTACTTCTTATTTTTATGATAAAAAATGTTTAAGGCAATTTAAATTATTTTTAAAAAAATCCATTTGTAGAGACTTGATTTGATAAATTGTTTAATGCTTAGGTGTTTAATTTGATTAATAAATAGGTCAATTAAGTTGTTATATTATTCCATTCTTAAGTCTGTATTTTCACAAATAATTACATGTTTAAGTAAGTGATTTGATTAAATGTTCAATTCTTAGGTAAATAATTCTACTATAAGTTAGTTGTTTTCATAAATAACTATATTGTCATGCTCCGTTTTAAAGACATATATACAATCTGACCAGACAAAGTGCTATTGTTTTAAAACTTAAAAAAAAAATGATTCTTAAATAAAATAAGTTTTTATCAGTTAAACTCCCCACGATCAGTCAGAAGTGGAGTGTACTTTGCATATGCGTAGCGAGGGTGTTTTTCGCCCGGGGACAAGATTCGCGCCCGGGGACAAGATCCATTTTAAAGCGCCCCCTTTTCTTTTTTTCAACTCTCAAACCCATTATTTTTACCAATAATATAATATAAAAGCACATTTTGGCACCCCTAACTAGCTAGCGCCCGGGGGACATCCGTCCCACCCTGCCCCTCTCGCTACGCCTCTGATACTTTTTTAAAATGTGTGCTTACGCCAGTTTCTTCTGAGAGAAAAGGCGACTAGGAGATGTACTTACATTTTTTGAATCCTTTATATAAACTTCGCTTTTGGTCGTGGGTGGATGGCTAGCTGGGTGGCTGGCAAAATATTTCGGACGGATAAATTACCTACTTCACGTCTACCTATCGAGCTGAGACTTGGCACTTAGATTCGTTGCTGATGACAACTTATTTTTATCAAACTTTCAGCCCCACCACAAAACCCTCAAAATTGAGTTTTATACGTTTTTCAAGGGGAACATGAAGAAAAATTCCCGATGACTGCACCAAATGAGATTCCTATGACTAAAAGTTTGCAAGTGCGTTCGGTGCGTTATATTTTCTTGTGTTGAACTGAAACAGTTGGGGGAGATAAATGACGCGGTGTGAATCCGGGTGGGTTATTAGAATAGTAACATATTTCAGAGAAATGAAAAAAAAATTGCAATAGCCAGCTTTGTAAGGGGGGGGGGGGGGGGGGGGGCCATTACAGGGGTTTCAAAAAAAAGGGGGNCACTTACAGGGGTTCTCAAAAAAAGTGCGTTACTTTTATGTATGTTTTATCAACTTTACATCCCCTCCCCTCCCCCAACCCACAAATTGCCTGATATTACATCTTATGAAGGATTTATACTAAAAACTTTGCCATTAAAGGTTGTTTCATTCTATCTTATGTGTGTCTTGTTGCCAATTACAAATTTGTTATTTTGATTGACCAACATTTAGCGATGAAGACTTAACTGATTACAAGCAAACGGCGCATTGCTATTTAAAGAAGGAAAAAGTCGGACATAATAGTTTACAACATTCACTATTAGATTTTAAATCATCTCAACCCAACCCCTGGGCCACACCAACAGATCCGGACGGCCCGCCAACTTATCCAACTAGCCAACAAAAAAAAAAAAAAAATCCACCTAGCCTGTCAACATGTCACGAGATAAATCCACACGGCCCACCAAAATAACCCGTAAAGCAGGCAGACTAGCTAATCAACACCGAGCTGACCATGTCATCCACCCGGCCCACAAATAGATAGTTACGGACTTCCAACTAATCTAAACCGCCCACGTAATTATTAACCGGCCCACCAATCAATCCATTATGGCCCACAAAAAATCAGCGCTGCCCACCAGCTCATCCAAGCAAACTTTTAGTCCAACAGCCCGTGGGTCATCTCATTTTTTATAGTTTTGACATCCGTGATGGTCGATTTCACGTTCTATTGTTCGAATGACAAATGACATTTATGATGAGTTCGTCTACCATTTAAATGATGGCATCATCTGAAAGGATGAGAAAATATCATCAATACACAAAACAATCTTACTAAATCATTGCACTAAAACATTCGTGCTTAGTGCTTTGTGCTAACTCAATCGAAAGACGATAGCTTTATAGACTTGATATGAGAATAGATATAACGAAAATTAATGAAAAATAAAACAGCATCAATTTTAAAACGAGACATTTCCTTAGTTGCATCACTTTGTCCAGATAATTATGACGTCATACTAGTTGATGCCCTCGGGGGAGGGGGTAGCAGGGGAGGGGGGAGCGGGTGGGGGGGGGGAGCTTGGTTGATTTCTCACTAAAGAAAAATAAAATTTCTCTCATGGCTGTCCTATCTGTAAAGTTGTTTTTTTTTTTGTTTTTTTAATATAAAAAAACAAGACGAATGAAAATATTGAATTTCATATATTACGTTCAGCAATATGAATTGAATTTTTATTGTATGAGAGAAGACAAGGAAAAAATACAACGATCCAGACATGTGTGAATGAAGATAATAAAAATGTTAATTTGATTAATAATTTCACAGACGGATCGTCATGCAACGATGAGGAAACATTTTATGTTTTGTAAAGGACGGGACAAAAATGTCAACTGAAATGGTAAAAAAAGAAAGAAAAAATTTCGCTTCGTTTTAGATGCAAACATCCACGTTTATTTATTTTTTTTTTTATTTAATTTTTTTTTAAAGGTGGCAAAATTATGGGAAAATAAATGAGAGTTGAAAAAAAATGTTAACAACAATTGCATTCATCTAGTTTTTTTATCTTCTATTAATGCTTTCCAACTGTACGTGTAATTTTATTTGCATATGTAATTTCAGTTGAATGCGTCATTTCATTTGAATCACAAAAGTGGCTATTTGGTCATGAAAACGCTCTTAGAGTGGTAAAGTGATCTCACGATAAGCGATGGCATCTTTTTTTGGTTTCTGTCATATTTAGAAAGTTGTTTTGTATACGTTATTTTAATGACATTTTATGATATCTTAATGACCATAATGAGAAAATTATCATCATCTCGGTTTGTAGGTAATGACTGTAATTGTGTTTTCCAAAATGCGCGCAAAATAAATTCCCGCTAACTGCACGAAACAAAGTGCACATTTTTGTGTTCATCTGGCTCTCAAGATGATGATCCTGTTTCTAAAATGGGATTCTTAAAAAACAATGGTCATTGGATGAGTTTAGCTTGTATAGGGACTTCAATTTAATTTAAATCTGCTAAAAATTAAATGATTTGAGTAGATGGGAAGTCTGCGCATTGTCCCGCCACTTTTGGTGAAGTATTTCTTGTATGAAGACCCTTTTCTAAGAGTACCTTAGTCATACTTTTGTCAAAATCAATCTAAGCTGTGACTTTTTCTTATCCGGTTTAGCCAAGTGCACTGAAGACATTTGAACACATTAACATGTGTCAAGTTCCTTAATTAAACAAGACAAAATAAGAAAATGATCACATTTTGTGGACGAAAAGAATATTTGAGCTTGTTTATGTCAGAATGTGAATTTTGTGACTGAAGTACTTTTAACACTCTTCTAACTGGAGAGTTAATGGAAAAGAAAGAAACAAACAATCACAACAGTAATTGATCTACGTGATATTTTGAGACGGTTGTTTGAATTAATTTTGATTAGGTAAAATAGGACAACTCTTTTGTCCGTCTTCCATACACTGTCCAGCTGTTGAAGTCTACGGTATATATTAATGACATAATTATTGTATTCTTCCCTAAATAGTTTGATGTTAAATGAGTGTCTTTTTGGATGTTTGTGTAACTTTAATCAAAAAAAAAAAAAAGATAAATTCAACCAAAGGGGAAGGAAATGTGGTCTACAGACTTGGTCGACTCCGATGGAAATTTTTTCATTGGTTTGAGTAGCGCCATGTTATGGCAAACATTTTGATCCGCCACGGTTGGCACAAACCCTAGCGGCGCCTCTGAATTAACCCCCTTCCCAAAAACTCCTTTGCCCAAAACTACCCCTCCCCACCCAAAAAAAAAACCCCTTACAACAACAATATATATCACCGGAAGTCACTAGAACAAATAAAACGATAGGTAACCGTTTGAAGCCTAATGAATGTCTCACTGTTTTATTCGGTTCGTTTTGAGGATACGATATCCACGAAAGAATATAATAATAAATAGGTTCTACAAGATCTCATATTGTTTTTGCGAGGCAGTCATAACAAACGCTGATCCTGACTCTGACAATGACGTTATATATTTCCTGGCCGTGGTGGCACGTGAGGAGTAGAATAAGACGACGACTTGACCTTTTTTTTTTTTTTTTAAAGAGAGCAATGTGGGGGGGGGATGTCATGGCAAGGGCAGGAATCGCGTCAGAGCTGACTAAAGATGCTGAAGCTGTGTTTGTAGAATGTGCTACTACAATGGTAGTTATGAAATGTCAAGTTGTGTGTGTCATTTTTGGCACATTGCCTCTTTTGTTTGCCTGAAAACGCGACCTCATAGTGATGTTATGTGACTTTGTGTAGTGCCTCAAACGGTCGCGTGCGTATAAACTCTAACCATTGCCTACAAAACTTTGGCTTCAATGTCAGATGAATTATATTTCATAATAATATCAATAAATATAATTGGACAACGTGTTACTGATTTATAAACGAATACAACGAAGCGTAATAACAAACGTGTTGCAATGACATATGCTGCAATCAAACACATGCTGTAATCAAACACATGCTGCAATCAAACACATGCTGCAATCAAACACATGCCACAATTAAACACATGCTTCAATCAACACATGCTGCAATCAAAGACATGCTGCAATCAAACACATGCTGCAATCAAATACATGCCGCAATCAAACACATGCTGCAAGCAACACATGCCGCAATCAAACACATGCTGCAATCAACACATGCTGCAATCAAACACATGCTTCAATCAAACAAATTTTGCAATTACACACATGCTACAATCACACATGCTGCAATTACACACATCTTGCAATTATGTATGTTGCAATCAAACACATGCTGCAATCAAACTCATGCTGCAATTACACAGAAGTTTCTTTCACACACATACACATAAACACACTCTAAATAAATGATCAATAAATCAACACTAATAATATGCAAGCACCAGAAGATATGTGACATTGAGATCCCACTTTACAAACAGCTTTCGTTTTACATTTTGAAATTTACATTACCATTGCCACTGTCGTTTCGGGGGGAAATATTTATGGTTTATTAATGATGAGCCATAAATATCCTTTACACACATTCTTTTGATTTATTGTTTTTAAGCACATGGCGCTAGTTAAGCATGTTCATAGTGTTAAATATTCATATGTCCCATCTACAATCACTCTCAATCACAATCTAGAATGATCTGTAATAACCGAGGTGTGTGTATCCAACTGAATAGTTATTATACTTTACTAAAGTTGATTAAATGCTAATGATAATAGTAAATACTTAAATATTTTTTTCATTATTTTTTTAATTTTTTAAGCGTAAAAAATTAACATTCGCGACAATTTATAACAATATATTTTAAAGAAACGAAATACCAGATATCAGAAGAACTCCCATTTAGCTAGAATTAAATATCGTGATTAAAGGGGTGACCGACGAGATGTAAGATATTCGGAGGGCGTACGACAGCCCTGTCTCACGCAGACCACAGTGCGACTTAAGAGGTGTCGCTCCATGTGATTGCCTACACTGGTTATTAGGAAAAGGTAATGCCGTCTAGATCCCAAACGTCCCTCGCAGAGGTCCGTGCCCGGGTTTGACAAGATAGCTGGGTAAGCAGGCAGGCTTGTGGGTAGGATGTACTAACTCTGTGGGGATGGGAGGGGTGGTTGGGGGTCGGAGGAAGGGTTAGGAAGGGGCTGGTCTTTAGTACATTTTAGTGACACATTTTGCCCTCATTCCTACAGAGAATGGACTAAAGCCACTATTTAGGGAGGAATAAAAATTTTCGTTCTTTAGCTTCAGAGAGAGAAAGAGAGTGTGAGAGAGAGAAAGAAAGAGAGAGAAAGAAAGAGAGACAGAGAGAAAGAGAGAGAGAGAGAAAGAGAGAGAGAGAGAAAGAGAGATAGAGAGAAAGAGAGAGAGAAAGAGAGTGAGAAAGAGAGTGAGAAAGAGAGAGAGAGAAAGTGAGAGAGACAGAGAGCGTGAGAGAGAAAAAAAGAGAGATAGAGAAAAGAGAGAGAGAGAGAAAGAGAGAGAGAGATAGAACGAAAGAGAGAGAGAGAAAGAGAGAAAGAGACAGAGAGAGAGAGAGAAAGAGAGAGAGAGAGAAAGAGAGCGAAAAAGATAAAGAGAAAGAGAGAGAGAAAGAGAGAAAGAGAGAGAGAGACTGGAAAGCCTATAAGTGATTAAGTGCAAGAGGGAACGATGACCAAGGGTGGAAGAAAAATGTTATCTTTACTTAAAGTAGCACTATTTGAAACAATGCAGTTAATTGTCTTGAGCTATGGATCAATCAGGGGCTCGAAAACTGATTAATCCTTCATAGAACATTTGACAGAATATCGTAAAAACCAAACATTTGATCTTATTCCTCATAGTAAAAAGAAATGTAAAATAATATAAAATATAAGGGAAGCTTCACATTTATACGATTCGTCGTAAGGTAAGAATGACTTGGTTTGATAAAATATAGATATAGCATATACATCCGAATAGTCCTTAGATATAAACATAAATTTAAATATATCGTTTTAACAAAAAAGGGTATTCTCTAGTTTCGAATGGAGATGACCTGTAAATCTTGATTTGTATAATGTCTCCCTGACGCCACCATTACTTCTACAACTAAAAAGACTGCACTTCTTTGACTTTCTTAGGATACATTCATCCTTAAGTCTGATCGATCAGTTTATGAAATTTCAAAAGACTTTCTTTTTTTCTTCTCGCACCAAATCAATGCGTGGCTTTGGTTTAACACCACATACACACACACACAAACACACACACACAAACACACACACACACACACACAAACACACACACACAATCAACGTTTATTAAGTTCCACGCTCTGACCTCTTCTTCAAAATGTTATTAAATTTAACAAATAAAAAAATAGGCAATGTTTAAAGTTTAATGCGTTTCAGGAAATGAGGTCAACGATTGAGGTTAAATCGCTCAGCAAACTCGCAATCAAAGACGTGTCCATTTTCTAGTGGTCATTCCGGTAGAGGTCATTAGGTTAGTGTTGGGAATTGCTGGATGTTGTGTTGTTGTTGTCTTTTGTGGTGTTTTGTTTTTTAAATAACCATATGGACTAAGCTATTTTTAGATTGAGCGTTGGTCTGAATTGCCGTGTTTCATTGTGTTTGTGATTGGCTGTTCAAATCACGGGGGAAATCACGAGGAAAAATGTGTAGCGTTTATTTAAGAGAGGACGTCAAGGTAAACAAGATGTGTCATTGTAACAACATGTTGTCTCATTGTCCACTCTGTAATGAGCTGGGGCGCAACTTATGCTAACGGCGCCCCGGGGCAAATAAATATGGACATTTAAAAATGATAAAGTTCGTTGATTTTTTAATTATTTTTTTTTCTTTTTAAATTATGAAAAAGCGGTCTTTTTTAAAGGCTTATTTCCCCTTGTTTTTAAGGCAACTCAGAAATCTGTGTTACTCAAAGTTCCCCTTGTCTCTAAGGCAACTCAGAAATCTGTGTTACTCAATGTTCCCCTTGTTTCTAACGCAACTCAGAAATATGTATACCTCAATGTTCCCCTTGTCTCTAACGCAACTCAGAAATATGTGTTACTCAATGTTCCCCTTGTTTCTAACGAAACTCAGAAATCTGTGTTACTCAATGTTCCCATTGTTTCTAACGCAACTCAGAAATATGTGTTACTCAATGTTCCCCTTGTTTCTAACGCAACTCTGAAATCTGTGTACGTCAATGTTCCCCTTGTCTCTAACGCACCTCAGAAATATGTGTACCTCAATGTTCCCCTTGTTTCTAATGCAACTCAGAAATATGTGGACGTCAATGTTCCCCTTGTTTCTAACGCAACTCAGAAATATGTATACCTCAATGTTCCCCTTGTCTCTAACGCAACTCAGAAATATGTGTTACTCAATGTTCCCCTTGTTTCTAACGCAACTCAGAAATCTGTGTACCTCAATGTTCCCATTGTTTCTAACGCAACTCAGAAATCTGTGTTACTCAATGTTCCCCTTGTCTCTAACGCAACTCATAAATTTGTGTTACTCAATGTTCCCCTTGTCTCTAACGCAACTCAGAAATCTGTATAACTCAATGTTCCCCTTGTCTCTAACGCTACTCAGAAATCTGTGTTACTCAATGTTCCCCTTGTCTCTAACGCAACTCAGAAATCTGTGTTACTCAATGTTCCCCTTGTCTCTAACGCTACTCAGAAATCTGTGTTACTAAATGTATGTATCTGACACCCTGTTTCAATGGTCGCTTGCACTTTACAATTGACACATGTAATTTTTGCATACTTATTTTTTTTAAAAATGTTAAATCATTCAATATTCTTGAAATTCGAAAAAACACAAGAAGAAAACACATTCACGCACACACACACACACACATGCATACACACACACACACTCATACACACCTCACAGTGACCACAATGATAACCTTTTGGTAATACCCTACCATCGTGTCCTTCTCAAGATGTGCTAAGGAAAGTTTATAAAATATTTGCTTCTCTGCTATTTGTCATATTTTCAAAGTGTTTTTTGGACACATTGACATTTTTGGGAATTAATTAAGATACATGTACATACTGGTGGGTCAGTATTGCACTGCACCTGTATCGAACTACACCAGTATCGCATTACACCAGTATCGTGCTACAACACCAGTATTGCACTACAGCACCAGTATTGCACTAAAACACCAGTATCGCACTACAACACCAGTATTGCACTAAATCAAACCAAAGTTAATGATGTTAATATATATTTAAAGAGTTTGAAAATAAGCGCATTTGTTTTTGTACTTCAGATCTTCCTTTATAAAAAGCTTATGGCTGACCACTATCACACTGCGATAAATTTATGTTCATGGAGCCGTTGTGGGACTTGCCCCTTTGTACTGCAAACTCAAGTCACTGGCTGTTTAGGGAGATATTACTTTCACAACGGTCCTAACATGTATAAGTCGAAAATGGATCTTTGTGGTTTTTTGAATAAGGATGACGCTTTTGTTGTGTATGTCAGACCGGCAGAAGGTTGTCTGATAGTTTCAGTGAACATCTTCAGATAATTGAAGGTTAAAACAAGGGCCAACCAGTGATGTATCCATCATTCTCTAAATTAATGCACCAACACACCAGCGAGAGTGAAAAAATTAAATCAAATCAATTCAGATGTTCGGCACCATATAGAATTTGATCAAATGATCTCTTACGAGGGGTCATTCGTTTCGCTCCGCTTGTAATATCAATTTTTAGAGTTTAAAATTGTAAATAAATATCCTTTAAATTTGTATACCGTAATGTCACGCACCACAAAGTAATTTGGGGCTTAAGTTTTGTTTTCTTGAACTTAACTTCCGTTTCTAACACTAACACAGAGCGCTTCCTGTTCTGAACATGGAGCTACATTGACTTTATTCATATCTTGACATACATTTAGTTTTGTTGTTGATTGTCATTGCATTGTCAGCTAAAGAATCTATCTAGGCGAAATGTCTGCTTAATTGTATTTATCGTCTTTTAATTATAAGCCTAGACATCTCCCATTCCACTATTTCTTCAATTTCCATGTCTCATATTTACATCACAAAAAATCTTTTAAACAAAGCTGAATTTATAATTCAATGTTGGGCTTTAAGTTAATTGGTGGAACTGATCATTCTTTCGTTGCGAAATTATCCGTTTGTAAAATATTTAATTTCATGACTTTAGCCAGCTTAAAAAAAAACAAAAAAACAATTCAAATGCTTAAATTACAAATCTAATTCATACACTTGTGTTTGAAGTGAAATACAATGAGAGTTGTTATTGGAGTTTCTGTCCAGAATCCAAAACCTTTCAGCGTCATGTGAGACTTACAGCGCTTCTTTTATGCGAGGTTTCTACTTGAGCTCATTTTGAACAAACACCTTCTTGCAATGTAATGAAAGGAGAAAACGCCATATCAAAACTGTGTTTATAATTTTTAATTTTTTTTTTAAAACCTCAGTAATTTAGCAAAGTTAACTTACCAATTCGTAATTTATTGTGGTAAAATAACTTACTTTATGTTTTTGGTTTTGGTTCGTTTTGATTTGATGTCGCGTCCTCAATGCAGGCTAATCAATCTCATTTTTAAAAAAAAAACATTCCAGTTATCGTGTCTATCATGGATTGTTTTATTTTTTTACGAACTGGTAATAAGGGAAAAGCAGTTCAACGGTTAGCTACGTCTACGGATAAGTATTCAACAGGACAATTATCTGTATGACATGTGGTTGTTCTTGATTGAAAAGAAATGGCGTGTTTTCTTTCATCCGCACCCTCGCTGCAACTCCATAACTATTACTTAAACATTAACGTCCTACATCTCAGTTGTCTGTAAGGGGAAATATATTTCCCTTAAAACCCATCTGTTTAAGTCCGCCTATGACCTGTGATGCACCCTCCCTGCCCTGCCTCATTTTCTGTCTACGGTTGATCCTGTAGTATAGGCCAAAACGTGCCAAAGTGTCCTCGTTTGATAGCCATTTTAATTGTTTCTATAGTATAGTAGTTACTAATCCTAGTGTCTCATTTTTATTTTACTTAGTTTACATGTTTTTAATAATTGTAAAGCGCTTAGAGCTTTAAGGTAAGCGCTCTATAAAAATGCGTAAATAAATAGATAAATAAATTTGGCTCGTTCCAAAACAGTGCATAACAAAAAAACGATAACGAATGATGAAAACAATAATAAATAATGCGATAATACGAACAGGGCTAATTACAAATTATAAGTTTTATTAAATTAATAAGTACACAAGTCAACAAAAAAAATATTTAAAAATATTAATTTACATTACATTTTATGGCTGATACGAGTACAATGTCGAAAAAAATTACAGTGTGCAGAACTGTACAAATGATAAAAAGAAGTCTACAGTAAACAAGCTCTCACACGTTCCAAAAAAACCCTCAAACACGGTCTGCGTATCTGCTCTGCAAACTGATTGCCATTTCCTGTAAATAGTCTAGTACGTAGAAGATTTTAGGCGTATTATGTATTGTATTAGTGACTCGAACATTCTGCTATTTACTACCATTTTCTACTGCACTCGAGTCAAGAAAAACAGGCAATAGATTGGTTTGTAGTAAATAAGATCAAAGATAATAAGCCACGCCCAATAATAACGCAGCGTCTGCTAGAGTTTAAAGCACGGCGGAAATAAATGTAAAAACGTCGTATACATAAAATCTCCCTTACCCAATGTACGACCAAATGCCAAGCACATAGCAACAGCTACATTAATACTCTCTTCGCCAAACCACGAACAAGAGCAAATCATTAATGCTCAGTTCAAACGATCAACTTTCCATCAAATTTCGCTTTGAACGCATTATTTTGTTATGGGTTACGTTCAAATTTTTGAAAAACAGAGTAGCCTGCAAATGGTTGCCGCTTACTTTTACCACTTTGGGCTGGTTCCAAAATTATGTTGGTTGTTTCGAAAAGCTTCCATTAAATGTATTGGGGTTAATTAAAACATACTCAATAATATAGAATTTAAAATAAAATTGATACTTTTCCTCTCAAAAATGTATTCCCTCTCAATTAACGGTGACGTAATCCAGTTTGAGTCCCAAAAGGCGGATAAAATTGATACAGTGAAACATTCTGACAACTCCTGTGACGTCACGGGTGCCAAGTTGTATCATCCAATGATGTTCCCTTGGGTTATCCAGCGGCGTGGAGAGAGGCGATTTGCTGTTGGGAACCAGCTTATCTTCCTTGAAGAATAATCACAGGCCATGAGGATTTTGTCCTCCGAAGCCCACTCCATCTTCACATTGTGACGGACGGATGCCTAGCAATCTAATTTGGGTTTACTTAACCAAATCATGACAACCTCAAATGATATGAAAGCGGAAAAGCTATGCATGCAACCCATTATGCTCTTTTCATTTTGAAAATAAATATTCTGTAATCAATGTATGCTCAGTTCACACGATCAAATTTTCGTCCAATTTCTCTTCCGAACGCACTTTTTGTTTTGGTTAAGAAAACAAACGAAATTATGTAACAAATGAAGACTTGTTCTGACAACACTAACTTCAAATAGGCACGTAATTCTGATGCACAGCCCTTTGATTCTACGTATCAATATGTCACTTAAAGCAAGACTCGACGTTTAAGTTAACTTTTTTTTTCTACAAATCCTAGTATTTGACACAAAAAACTTATCAGTATTATCTTAGGCTGCATACAGTGCGGACTAAGAACACTAAAAAATACCAGAATATTGAAATGTAGATGCAGCTCTAAAGTAAAAAAAAAAAAAAAAATATGGAAGGGGAATAACTGTGAGGAGATGTGATTGAGTTATCACTGGAGAAACCAAGGCCACATCTCAGACGAGATTGACCTAGTTTCTGATCACGTCATAGCCTCGCATTGGAATAAAGACACACAAAGATGAAAAGAGGAACGGAATTTTTAGTGCTTTCGTATTCTTGATTTTTATCTGCTTTGGGAAAGTTTCTTTGATTTTTTATATTTATTTTATTTTTTTTTGTAACGAAATAAACAATTCCAGATATTTGATTGAGAATAATACTGCGAGATATTTTCCTATGAAGATGTCTTACAAAAAGAAAAAAAAATTCAATTTGTTAAAACAATTTTTTTAAAGTCCGCCATTTAAAGTTCTTAGAGGTCAAGACGATATACTTTTAGTCTGGTAACGAGATGAGATTTGATATAGGACAGAAGAACAGAGAGTGATTGAAGGATCCTGCATGAATTACTTCGAGGCATTACAAGTAATTAAAGATTTTGAAATTTAAAAAAATATATATATAATTAGTTTTGACCTTTTTAACGCAGCCGATGACAAATATGCAGATATACGATTGTAAATTAAGGTAAAATATGGGGCTCTTTAACGAATACAACATTATAGCATTCGAGATTTTGTTAATAATTCAGTATGTTATTCATGTTTAGTTTAATCTTAGTCTGTGTTTAAAATTCGTGTTTAATCACCACATATTCGTAAATTTAGTTCATGTGTAGTCATTACCAAGTCATTTTTGTAATTCACGTTCTTGCTGACTTTTTTTAATCAGCTCAACTTGATAAACATTCTCATTCTTAAATAAATGACGTCCGTGTGTTTTGCACTGTCTTCTATTGTGAGAACTTAATCTCCTATTCTAATTGTATGGCTTGTTCAAACAGTGCCCAACAAAGGACGATACCATAGAGAAATACAATTTAAAAAATACGACACTCAATACATTACCAATTACAATTAATAATATTTATTTAAGTAATTACAACACAAAATAAAATATAATTACAAACCATAAACTTACAGAATATCGGAAGATCTTGTACCGGTACACAATTAGTACAATATCCCAATTTTATTCTGTGCCTATCAATCCCTTATATATGTGGGTCTACCGACGCGTCTAGAAACGCCCTTACTTTTCTAATTCGATCGAGAACCTTCGACAAGATACTAGTAGACCTGCTAACCATGTTTAATTGGAAGCCGGTAGTAAACAAGATACATCAAAGAGATTTAACCACGCACACAAGAAACGTTACCGTCTGCTAGGAGTCTAATGCGGGGTCAAAGAAAGTTCACGCACTGGGAAAAAAATTGTACTATATAACACGTGGATATTATGAAGATAAAAGCAAGTAAAATATGACAACTAATTGGACTTGGCTGTTTGAGAATTGAGTCCAAAGGCTACGTCATATGATATCAAGTAACATTTTTAAAGTATCATGCACCTTTTTTTTTTTAAAGAAATGGACTCCTATTTGATTATTAAATCGATTTTTTTTTAAAATGTATAATGTGATATAAAGGAAAAGAGATGATGAGAGATTATATATCAATCTCATTCTAACAAGAAAATCACCAAATTGGTGTCCGGTGTAATGAAATAAAAAAAAAATTAAATGTAAACTTGAGGGTGCTAAAATATCTACCACTGAGAAATAACAGGGTCATGGTCATATTTAAAACAATTTTAAATTGAAACTAGCATTTGTTGAAATTGAGTAAAATTATGTTCACAGATCTATGCAGAATAATTTATGGAACTGGAAGAATTGCAGCGTAGTTTACAAACATACATTTTCAATAAAAAATTTTAAAAATGGTTTTTGCTCTAAAAATTCTCTTCTTTAGTATTTGATCCTTTGCTGATTAAAACTATTCAAGGAAATACAAATTCTCTTAAAAAATTATTATAGTTTTTTTTTTTACATTCATGTTTATATTTTATTCCTTAATACTCTTGTATTTCATTTGCTTTGTGTAATGATCGCAATCTCTTTTCCATTCAAAGCCGATAGAAATAAAAACTAAAGCCGCTAACGTTATTCTCATATTCCCCTGTTTTTATATTTCAAGCTTCCACGTACCTTGTTCTGATATTACTTTTCCTTTCACATGGTTGTGTAGGTCAGCGGTTCTCAACAGGTGGGTCTCGCCCCCTTTCAGGGTTGAACGACGCTTATACAGGTGCCGCCTATGACCATCGGGAAACACATATTTATGAAGAGGCCAGGAAGATAATTTTAAGTTTAAGGGGATCACCAAAACATGAAGAACTGCACTAAAGGGTCGCGGCATTAAGAAGGTTGAGAACCATTGGGCTGTGTACTTCATAAAGTGATACTTAATTAATATCATGAAATTTGAACGTTAATGAAATGGGGATGACGCAAATCGATAAACATACTACGGATGAGTGGCTCATGAGTAACCAGATCTTGGAGACGGTGAGACCCAACGTAACAGTAGGCCACCTGCGTGCAGGGGGAGATGACGTTGACAGGGAGATGGGCCTCAAACAGATTAGATTTTGCCATTTCTTTACATAATGTTAAACGCTCTGATTAAAGATTCGCATGGACATCCATGAATGTTGGATGCTATCAAATTAACGGATCCAGGGGGGAAATTGTTTGCATGAGATCAAGGGAAATAAAATGTTGGAAATTAGTATTTTTTTAACTTGGTGGTGTAAAAGTTTTAGGGGAATTCCAGAATATATTTTTAAAATCTTATAATTCTTAATTCGGGAAAGGGTGAGGAAAAAGGGTGGTGAAAAAAGGCTGTGGTATTCGTATTTAAATATTGAATATGGCTCACCCATCAATTATTTATTAATTAAGACATGTAGCCCGTCTTAATTCACAGGGAATTTCCGATTTTCATTTTCCAAGAACCAGCTTCTCGAACTAATAAAATGTATTGAAAAACATAAAATGATATAGAACTCTACAAAGTAATTGAAGCTAGAAGACCGCGTTTAAAAGCTGCTAACTATTAGAATGGGATTTCAGCCCGAGGGTTAGCGTGAATTTAAGGATTATCTTGAACAGAGAAGCATGCAGAAGTGCTGGCATGCAAACAACGCAAATCGATGTGCTCGTGAAATGCGGGATGTGATGTTTGGAATGAATCGGGGGTTCTAAAAATATGTTCAGAGAAATCTGGTGGAAAAATAAGAAAAATGTATATCAACGTTGATAGTTTAATTAATTTATAGAGAAGTCGACTGAGTTTAATTATTTAAGTGGATTAGAATTTCATTTAAAATATAAACGATTTTTTTTTGTTCGTGTTCTTTTTTAATGTACAAATTGGTTCTAAAATTCTACAAACTAAATAGTATGACATTTGTCGGTATACAAGTTAGTAAATTTGTATATTGCGTGATTTTGTATGTCGCCAGTTCAACTGTTTCTCTCTATAACCGAGGATATTAGGAGGCAATGGTACCATTTCGTTTGAGAGTCACTGGCGAGACTTTGACGTCTTGGCGGGTTGCTCTTTTGTGTGGTCCTCTTTTTTTCCTTGTTTCCTTGTCAGTAAAGCATCCTTCCAGGAAGTTCATGAGCTCAAGAGTGAGTCAGCTAGTTGGTAGAATTTGATACCAGGTGGCTGCTCATGTAGTCAGATTCATCTTCCCTTTGATTGTTTGCTCTTGTAGTCAGAGTCATCGTCCCTTTGATTGTTTGCTCATGTAGTCAGAGTCATCTTCCCTTTAATTGTTTGCTCTTGCAGTCAGAGCCATCTTCCCTTTGATTGTTTGCTGATGTGGTAAGAAACCATCTTCCCCTTTGTTTGTTTGCTCACGTATTTAGACGCATCTTCCCTTTGATTGTTTGCTCATGTAGTAAGAGTTATCTTCCCTTTGATTGTTTGCTCAAGCAGTCAGAGACCATCTTCCCTTTCATTGTTTGCTCATTCAGTCAGAGACCATCTTCCCTTTAATAAACATTCCATGGTGTACGGTTCACGTCTCGGTGGATCCGTGCTCATTTGCCGTCTAGGATTCAATCTACAGTCCACAAGTACGAAAGCTATGATTCGGTGTCAAAACACACACCACACATCTCACACCACACATCTCACACCACACATCTCACACCACACATCTCACACCACACATCTCACACCACACATCTCACACCACACACCACACATCTCACACCACACATCTCACACCACACATCACACACAACACATCTCACACCACACATCTCACACCACACATCACACACAACACATCTCACACCACACATCTCACACCACACATCTCACACCACACATCTCACACCACACACCCCACACCTCACACCACACATCTCACACCACACATCACACACAACACATCTCACACCACACATCTCACACCACACATCACACACAACACATCTCACACCACACATCTCACACCACACATCTCACACCACACATCTCACACCACACATCTCACACCACACATCTCACACCACACATCTCACACCACACATCTCACACCACAATCTCACACCACACATCTCCACATTCGCGAATATATCTAAACACACCAAAGACGAATGGGGTTTACGTTGTTTTTTTTTCAGAACCAAAATTTGAGAACCACCTTTAAGGAAACCCACGTGAGCGGAATTGAATTTCAGCTTCTTGTTATTGGTGTTAGAGCGGGGTTTTTTTAAGAGTAGCCTCCCTTCGCATGACCTCAGCACAATTTTTTTTTAATCAATTTAAAAAGAAAGAAAAAAATCAAAAACTTTCTTTGCATTTATTTTTTTTTAATTTAAACATTAGGATGATAAAAATCTCGTAAAAATTTTTGATCCCTTGAATGGAAAAGGAGCTTTGAGGTAAAAAAAAAATGTACGTGTAGTTAAGTCATAACATTCACGTGTAAGAAATAAAAGGACATTTTCTTTAAATAACCAATGGTAGTGTATAATTGTGTTTCTGTGCCTGTAAAATTTCAGCTTTCAAATGGATTTGTTTTGTTCATTTTTATCTTTAATGCTAGTAAATAGTAGCTGCAAAATTGTTACATTTTATAACGTGTTTTTATCTAAAGTTAATTTCCTTTTACTGAATGTAGATGTAGTATTTTAGTTATCAAGAACAGCTGAACAAAGGTCAATAGTTGACATTATTTATTTAAAACCAAAAATCAGGAACAACTGGTACAACTAAAAGTTAATTGGATTCATATCAATTATGAACATTTACCCTAATCACTCACAAAACGCACACTGAAATATAACTTTCCAAAAATGACAAAGACACATTTCTTGATTGTTTGATGAAGCAAAGAAAGCCGAGTAAACATTGGCTGTTCCTCTTGCGCTATACAAGTATTATGTCAATGCAAGAACGGTTTTGTCGAGGCTTTTATTTCATATGTTGTATTTTATATGTATGTCAATTAGTAATTTAGACCTTGACCTTCGAAACACTAAAGGAAACCTCTTTAGCGTTCAATGTACTAAAACATACAAGGTACAACAGAAACTATACAACATACTTGATACAATACACAACTTACTCCATACAACATACAACATACACTGTAGTTCAAAAGCTTTTTCCCCTTGTTATTATTATTGTTTTTTAATTTTATTTTTGAACATATTTTCTACCCCCCCCCCCACACTCTCTGCCTCTCTCTCTCTCATCTCTTTCTCTTCACATTCCCCCTCTCCGTTTAGCACCAAAATAATACCTATCTACTTTTTTCTCTATTTCAATATTTAATGCTTCTGTCTATCCCTGCTCTCTCTCTCTATTCTCTCTTGCTCTCTGATCTCTCTTTCTCTCTGTCTATCTCTCAGTCTCTCTTTCTTTCTCTTTCGCTCGCTTTCTTTCTCTCCCTCTTTCCTTCTCTCCCTCTCTGTCTCTCTCTCTCTCGCTCGCTAACGACGCATATCTATTTTTAATAGGAAATTGCCTTTTCTCATATCTTTTCTCTTTCTACATTTTATTGTAAACATTCTATACATGCCCCATTCGTCTTACCACAAATATGAACATGTTTACTTCATCTGACCTTCGTTCCACAGCAAACTGCACATTAACATGATCTCCACTTTTGTTGCGTGTTCTATTCACGCTAGATGCATAGAATGCATCAAACATATTCAGCATAGCTCCTTCCTTTTCCATCGTACAAGCCTGCAGTTCCCTTTCACAACCGAATAACACGAACATATCTCGATCCGCGCTTATTTAAAGAACGTAAAATATTTATTTGTAAAACTATTATCACCGAATAAGGACAGCGTCTTCCCCTTGGTGTCTTGTCTGCTTTTGATTGACAGACATTTCTTGACACAGCTGAAGTGTTTGGAATGTTCCCTAGAGTGTGACGAGCCATGCCGACCCCTGATGACCCATGATGATCACATATGACCCTTGACGACCTCTGACGACCCATGATGACCTCTGATGACCCTTGATGACCCCTGATGACCCATGATGACCCCTGACGACCCCTGATGAGCCGTGATGACCCCTGATGACCCTTGACGACCTCTGACGACCCCTGATGGCCTTCGACACCCTCTTACGACTCCTGGCGATTCCTGATGACCCCTGGTGACCCTTGATGACCCCTGATGACCCCTGGCAATCCCTGAAGACCCCTCCCCATTGCAAATACAACAACCCCTCCCGAAAATTTCCTGTTAAAAATATAGCTGAAAACCTAACAAAAATTGGTATGCCTACACGAATCATCCTCTTGATAAAACTTCTGATGCCGTTTTTAACCGCAATAGCTAAATCCAGCCAGATCCCATTAGGTGGCTACATCCGGCTGGATCACGTTATGTGGCTACATCCAGCTAAATCAAGTTAGGTCGCTACATCCACCTAGATCACGTTGGGTGGCTACATTCAACTAGATCTCGTTAGGTGGCTACATCAAGCTAGATCACGTTAGGTGGCTACATCAAGCAAAATCAAGTTAGGTCGCTACATCCAGCTAGATTACGTTATCTAGTTACATTCCGCTTGATCAAGTTAGGTGGCTACATCCGGCTGGATCACGTTAGGTGGCTACATCAAGCTAAATCAAGTAAAGTCGCTACATCCAGCTAGATTACGTTATCTAGTTACATTCAGCTAGATCACATTAGGTGGCTACATCCAGCTAGATCCCGTTAGGTGGCTACATCAAGCTAAATCAAGTTAGGTCGCTACATCTAGCTAGATTACGTTATCTAGTTACATTCAGCTAGATCACGTTAGGTGGCTACATCCGGCTGGATCACGTTAGGTGGCTACATCAAGTTAAATCAAGTTAGGTCGCTACATCCAGCTAGATTACGTTATCTAGTGACATTCAGCAAGATCAAGTTAGGTGGCTACATCCGGCTGGATCACGTTAATTGAAATCATCAAGCTAGATCACATTAGAGGGCTACATCCAGCTAGATCCTGTTAGTTGGCTACATCAGTCTAGATCACGTTAGGTCGCTAATTCCAGCTAGATCGCATTATGTGGATTCAAACATTTAGATGACTTTAGATGGCTACATCATTCTAGATAACGTTAGGTGGCTACATCATGCTAGATCACATTAGGTTGCTTCATACATTTAGATCACGTTAAGTGGCTACATGCAGAACTATCACGTTAGGCTATAATTCAGAATCAATTTAAAGACAGTAAAAAATGTTATATGTTTTTTTTATATCTTCTATACCACGGAACTGGTCTTTGTTTGGTTAACATCTAAGTCTACATAATGGTACATCCTTGTTATTACAGAGCCAATCTCAAGCATTCTAGCCCCATCATTTCCTTACGTAAAGCATTCAATAAATAATTACACGCTAAAAATGTAACAGTAACATGTATGAACATCAAATTGTATTTTGAACAGTTGGAGAGGGATTGAAGCTAACCTCCTATTTTTAGAAAAAAAAAATGTTACAATTAGAAGCATACATTACGGGATGCGTCATCCGCAAAGAAAATGTAATGTGATTTGACATACAGCTTTGATGCGGCTGGAACATGCATCAATTCATTGTGCCTTCTCTCTATTGTTTGACCTCTGTTCAAGGTTTTTTTTAATGTTCCCACGATCATCGATAGAACGACACTTGAACTCCTCAATTAAAATAATTGGCTCATCAAACACACCGTGAGCCTTCATTTTGCAATCATTGTCTTCCCAAAATATCCCCAACCCCCCCCCCACGCACAAAAATATAACTTTTTTTATTCATGTTAAAATCAGCCCATATATTTCTCCTGTTATTGTTCAGGAACTTGTAATTTCACACTTTTTTTTCTACCCTCTCAGATATTACTTTTCTGCTAAATGCTATTTTAAAAAATTATTAATTATCTTTTTTTTTTAATTTTTAAATTTTATCTGTTCACTGACGAAGGCTTCCTGTCGATATTTTCATTATTTTATTGCGTTCCTCTTTTCAGGTTTTCCCATACCTTGTTTACTCATATCCCCTTTTCACAAACATCAGTGCAGTCTCTGCCTCTTATTACTGTAGGTGCATGTAAATCCAAACAATGAGCCTATGTTGATCCGTTCTGAATAGCTATTTATTTGGTACGTTGTGTTCAAATTGATGTGCTATTTATTTATTTTTTTAAAAACACTATAAAGTAACTATGATCATTCATTATCATTATAGTATCAAATGAGGATGGCTTTTTCACCGAACTCACTGGGAGGACTGTCGGAGCGATCATGTTTTTAAACGCAATTTGACTTTTGTACCCGACGCTTCCGATCATGTGAATAATAAATGAAGGAATGCGTTTAAGCTGTGGGGAAGGAAATAGTAGAGCAAGGTGGCTGCATAAAGCTATAATGAGATTTGTTGTGAATCTGGACATGATATTGCTTATGATTTAACATGAATGATAGGATTAACTTGCCTTTTCAAATTTTTTACCCTTAAATCTCAGAACGTTCGATTTTTTAAAGAGACGTGATATTAATTTCGTACAGTGATATTTTGTAAGAAAATTATATATAAGAATGAGCTACAGTGACATAACGCCAATGAGCCTATACGATTTAAAGACGTTCGGATTCCTAAAAACAATTATAGTGATTTTTCTATTATTTTACGGAAATCGAATAAATTTAAATACGCAAAAAATATTTTAAATCAACTTTTATTTTATTAAAAGTTAAAGTTATATTATTAAACATTACAAATATAACTAAAGTATCAAATAAGGAACTATTTTAAGCATGTTTTATATGTTTGAAAGTTATGAAAAAAAAAAAAATCATGATCAATAAATTACACCGTAATCACATTTATCGGGAAAACCCAAGCATCAGTCGTTTTTATTGGGTCTTTTAGTGCGTTGTTAATATTGCGAAAAAAAAATTTAATTAATTTTTTTCTAAATAATCATTAAAATGACGTCATAGCGCGAATAGCCTATTTCTCGCAAACTCTTAGGTTACTTTAAATTTAATAACCGCACGTGACAAAACTGACACTTCTAATGCTGCCCACAGATACTACTTACCAGCTAAGGGCTATTTCTTATTTTTATACCGTTTTTTCTGTTGTTTTGTTCGCTGACGAAGGCTTTCTGCCGACACGTTCACTGTTTTGTTGCGTTTATTTTTTCAGCTTTAACCCTACTCTGTTTTACTCATTTTATTTTGTACTAACCTGATTGCAGTCTCTCCCCTTATTACCCCGTGACAAAACTGACAATATCTGTTTCCCTTCTTAAAAGTAAAATTAATAAATATAATTCATTGCTTTTTAAATTGTTAATAAAACACACAGACATTTTTGTTTTGTATATTTTTACATTTAAAAATGTTTGCATTTTTTATTCAAAAATAGACTTTTATTAAATTTATAACGTTAAATAAACTGACCTTTAAATATAATTCTAATAAGAAAATGCGGTTAAGCCAATCAGTGCAGCGCAACTCCATAGACAAATAGAATTCACTAATCCACTTATAACTCATACAAATAAGAACAAACCATATGAAATGCTAAAATATGTTCGTTTGGGTATGGAAGGGAGTATAATCCGATGAAAGCATTTCTAAATTTATTTTAATCTGGGTGAGTGAGGGGTTGGTTACTTTGCCCCAGGCAACACAAGATACGTCTCAAAATAAATGAATTGATTTGATAAATAATTAACCTTCTTTGGTACATTCATGTCGGAGGTAGAAATAGGATAAGAACATTTTAACGTGGATGACAATCTATTTAAATCCTAGGGTATTATATTTGTGAAAAAGAAATGCTACATTTTTATTTTACAAATATGAGTATGTTCATTTTGCTCAAGGCAGCATCAGATAAGTTTCAAAAAAAAAAAAGGAATGAATTTCATAAATAATTAATTTTCTTGAGAAATTACATGTCGGAGGTAGGAAATCAGATGTGTAAATTCTTACATGGATGACAAAATATTTAACTCCTTTGGTATATTATTTGTGAAAAAATAAGTAATTACATTCTCTTTATACAAATATTTGTTTGTTCATTTTGCCCAAGGCAATACAAGATACGTCCCAAAATAAAGGAATTAATTTGATGAATAATTAACCTCCTTGGATATATAACTATCGGAGATCGTAAAAAGGATGTTTACATTTTTACATGAAGGAAAATATTTTTAAATCCTATGGTATAACACTTGTGAAAAAAGAGATGTTAAAATTCTCTTTTTACAAATAAACATATGTTTACCAATTAAGAGAATCAATGGCGTTAACAAATCTTGGGTACATTTATATAAGTATATCCATGAATATTAAAACCTAATAATTTTACACAATTTAAAATTAAATTTTTACAAATGAAGCTGGGTTAATATATACTTTTTTTTTTTTAATGAAAATATATTTTTGTTGTTATTTGCAAAAAGTAAAAAGGTGTTTATTTTTATGTGATTAACAATTTAATTTTTATAAAGACATTCAAATCTGAGATGGGCGGGAAAATAGTTGAGCGATTAGTCTTAAATAAAATAATTTTTTGTTTTACGATTTTCTGATAATGTATAACTTTTAAAAAAGGTAAAAATGTGTTTAAATTTGTTTAATGAAGATATCTATATATATCGAATTTCTGTAAATTAAAATATATTTATATGATATATAGAGTTTTTGTTGTAAATTTAAGATTAGTTTTTTTTTTAAATTTTGAGAAAAAAAAGTTGTAATTCAAGGGCACAGAAAGGGGTAAATCTAACGTATTTCTGTAGTGTAGTAATTGTCCCTAAATTAACTGTTTTAGTGACAAGAGTGGTATAATTAGAGATAATTTAGACTGGGTAATTTAAGGTTATGTTTAAAGGGGGAAAAGTAGTTTAGGGGGGGGGGGGGGGAAAGGGTGAGGGGTACGGGTATCATAAATAGCAGATAAAAATTTCTAAAAACTTAATGATGTTGAAAATGTAAAATCTTATACATTTTAAAAGTTATGAAGACAAGAGTGGTATAATTAGAGATAATTTAGACTGGGTAATTTAAGGTTATGTTTAAAGGGGGAAAAGTAGTTTAGGGGGGGGGGGGGGGAAAGGGTGTAGGGTACGCGTATCATAAATAGCAGATAAACATTTCTCAAAACTTAATGATGTTGAAAATGTAAAATCTTATACATTTTAAAAGTTATGAATTGGGATTATTGTTTGCAATGGCATTTGGAAATTATCAAAAAGGACCTACCATTATTATCACGATAACATCGGGTCATTTATTCTAGTATTATATATTTTGCTGAAAAATATTTTGTTTACACTTAATAAATCCTATTATTTTTAACCATGAACAATTTAATACATCCACTAATAAAGTGTTGATAATGTTAAGAAATGTTTATAAATTTTACATATGAGAGTAATACAATAAACTGAATTATTTCGGTCCATATGTACATCTCATATATATCATATCATATATATAAAAGGTGAGAATTTGCTTGAATGCTTGTTTATTTGTGCCACAAAGATTGAATGATCTTGACCAAACTTGCCAAAACTATCCATCATTATCTGAAAGGAACTCTTAGGGGGTTATGAACTTTTATAAAATTGTGTTTGGGGCGGGGGACCAAAATGTCGTTTTTTTCCTACATGATCTATGTCAAACAAAATTAACAACAAATGCGCCTACATGAAGGAATGCCCCTTGACCAATCTTAGTACACAAACTCTTCATTATCCATATTCAAATACCAAAGAATACTGAACTTAAAATATAAATTCCTCTTGTGCCAGAGGCCCCCATTTCATTTTTCCTTATATAAGCTTTATAAATATCAATAGGCTTAGACAACATTGTAGGTTCGATGTGAATTGGTGGATGTAGGCCTAGCGAGGTAGCAATACGCTTCTTAATCCGTATTGAAATATCGTGGGATTTGAAGCTAATAATATCCAATCCATTCAGAGCCTATTTAGAATTTTCTAGTCAGCTCGATAATTTAAAAATCTATATCTATTGCATTTTAAAGTCGATTTAAGTGAGACAATTTGTAAAAAAAATTAGCTCCATATTCATCTGAATGATTTTTATAGGGCCCTTTATCACAGACATAATAAAACGGTACTTTATCAAATTGGCCCCCACCGTGGCCCCTGTTTTAATTTAAATTTACTATAGTTATAGTACTGCAAAATTGATACCTTGTAAGAGCCATTCAACCATTTATCTATCACTTTTATGACATCATTCCCTTCTTTTATTACTATCTGTGTCTTGCTCGACCCCGCGCGCCATACCCCGAACTGCGCGCCCCCACATATTTCCTGCGTCTGCAAACTTCATGATTCTACAATCATTCCTCACGGCCCATACCTGCTTATCCCCCATATCAATCTCTGACAGTGAATAGCTCCACTCCATCCACATCTATCAATCTTGGTGTCACAATCCATTCTCTGCATTTGAGAACATCATTTCTTTAACGCGTTTTACGGACGATTCGTACGTCTTCTTTGATTTAATATCAATGTACTTTAGTTATAGCAGACTCAGTGATATAGAGAATCTAGGTCACCGACTCTTAGCGTCATTTTAGTTTGGTCCTGCCTTCCAGGTAAATTGTACCTTATTTTTGAGACCTTCAAACTATTGATAAGACAAGATCAGAAAAGATAAGATAAGATAAAATAAGAAAATATAAGACAGCAAAAGTGAAGATAATATCTGATAAGATAAGATAAGACAAGATGCTTCTATTGTTTTAAAAAAAATTGAAGTTAGCTTAGACTGTACCTTTTCTTTCAGGCTTCAAAGCTTCAGTCTCAGTTTGTTGTTTTTTTTCCCTCACAAAATTGTTCTTTAGCAAAGCGTTTGGTGAATTGTACGTGGTCAGAAAAAACAGTTACGTTTCTTTGTTCGAACTGAGTGCCCTTTAGTTTTTGCCAAGGTCATGGATCATCATGTCTTTAGCCGACTTGTTTTTTTTTTTTTTTGTTGTTTTTGTTTTGTTTCACCTCTCAAGATGGCGGATCCCTTGATTTCACGATGGCGGATGTGAAGGGGTGTTGTTTTACATCCTATGACGTCCAAATATGCCATTTAACCGCGGTTTCTCACTTTAAAACACGAGATTAACAGTCTAAAGNTAAAAAAACAAAAAAAAAAAAAAAAATTTTTTTGTTTAAACAAACTAATAGGAAGGATGGAAAAAAAAAAAAAAAAAAAAAAAAATTAAGAAATAAAGGGAATTTTCTTGACACTAAAAAAACCACTTTGATCCTGAGACTGAACCTTGAAGATAATGCGTTACTCCCACGCACCTATCTTCAGCACAAAGGTTGGGCAATTTTGTTTGAAAATTCGGATAACTGTCAAAGTTTTAAAAGCAGTAAAAAAGTGCATGATAATATCAAATAAGCTTTCTTAGTTTAGAATTTATTAGGACATTCTATGACAGTATTTGAGCCCATGACGGAAGAGATCACACGAAAATCAATGTCATTAGGTTTCTTTTGCAATCTGGGTTTTGAATTGTGGTGGTTTTTTGCCAAACGCTCGTAAAGAGGAGGAGACAATTTTAAAGTGAGAGGAAATGAAATCTTACTTGTACATTAGAGTGTGTTCAATTGGTTCACTTAGACTTGATTTGAATTAGTTCTGTGAGGGTGATTTGAATAAGTTCACGGAAAGCTTCGAATCTTCAAAGTGGTTTGAACTTCTTCATCGTTTGTATTCAAACCTGAACGCTGAAAGTACATCAATGACGCATGGGTTTCAAATTAAAACAAGAACTAATTTATGATTACATAATGGCCTGTAATTCTACAAACGTTCTAATTCCACAGCGTATATAACGATAATGGCTTTTCAAAATTTTTTAAAAGAAATTTTGTTGTTTTTTTGTCTTAAATATTCATCAGTAATAGGAGGAATTCCTCATTTGCCCCCATGAAGAAGACGCAAATTTAGTTCAAGCAGTTCTTATTTGAAACATTTGAATCAAACTTACATTTTAACGCGTGCAAATATTGTTTTCGAGAAACTCTCCTTACTTAAATTTCTAAATCTTAAAATTTGTTTGAGTTAGTCTTTCACCGCAATCAAAGAATCAATTGTGTTTATACTTGAACTGGATTGATTAATATTAATAAGATATCAAGGCAATTTTGATGAACAGACCAATGCACGTTATATAAATACATACACATCCTTTTTTTTTGTTTCAAGTTTCCAATTTATGTTTTTATCCTAAAATTCTTCATCGCAATCCAATGCGCTTTCTTAACTGTTAAGCAGTTATCCCCCTTATAGCATTCACGAGTTATCATTCACTGATCAATAACCTTTTGAGGATCATCTCCCCGTTAAATGAACCCCACAGTTTGACATTAAACCAAATACACAAAAACTTGTTTAAAAAAAAAAAAATTTGCTTGATGCCGTTTAAAAATTGCTTGATGCCCTCCCAAAATGGGCCAAAAATTGTTGAATCGTTCTTTGCGACCATCTCAGTGCATCCCTCCTGGCCAGTTATGATAACATTGTCCATTGAAATTATGGATTATCTTAATACTGGAAGCAATAAAAAGGGTTATAATGGGTGAGTGTAATTTATGAGGGGGGGGGGGGAAGGGGGGTAATTCTGAAAGATAACCTGTTGAGACCGCCCTGACCCGACCTTGAATATTAATATTGCAGGGTCATGGTGACATGCAACAGCCACTCTTTAAGTGTGTATTTACGTAACATATTGATGAGTGACTCAGGCACGCTGGGATGTTTCTATCATTCATATGTGCATGATTCGCTCGGTCATAAATTGTTGATTCATTTAGTCATCTTTTGATGATTCAATCAGTTAAATATTGATGTTCACTCTCTCACATAACGCCGATTCTCTCAAACATTTATTGATGATTCACTCAGTCGTTTATTTATGATTCACTCAGTCAGATATTGGTTATTCAATCAGACATATAGTCATATCATATAGACATATCAGTCATATAGTGATAATTCACTCAGTTACATATTGCTGATACTCTCACACATTTATTGATAATTCACTAAGTCATATATTGAGGATTCACTCAGCCACTTATTGATAATTCACTCAACCACAAATTAGTAATTCTCTTAGTCATGCATTGGTATTCACTCAGTCCAATATTCAAGATTCACTTAGTAAAATATTGTTGATTTATTTGGTCGTCTATGGATAATTCACTCACATTTTCTGTAAGTCATTTTGATAGTGTTGTAAGCGCTACGTCTAATAACATCACATTGGAGATGACGTCAGTGGGTCGTCAAGCGCAAGCTCATAATCCCCCCCTCCTCCCCCCCGGCGCAACTCCACACGTGCCGACGCCGGGTCTCCCCGCCGCCAGACCGTGCGGAAACACGCTGGAAACCTCCTCTATCGCGTGGGGGACGTCCGATCGACTGAAAACACTACGTTTTAAGCGTTCGCGATCCACTCTCCTTGGGTCTGGATGGCTTTGCTTCCTCTCCAGGGGAAAGGTGTTGCGTTACCTCCCCCCACCGTTCAGAGAGCTGATAGGTCGGGACGAAAAACTGGAACGAAACGGTCGCCAAAGGTGCGGCTCTCTCAGGGCCGCGTAGCTGAAACTCAACGTCTAAAATGGTCCATGTTATAGAAGAAAGCATTCGAGAGTCTTAGTTGTCCATTTCTTTAAATAATTACATCTATAAATAGTTAAACGTTGAAATTCTAGACTGCAAACAGGCGGATCAAATTAAAGTTGCCATAGGAAACAATACTATTTGAGGTAAGTGATTTGAAATAGGGCAGTTCCACGGGGCGCCTACATCACGTTGGGCCATAATATGAGAGGGGTGTCAAATATCAAGGTACCCTACATGGCATGGACGCAAAGTTCAGAGGTCGCTTCGGGTGGAGCTTTTTCTTACGCACGGCCCTTGAAACAATGACCACGTGACCACGAGATTAACTCATACCACAATAGGTGTCCTTTAATGTCGTTAAAAATTCAGTGACCTAAACGTTTCGATCCGCAAGCCAAAGTGGGGGAGGGTTGAACTACCACTTAAGAAGTCGATCTCCCCCCCCCTCCCCCCACCTTTACAGCTAACAGTACTTGAAGTTACTTTGCTTATACAAAAAAGGAAACAAAATAAAAAGAAAACAATGACGCGGCTTAGCGTCGCTCACGCTAGCGTCACCCCCGGGCAGGTGACTTACAAAATGGCAGCCTTTTCTTTTCTTTTTTTTTATTATTCGTTTCAGCAGTTTTGTAAATTTCCCCTACCAGTCAACGGTACGATCAATCACCGAATACTTTTGACAAGCGGAATCGATTAGAGGATTCGATTTATCGATATCGGAAAGTCTTTTGTCTTGTGTTAGTTTTTTTTTTCTTTTTCTTCTTCCTGTCCGATATGTATTCGTGTTCCCCGCTTGTGTATATTATAGACTTTCTCTAACAGTTTTGTTGAACCTTTATTATGACGACCTCACCCCCCACCCCCCAACTCCTTTCCTCTCACCTCTCATGTATTTAGACGAATTATTCGTTTTTACCCTAATTGACCTTTCTTTCATTTGACTTTTTCATGCAAATAAAGTATGTGTCAAAAGTTAAAGAATTGAACTTCCCCCATTTAGATTGCGTGCGTTTTGCCACGAGCTGTGTACATCCACCACATGTTCCCAGTAGTGAAAATGAAGATACATTTGGGCAGTGTTTGTTAATGTGTCCGTCAACAAAGAAAACATTGCTATGTTCCACCATCTTGTTCGCTCATACGTAAGTAGTCGTGTAGGGGACCGACTTTGTAAAATGTTTGCGGAACAATTGTGGGGGGAAAGATTTCAAAAGAAAGCACCAAGTAACACTGCTACATTGTCTACTGTTACGAAATGTCTCTGTTCTGGATATGTACTTAATGAGAAGACCTGGAGGCCTCGTCAAAAATTCCGTGAGAAACATATTCCTATAAAAAAATCTGGATCCTCTAAAAACTTGGCAAAATATGATGCACAATGCATCAACCTCGCTTGCATATCTAAACGTCAAGCCTTGCCCTGTGTGTAGCCTTTAATAAAAGGCAGATAACTAAACTTTAACAATCGGTTAACTGACAAATCAAGTATTTTCGTTTTTAAAATGTTCGCAGCAGACCTAGCTCTTTGAGTGCAGTGTATGCTGGAGATCCCGAGCTTGATGAACATTTATCGAAACACTTACTGGTCTACAATAATTTCTGTTATTTCCAAAATAAACTTTCAGGGCGCTGAAATTTCGTAAAACAAATTATAGACCACACTGCTGTGGTAATTTTCGCCCTTTTTTAAAAATACCTCTCTGACTGCCTATTTCACTTTAATTTAAATGCGTTCATCCTTAACGATGACTTGCGTATGAGTATAAAACGATGGTCGCTTATGAAAACATTGTACTCTTAACAACATCTGTCCAGCAAATCTTTGCTTTCACTTCTGGGAAGACGTTGCGAATAGAGCTAATTACATTTTACAAACAGACCTAAGTGTTTGAAGAGATACTGGTATTTAACTACACTTAATTTAGGCACATGCATGATATATGAGGGAAATAGCAGGACAAGCCATGTTGAAGCGTGAATCGATAGACATGACAATAAGAGAAGAAAGTTTTGGCTAAGAACCTTCCTCAGCACACAGGACACATGAAAATACGACAAGAAATAGAAACTAGTTAAAAACGTAAGTGATTACCATTGTTATAGCCGGAAGTTGGTTCTTCAAAAAACCGAGAATACTGGAATCAAAATAAGTAATATATTTACAGACCGACCGAATTTTAGCTTCGGCTTAGGTTTTGACTCCGGAAGTTGCCATTTTATCACTTTCGGAGTAATTTTGGTTTCGGTCGAAACTTAAAAGTTAACTTTAAGCTTAAATTCTGTTTCGGCCGAAATAGAAAAGTTAATTTTCGGTTTCATTGCGGTTTCGTCCGAAAGTGATTGAGACTTGATAGAGACCTTTGGTCGTATACCAGGAGTCAGACTAACTGTCCATCTTTAGGCCAGCAGACCGATATTCATTATCGGTCGACGTTTTCCTGCTATCATGTGTTAACTGACTACAGTCGTCTCTCCTTACCCAGATAAGAGTATTTCCGTGAACTGGGGTTGTTTTTTTTTAAACAATCAAATATTTCTGTACATAGAGGATAGATCATCTGTTCACGACTTTCTGAATACAATTTTTAACACTGTTAGAACCTCTGGGGGGGGGGTGGTTGGGAGAGTGCTCGAATACATAAACCGACAGTCCATACGTAAAGTAATTTTAACTGTAACCCAGGCGTGTACAATTGACTCAGGCAACCAAGCGCGCGAAGTATCATTTTTACTACCTCGATCAACTTTTTAATGAATAAGTAAAAGTCTCTCATATCATTCTACTTTAAAATACACTTGTAACAAATTTAAAAGACTTTTTAATTTAAATATTAAAAGCCAAGTGTTCATTAGATGCCTAGCTATTAAAAAAACAAACATGTTGATGCTTTCACTCATCATTGTTCTATGTATGAAGAACCTATGCGTGAACTAATTTGAAAAAATATCCAATTATTGCGGTTCGGCTTCCGTTTCGGCTTGAAGTCTCATGAAGCTTTTGATTTCGGGTTCGGCCGAAAGTCTCGTTAAGCTTTTTGTTTCGTGTTCGATTTCGGCCGAAAGTCATTTTTAACTTTCGGTCTGGTTTCGGCTTCGGCCGAAATCAGAAAATCACTTTCGGTCGGTCTCTAAATGTATTATTTCTGTTAAAAACAAGATCTTAACGGATACAAATATTTTGGAGTTAGGTAAAATATAAGACATAAAAAAGGAAATTCTTGGAAATTTAGAATCGATATTTGGGGAGTATTTGGTTAAAGTCATTTGTTGATATTATGCCCCAAAAGGCTAAATTAATTTGTTTTCCGTTCTAACTCTCGCTGGTTGTGTTGGTACAGGAAATGATTGCTGTAATGGATACACATGATTGTCCTTTATGTTTATCTCCGTTGAAATGGGGATGAGACCGGAAAAGTTTACCCTGTACAATATCACAGACAATGTTCTGTAAACCAATCTGAGAATCCGAATTAAAATTTATAATGGCTAACTTTGACTCAGACGATATTTGATTTTTTTTTGAAGTTAACTTTCAACAATGTTTTTATTCCATCATTTAGAGTAAAGAAGTTTGCGTTAATAGTCCTATCATTCAACGTAATTAAATGTATGAACAATGGATGCGGAGAGGGAACACAAAAAAGGGGTGGGGGGGTAAATTTCTCTGAGTTAAGCAGGAAGCTCATTATTTGAAATTTAAGCTCCCACTGCACGTCAATCCGATTCAACCAATCAACTAATGGAAATGAAATGTTGGAGGCTCAGTATGAAATAATGTACGTCATAAAGTAATAGAACAATTGTTTTAATGGTAAGTCCAAATTTAAAAAAAAAATATCTAAAAGAAAATTGAGATCAACTTAAGGCTATTTCATCCTTGTTCATGTTCCCCGAGGCAGCACAAGATGCGTCTCAAAATAAAGGAATGCTTTTGATAAATATGTAACTTTCTTCGATACATGCATATTGTAAGTGGGCAATAGGATGTGTATATTTTTACGCTGATGACAATACATTTAAATCCTATGGTATTACATTTTTGAAAAAAGAGAAGCTACATTCTCTTTTTACCAAAAAAAATAAAAATATGCTTACCTATTAAGAATATCAATGGCGTTAACAAAACGTGGGTATATTTATAAAAGTATACCCATGAATATCAAAAGCCAATCATTCTACACACTTAAAATTGTAATTTTGAGCAATGGAGATAGGTAAATGATTTCTTTAGATAAAATATTTTTTTTAAACGATTTTCTGATGATGTATCATTTTAAAAAACAAGGCAAAAGTTTGTTTAAATTTTTGATGACTATATTAATGTATCGAATTTCTATAATATAAAATATATTTATATAATATATAGAGATTTTGTTGTAATTTTAAGACTATTATTTTACAATTTTTGGAGAGACAAAAGTTATAGCTCAAGAGCAGGAAAAGAGGTAAATCTTAATTATTTCTCTAGGATAGAAATCGTCCTTCAATTTACTTCTTAAGTGAAAAAAAAAATATATAATTAGTGAAAATTTAGATTGAGTTGTGTAAGTTCATGTTTAGAAGGGGGGGGGGGGGGAATTTAGGAGCATAGAAGGGAGCAGGGTAGGCGTATATTATATAGCAATAAGATAATTCTCAAAACTTAGTGATGTGAGAAACGTATTTATCATTACATTGATACTTCCTTTTAAAAATAGGAATTGTGATGAGTTTTTGTAATAGCAGGTCTACACCATTATAATAAAATACACATTAAGTTTTCATTTCTTTGTATCGATATGCATTTTTACTATTGAGCGTTTCATTATTGAAATTGCATTTACACCGCCACAAGGTATTTTAAATCTATAGGGGAATGGAAAACTAGTTCTCAAGATCTATGTCTAGTACTAGCTTGTCTATATATGAAAACTATACCTCCATACCCGTATCCTAAAGTAAACACCCAAGTATCCCTTAAACGAAAATGGACCACCAGGAATAGAAAACTGTACATAAAAACATTAAAAAATTGACACATTGCCGCCTTAAGTATTAAACCAGCCGATATTATACCAACTACTCAATCAGGACTATTTGACATTGCATTGCGATGCTATAAATAGCAGCCCTAAGGTGAACATTAACAACCCAGAGCCGCCCCCTCTCCCCCTTTTCAATCTGACTTAACTGCGAAATAATGCTACAGTCGCAATCCTGGCATCTCTAATGGAATTCAATAGCTGCTGCCGCTGCTGTTGCCGCTGCTGTTGCCGCCCCCTTTTGGTATCCTAACAAGTTTACCTCCTTCCTTTACCCCCACCCCCAAGCCCCCTCCCCCCGGGGAAGCATTGTAATAATTTTCGTCTTTTTTGTAAATGTATTGATCGGAATTATCGACTGATTGTGTCCATTACTGACGGAAATCGATGGTAACTGGCTGGTTCCTCTCCCATGTAAGCCCCCTCTGATTGTGTCGATCTCAAGTCGTGGGCCGAGTAGTAGTGAATATGTTAGAACTAGTTGCTTAAACGTGAGTGTTTATTGGTATTACATCATTACCACATTACCCAAACCTTGTCCATTTCTTTGTTGTGCAATTAAAGATTTAATATATCAAATATTTGGTCACAGGATACTCACGGTTTTGAAATGAAGGACTTTAACACAAAATAACAATAATATTAAAAGGACTTTAACACAAAATAACAATACTATTAAAAGGACTTTAACACAAAATAACAATACTATTAAAAAGACTTTAACACAAAATAACAATACTATTACAAAAGACTTTAACACAAAATAACAATACTATTTAAAGGACTTTAACAAAAGATAACAATACTGTTAAAAGGACTTTAACTCAAAATAACAATACTGTTAAACGGACTTTAACACAAAATAACAATACTATTAAAAGGAATTTAAACGGACTTTAACACAAAATAACAATACTATTAAAAGGACTTTAACACAAAATAACAATACTATTACAAAAGACTTTAACACAAAATAACAATACCATTAAAAGGACTTTAACAAAAGATAACAATACTGTTAAAAGGACTTTAACTCAAAATAACAATACTGTTAAACGGACTTTAACAAAAAATAACAATACTATTAAAAGGACTTTAACACAAAATAACAATACTATTAAATGAACTTTAACACAAAATAACAATACTATTAAAAGGACTTTAACACAAAATAACAATACTATTATAAGGACTTTAACACAAAATAACAATACTGTTAAAAAGACTTTAACACAAAATAACAATACTATTAAAAGGACTTTAACACAAAATAACAATACTATTAAAAGGACTTTAACACAAAATAACAATACTGTTAAAAAGACTTTAACACAAAATAACAATACTATTAAAAACGAATTGAATGGCGGTGAGGGCGGGGGAAAAAGGGGGGGGGGGTAACAATCACACACCTTATTTGGCGCAACAGTTTCAGTTCATTAAAAGCCACCAGTAGTGGAGCGGTGGAAAAGTACATTTAACGGGAACTATTAAAAGGACTTTAACACAAAATAACAATACTGTTAAAAAGACTTTAACACAAAATAACAATACTATTAAAAACGAATTGAATGGCGGTGAGGGCGGGGGAAAAGGGGGGGGGGGGTAACAATCACACACCTTATTTGGCGCAACAGTTTCAGTTCATTAAAAGCCACCAGTAGTGGAGCGGTGGAAAAGTACATTTAACGGGGTTCAAGAGTATACTACCATACGAAACACTGTGATATCAACTTTCAACGGAAGTCAATGATGGCCGGTTGGTACGCATCACATTGCACATAACTGCTTCATGGGGTTTTTAAACCACAAGGGAAGTTACTGATGTATTTATATTGCTTTACAGTTATAGTAGTGTTGTAGTTATAGTACAATTGCTGTTATAGTACAGTTGTATTTATAGTACTGTTGTAGTTATATATCTGATTTAGTTGTATCACTCTTAGAGTTATAGTAATTATTTTACTGTTAGAGTTAAAATACTGTTTTAGCCACAACTCCATTACTAAACTAAACTCACAAAGCCACTTTGCTAGTCAGACATACACCAAACTAAACTTACGCATCTAATTTGATTGCCAGACACACACCAAGCTAAACTGACACAGCCACTTTGATGGCTAGACTTACACCAAACAAATCTCAAAAAGCCACTTTGATGGCTAGACGTACACCAAACAAATCTCAAAAAGCCACTTTGATTGGCTAGACGTACGTTGACTGTTACTTTCACATCATTGTTTTACCTCACCGAGTTCATCTTCTTTTTATTCAAAAGTATTCTAGATACAAAACTAAGAAGACTGTCAGACAGTTAAGAACACCCCTGTTTATTGAAGGCACTGATGGCGATTAATTAGCAGCCCATTAAACACGATAGCTAGTTTAACATTGAGCTGCTGAACGCAATCAAAACACACAAAAATATAGCACTTGGTGGGTAATGAATTGTTGTTGGATGATGTAAAAAAAAAAGTATGTTTCAGTAATTAAAATCACTTAAGCTTGTGAGTTCGCTGGATTGATTTACTGAGAGATCTCACATTATGCACTTGCGCTCGATTTTCAGCATTGACTTGTGAAAAAGTTTAAATAATTGTGCCCGTTTTTTTTCAAATACTACTTCATTCAAAACTTGTGCTACTTCATTTATTTCCTATACTACTTCATTGATTCCATACAGTTCTTTATGCATTTCATATACTAAATTCATTCTATATAGTGCGTCATTCTTTTTATATAGTACTTAATTAATTTCATATACTACGTCATTTATTTCATATAGTACTTCATTCATTTCATATTCTACATCATTCTTTTCATATAGTACCTCATTCATTTCATATACTACGTCATTTATTTCATATAGTACTTCATTCATTTCAAAAACTACCTCATTTATTACTTATAATACTTCATTTATCTCTTACACTAATTCATTTATTTCTTATAGTACTTCATTCATTTCATATACTACCTCATTTATTACTCATAGTATTTCATTCATTTCATATACTACTTCATTTATTACTCAAAGTACTTCTTTTATTTCTTATACTAATTCATTTATTTCTTATAGTACTTCATTCATTTCATATACTTCCTCATTTATTACTCATAGTACTTCATTCATTTCATATACTACCTCATTTATTACTCATAGTACTTCATTCATTTCTTATAGTACTTCAATTATTTAAATTAACAAGAACCTTTTGTTTTGCTGTTTGTGTGTCCTTTTTGTGTTTGTTAAGGGGTGCATGTGTTTGTTAAGGGGTGCATGTGTTTGTTAAGGGGTGCATGTGTTTATTATGGGGTGCATGTGTTTGTTAAGGGATGCATGTGTTTGTTGAGGGGTGCATGTGTTTGTTAAGGGGTGCATGTGTTTGTTATGGGGTGCATGTGTTTGTTAAGGGATGCATGTGTTTGTTAAGGGGTGCATGTGTTTGTTAAGGGGTGCATGTGTTTTTTAAGGGGTGCATGTGTTTGTTAAGGGGTGCATGTGTTTGTTAAGGGGTGCATGTGTTTGTTAAGGGGTGCATGTGTTTGTTAAGGGGTGCATGTGTTTGTTAAGGGGTGCATGTGTTTGTTAAGGGGTGCATGTGTTTGTTAAGGGGTGCATGTGTTTGTTAAGGGGTGCATGTGTTTGTTAAGGGGTGCATGTGTTTGTTAAGGGGTGCATGTGTTTGTTAAGTGGTGCATGTGTTTGTTAAGGGGTCCATGTGCTTGTTAAGGGGTGCATGTGTTTGTTAAGGGGTGCATGTGTTTGTTTTGGGGTGCATGTGTTTGTTAAGGGGTGCATGTGTTTGTTCAGGGATGCATGTGTTTGTTAAGGGGTGCATGTGTTTGTTAAGGGGTGCATGTGTTTGTTTAGGGGTTCATGTGTTTGTTAAGTGGTGCATGTGTTTGTTAAGTGGTGCATGTGTTTGTTAAGGGGTCCATGGGTTTGTTAAGGGGTGCATGTGTTTGTTAAGGGGTGCATGAGTTTGTTAAGGGATGCATGTGTTTGTTAATGGGTCCAAGTTTTGTTAAGGGGTGCATGTGTTTGTTAAGGGGTGCATGTGCTTGTTAAGGGATGAATGTGTTTGTTAAGGGGGGCATGTGTTTGTGTGTGTTTGGGCGTATGGTAGATGGTGTATTCCTTGTAGAAAAGTTGCCTTATTAGGGGGTTGGGGGGGTTGTATTGTTTGTAGAAAAGTTACCTTATCATAATTTATTTTTATTTCCAAATCTTTATTATATAAAACGTTCTAATACAGCTCAATCTTTATTGAACTCTGTTATTAGGTACGGAATAAGATGGTTTAAATAAAAGTAAATTATTTCTCAGGGTCAGATATCCGCTTATCAATGACAAAATTGTTCAGTCTAAAATCTTTAAAAAGAAACCCTTTAAATTTTAAATGTTTCACACAATTACACTTGAAAATAATCGTCGAAACCATCAATTGGTTTTATTGTGTTGGTTATTTTGTTGAGAAAAAATAAAGTTTCCATAATACAATGTCCCCCTCCCCCCACACACAAAGTTTTAAATTTAAAATAATAAATTATGTCACACACAAAACCTGTTAGTGTATATCAAGCTAACTAGATAGCCTTCAGGTCATTTGCAGTCAACTAGGTCAAATTAACCTCTGGGACAGTGATTCTTAATATTTTTTTGGTTTAAAACGGATCCTTTTTGAAAATCACGTGAATGACACGGCCTCTTTCTTGGTTGAATGACACGGCCTCTCTCTTGGTTGAATGACCCGGCCTCTCTCTTGGTTGAATGACACGGCCTCTCGCTTGGTTGAATGACACGGCCTCTCTCTTGGTTGAATGACACGGCCTCTCACTTGGTTGAATGACATGGCCTCTCTCTTGGTTGAAGGACACGGCCTCTCTCTTGGTTGAATGACACGGCCTCTCTCTTGGTTGAATGACACGGCCTCTCTCTTGGTTGAATGACACGGCCTCTCTCTTGGTTGAATGACACGGCCTCTCTCTTGGTTGAATGACACGGCCTCTCTCTCTTGGTTGAATGACACGGCCTCTCTCTTGGTTGAATGACACGGCCTCTCTCTTGGTTGAATGACACGGCCACTCATTTGGTTGAATGACATGGCCTCTCTCTTGGTTGAATGACACGGCCTCTCTCTTGGTTGAATGACACGGCCTCTCTCTTGGTTGAATGACACGGCCTCTCTCTTGGTTGAATGACACGGCCTCTCTCTTGGTTGAATGACACGGCCACTCTCTTGGTTGAATGACACGGCCACTCACTTGGTTGAATGACACGCCCTCTCTCTTGGTTGAATGACACGGCCTCTCTCTTGGAACAATACTTTCAAATTCACAAAGAAAAAAAACAAAAACAATTTACTAAAAGATATTCCTCACAGGTCTCCTAGCATCTTTTTATTCTGACCCTCAAGTGTCCATGTAAAACAGGTATTTTAAGAACCCCTGGTGTAATATGATGAACAGTTCATGACAAGTTACTCACCAAATTTGATTAAACGTGTATCACGTATTGCTTATCTTTCTCCACCTCTCCACTGTCTCACCGATATCTGTGCCCCCAGTTCGCCTTCATTTTCTCCTTTCTTCCCGTCGTTGGGCTTTGAGTTAGGCGTAATGGTGTAGCCGGGCAGAAGTTTATTGCCAGGAATAATATTTAACTGCCAGCCAATGAAGGTAATAAACTACTGCACAGCACCGGGGCCAACAGCCACGGGTGTCGATTTGAAAAATATCCGATTGAAGGTGTGGGTCGATATCACCCCCCCCCGCCCCCCCCCCCGCCCCTGTCGTTAATGTTTAGTGGGCTTTTACGATTCCCCAAGATGGCTTCGTTAAGGTTGTAAGGATCGTTCAGAAAAAAGGAAGGACGATATCAAAGTGGAACAATTTTTTTTTTAAAAATGTGTGCGTTGTTTGAAGTGATAGATAAATGAAAGGATGAATGGATATATGGATGACTTGATAGATTTCCTGATCGATGGTTTATTGGGAGGGGGGCGGGGGGCGTTGGATATGTGGATGAATGAACGGATGGGGGTCAACATGTTTTATATTTGGTGATCATTATTGGTGGATGAATTTTTGAAAACTGACATCATGAATACAATTGAAACAAGAATGGTTCGCCACGGTCAGTGTTTCTACAACTTTCGATATCGGTGTAACATTGCCTTTAATTTTCGTAACGCTGAGTCCCGCCCCCGGGGTTAAAAAAAAACAAAAATTGGATAAACTAATAAAATGAAATTCAACAATTATTTTTTCCTCTGCAGCGCGAATCCCCCCTTCCCCAAACCAAACTCTTCCCGTAAACCCCGCCCCCCTCCAGGGAGCCGCGTACCACACGTTGGGAAACACTGGCGTAACTATGGGACTTACCAAATGTAAAAAAAAATAGTGCAAGTATAGTAGCGTCTTCGTGGAAACTTATTTTTTAAAAAAACAAAAAAAAAAGCTCTAGGGCAGAGACGTGGAAATAATTAGTCTTTTGAACATGTTAATCAGTATGATAAAAGTATTCTTTGTTGATGCTGCGAGTGTAATAGTTGTTGAACGGGTCAACGTCAAGAAAAGTAAACCCCCCCCCCCAAAAAAAAAGGAAGTTTTATTCAGTCTTTATAAAAGTAATAGTGTTATTTGTTTTAGTTGTTTTGTTTTTTCTTTAAAAAAGGGTAAACATTTTTGTTTTCATTAATTGTTTTTAATGTTTTTCTCATCAGGAAATTCCAGACCAGAGATTGATTAGGAGTTACTTCCCTCTGACACGTGATGCACAAAGGTAAGATCAACACTATTTTTGAAAATTATGATCTCTTTATATTATTATGTAACTATGTAAGTTGAGATTGTCTTCATGTATTTTGCTGCGTTTCTTTCAGGTAGGAATCAATGTTGATTAGAAAGTTTACAAATTATTGAGTTGTTTGAATGAAGTCATGATTTATTACATTTCTTGGGTATCATGAAACACGATTCTAAAACACTCGAGCATTAGACAGCGTGAAAGATAGGTCAACACTAATTGTACCTCACTTTTGTAAAAGCTTCAACATACGTTGTTCTTCTATTTCCTTCACATAGCTTGAAGGCAGTACTTCTATTCTTATCTTTTATTCTTTGACACTTGACTGCTACTTCTGCGTACTTGAAACCTTGTTGTAATTTGCTCTTTTTTTTTTTGGGGGGGGGGGGGGGGGGGGGGGAGGAGGGGGAGGAAACTTTATTAGTCTTCTATCATCTCTTAGTTTTACATCCTCCATTGTGCATTATTACTGCCTACCGAAGAAGGACGGTCGCATCGTATTTTCCTCTCTTTTCTTTCAAGCTTCAATATACATTGTTTCAATGACTATGTTAAAACGATATTATATTTTATTTCTACATATATTTCCATTTTGTTACAGGCAATGGCTGTTTTATTAAAATATATTCGACTGTGTGGATGTTCGTGCTTATCTATTAGAGTCCCCAAGTCGTTATAAATGAGTTATCTCTCCATACTCGACTCGGAACGAATTTCTGTGGGGGAGAAAATAGAATTGTTTACTATCAAGTACTAATAAATTCCGATAGTTCCTAGAAGTCATGACCTGGACACTGACTATGTTCTCAGACGTGGCCCAGTGTTGGCCCTCCGGCTGTTTGAGCTTCTTTTCTCTTTTGTGTCCACCACGTACCCAATCATATAGGTCGTTTCATAGAACCCCCGACACCACGTGTCTAATTAGACCAATCGGAGCCGTCGTTTCGATGAGAATGACGTGTGCTGCTATTTGTATAAGACGGTAGCCATTACTTCCGATTTATTACAAAATATAACCCGCAGTTTAAATTATATAATATAAAAAAAATATATAATTTACTTAGAACTTTATTCCACCCCCCCGCCTCTATTCCTGTTTAAATCCCTGATATGTTTGTTTAACACGTGTAAGCGGTTTCATGTCATTCCCACCAAACGTAGAATGACTTGCAGTGTATAATCATCTGAGATAAAAGAAACTACAGAAAACCAATACAAGCAAATTTTCTGAAATGTACATTAATGTCCTTTTACCAAACCTCAAAACCATTGAGCTTTTGAAACACATGCAAACAATACCTCCCCAATAAACGAAAACACATTTGATGAACTTTCATGTTTTAAAAGAGATGTGTTTGAAAATTCAATTATTATTTTTTTTTTCCAGGACATAAGTTGACGTGTAAAAGTAACCAACCACACCCCCCAACCCCCCCCCCCCCACTGCCATTTTTCTCCGTCGCCATGAAGTGACATTAATTAACAGGAGAGACTGAGGACGACTTTAACGGTGAAAGGTGCCCAAACGATTCATAATTAATTTGAAGACACACAAAAAAACAAAAAACAAAAACAGGTCGCCACCACAGAATGTGTCCACTGTTTTGTTCAGACAGCTGCTTAATAACAAAATAACCCGCTCCAACATTAGGGAGATTCATGGCAGCCGTAGCCTGCTTTGTAGATCAGTCAACAATGAATATTTTATTTAATCAACATTCAATTGGAAAAATAAAAAAAAACTTAAAACATTTGTCAACATTGTATGAGGATCTGTATGCATAACAAACAGAGGATGTCATAGGACCAGATGAGGGTGCACTAGAATGAGGAGACACGGAAAAAAAATGGGGGGGGGGGCAAGTGGGGGGTGGGGGTGGGGCTGGGTGACAGATGTCATCAAAACAAATGGAAAAACACAACAGGCTGCACCCATGCACACAAAACTTTCAAACTTTTTAATGTAATTATTTTTTTTTAATGCATTAAAAATAAAGAATAATAAATGAAAAAAAAGTATGAAACTTAAAGAGTTGTAATTCCCGAGGCGAAATCTTCCAAACAAAGAGGAAGTGTCATTTATGCTTTGACAGGAAGATTGCGTCAAACATACTCAAGTTTCGCTTGGGATTTTAGGTTTTTATTCTAATTCCGGAGTTATTTTTTTTATGTTAAAATTCGTTCTTCAAGTTGAGAGAGAGAACGCGGGTTTGTTTGGGACCGGGATCTGTTTTGACAAGACAATTGACACAAATTGTGTTTAAAAACGTGACCTTCTAAAGCAAAATGACGAATTTTTTTAGCTGTTTAGACAGCTTAATAAGATGAGACATCTCCTGTGTAAGGAGTCCAGGAAACTGCTGCTGGGGGCATGGAGATCTCTCAAAATGCTTGTAGAGGTTCTTGCGATATTTTATTGTATAGGATAGTGGGAGCCAGAGGGATAGTGGGAGCATTAGGGATAGTGGGAGCAATAGGGATAGTTGGAGCATTAGGGATAGTGGGAGCAATAGGGATAGTGGGAGCAATAGGGATAGTGGGAGCAATAAGGATAGTGGGAGCAATAAGGATAGTGGGAGCAATAGGGATAGTGGGAGCAATAGGGATAGTGGGAGCATTAGGGATAGTTGGAGCAATAGGGATAGTGGGAGCAATAGGGATAATGGGAGCAATAGGGATAGTGGAAGCATTATGGATAGTGGGAGCTTTAAGTATATTGGAAGCATTAGGGATATTGAAAGCATTAGGGATAGTGGGAGAATTGGGGATAGTGGGAGGATGGGGATAGCGTGAGCTTTTATTATAGCTGCCAAGTTTGTCGCTATATGGGATAGTTCGGGGATATTTGAAACATCAAGTTCAGCAGCTGGTTTTGTTTATAGGCATATTATTGTTTCAGGCGATCCATGTCATAGAGTTGCTATGAATTCTCTCTCCTTCTAGCTGTGCTTTAATCAATGACAGCTTTCTTCGAAATCCTTCAATGATTCTATACAGATCAGAGATGAGGCTCTCCTTTCCTTAAAGTTTCAAGTTCACTTCATTCACAAAATGTGGAGGTGAAGTCCATAGTAAAAAAAAAAGACAAACGAAATTGCAATGTAAAAATTGATAGCTCCAAAAGCACTATAGGT